>JASEVX010000004.1:8942389-9060399 GCA_031761405.1 Serripes groenlandicus
GATAATCTTACTTCATGCACATCCCCAGGTTGTGTTCTGCAACTGTGTAAAGTGTCATCAGAATCGGTCCAGCCGTTAAGGAGGAGTTGCGATTACAAGATATATGGACAGACAGACAGACAGACAGACAGACAGACAAACGGACATACCCATGAAGTGTATTTGTGGGGTTATTTCTTTTGTTTCAAACTTGTGGGTTGCAACCCACAAGTACATGTATGCTATTCATTCCGTAATTATTCCCCTTTTACGGAATGAATAGCATTAATATGCAAATAAGATACCCGTTATAAAACAAAAACAAAACTATTTATCTAAGTGTCTTTATAAGGGTGGTAGGTGGCCCACAAGTACTCGGTCACCAGGACGGACGGACGGACAGGGTGATTCCAATATACCTACCAAAACTTGTTTGTGGGGGTATAGACGACTGACAAGGTCTTCCAGAGTCGCTTTATTGTCCTTCAATTCAGATGGTGGCAGGCACCGACGGTTTAAAGGCTCACACAAAGGTCTTCATAATAAATATTACTAGTCAAATCCTCTGGATAACGTTTACAATAAACATACAAGTGCAAAAGTTTGAAACTGTTTGTAATTACTACTAATGTCAATATCTCTGTTTTTGTGCGGCATGACGAATTTAGTGGTTACAATTGCTTATTCCTTCGTGCCATGGCTAAACAAGAGGTTTTTCTTTTATTATCTTTTTCAACATCGTAACAGCATGCAGCAAACGAAACGGCATGGTTGCTTGAACGAAGTGCGCGTATTGTTAAGATTATAGCCGTTCCCACATACAACGAAATCTGCTGCAGAAAAACATCTAGGCAAAAACATGGAAAATCTCAAAAATGAAAGTACAATTAGTGAATAAATAGTTGAAAAGATTTCGCAAAAGGAGAAATTGCTCGTTTGAGCAATTTCTCATTTTGTCACAATATTTTCATAAGTCGTCTGCAGCAGGGTCGTCAAAAAGCATTTATATATGGAAAAGGGTTAAACATGTTGTTCCCAGGGTTTGAACTAAACAGCCTTTAAGTAGGGCACATGGGGGTCCACACATCGAGCAAGCACTGGGCCAAGTTACCCGACACAAACCATGAACCCAAACTTGGCAGCTTCAACGTAAACCTACTACCGTCATAATAAACATTTTGCTCACCGACTTCTTTCAAGACTTCCGTAAAGTAACGTTTACTTTTATTTACTTTAGGTTTCATCTCATCCGTACCCGTTAACGCACCTGAAGCGAAATACTTTTTAAAATCATTGTGGTTGTGGCAAAAGGAGAAATTGTACATCATGCGCAATTTGTCCGTTTGTCTCAATTTTTTCACCTCCTATTCAATAAATGTATTTTCATTTATACATACTTTGCATATAATTTATTATGTCCTAAGTGTTTCTAAACTCGTCTTTTGCAGATTTGGTGATTGTAGGAAAGGGTGTAATGTTTTTAGTACAAGCTCCCACACATTCAAACAGAACTACCTGTGAAATCAATGTGCGAAGAACAACTGGATACTTACCAAGAGCAACAAAGACATTTTCTTACAGTGCTTTGTATTAATATATAACCACCTCGGTTAAACCATTACACGCTTTTTGAAAACATAGTGACAAAAGAAGAAATTGCACAAAACGTGCAATTTCTGCTTTTGCCACAATGTTTTCCACTTTTTGTCATAGGTTATCCATTCAATTATGGAGATTTTCTATTTTTTGACAAAATACGTTCAAAGTCGTCTGCTGCAGAAATGCCGTATGAGGGAAAGGGTTAATGAAATGTATAACCTTTTTTCTTATTTTTTCAGTGCAATCTTTTATATATTAAAAACTAACCAACCCTGGTAAGTAGAGAAATATATTCCATACACATAATCTTGTCTTATTTACAAAAAAAGGTAACTATTTTATAACAATTGGCCTAAAAAAGTGTTGATGACACAACGTTCAACTACAATTTTGCAACACTCTCTATATATATATATGTTCACTTGTGGCAGTTTGATTTCATTAGAGCTGATTACAAAACAATCAATTTGTTTATCAACAATCGTTCAGCCAATATAAAGTGTCCGGGGTATATGAATAGTTCAATCCAGGGTAAGGTACTAAATACTATACACTGACCGAGTCTTCCTCACGACGGGTTGGTGGACTCGTGCCAGACAGTGACTGATCCTGGTTTTGATTGGTTTATTGTTCGGTACAAACATATGTACGTGTGTTCTGACGTTGACCCTAACAAAGGTGAAGGTCGTTTAGCCAAGTTTAACGGATCACAGCTTTGAGTTATACACTCTTTCCCACATGAAGAATATTTTTGATGTAAATGAAGCAGACGACTTTTGTTAAAATAAAATGGGTGAACAAAGAGAAATTGTCGATTTTAAGCAATTTTTCTTTTTTTATCCTAATGTTCTTGTCTTTTTCACACTTACAATTCCTCTATAATTACTCAAATTAGTATTAGCGGTAACCTCTGTTAAGCAGCCATTTGAAGACAAGCCAAAATAGGATTTTCTTCTTGACTTGACTTAAGCAGCCACCTGTGTTCAACAGCCAACTTTTTATATTCCCTGGTTGACTGCTTAAGACAAGTTTACTATCTTATTCCAGCGTTCCGTTCAATTTATATTGCGTAATGTATCGACACAGATCAGCCTTTGCAGTTCGCGCAGCCTGGAGGTATAGAGTAATGATTCCTGAAACAGAAAATCCACAGGAGGCGAAAATGTCTGTCCGGGTTAGCCTGCCCGGCATGCTTAGGCTGATCCGGGTCGATACTTTACGCAGAGTCTACAATATTGGTTTTCTCGTGGAACGGCTCGTATATACTACTAAACGCAAACATTTAATACTTTATACAGCTCAGGGATCCGTCGTTTTGGAAATTGAACAGAATCGAGACAAAGTAATAGTTTATTTCTTAGTTAGTTTTATTTACTATTGTACGAACGCGAAAACAATCCATTCTTTGCTTTTTGTCTGCTGGAATAAGTTTCTTGGTGTCTGCCATTATGTCTGAAGATTTGTTTATCTTGTCTTTTCTTTTCATCTTTTGATGGATGTATTTTTTATGAAAAAACACACACTCACATGAATTATCCCCAGACAGACGTAAATCTATCTTCTAACACGATATGGGTACGACTTTCTGGAGTTAAGTCAATCATTTCACAAGTACTCAAGTACATTATTGGCCTGAATGCCAAGTTATGTTCTCCTTATCATAATGATTTCTCTTACCAATTTACCTGATGTAATATTTTTATGAATCGGGTGCTTTGAAAAAATGCGAGTAAAACATATTTGTTATTTGCGTAAAGCGTAATTTTAGATATTTTTTTCTCTGAATGTTTTCTACAGTTGTCAGATGCGAAGGCGACAAAGATCGTTTGCAAAAGGGGAATTGAAATCTATTTTCTGCTTTTTTTTGGACTCCAAATTGCACTCATCTTAAAGCGAACAAATTGACGTATCATTTTGTGACAGCAAATCCAACATTTCGAGAAAGACAAAAAATAACTCACAATGTTCTCCTTTGTCTGTAATTCTTGTGAAGTTCGTCTGCTGCAGAGTGTTTCTACACGCAAGGCTATGTGAAGTGCTTGTCCTGTGCTAATGGATGACCGTCTGCGGACAAGAACGCCGCGTCAATCGATCAGCGGTCTCCTTGCATCTTCGTATTAACTCTTCCAGCGCCAAAGGCAATATTGAGCTTTTTGCAAACAATGCAGATTCAGGTGAGTCAGCTCGTAACGAGCTATCTCACCTGAAATCTGCATTATTTGGCTGTGAGTTATAAAAATATTCCAAAAATCCTATAACATGAAAATAGAGTCGTCCGATTTTAAACATGGAAGAGTCTACTTTAAACAATTCGGCGCTGAAAGAGTTAAAGTGATGTGGTATACGGGTAGTAACATCGTTCGGATAACGATCCTTTTTTATAATTATTAAAGAAGTTACATCCTGATCTATACCGCGTGCAAGAGGAGAGTAAATGTTCTAGTGAGACAGTGCGTATGTACCAGTTTACCTGGGGGCTTTATACTCGTAGACGCAACACGACGCGGTTCCCATAGTTAACCCTTTCGCACTTGCAGACGCATTCCGACGCATTTGCAGCAGACGACTTTTAAAAACATCGTGACAAAAGGAGAAATTGCTCATGATGAGCACTTTCCCCTTTTGCTACAATGTTTTAAACTCTATTCAATGATTACACTCTCATTTATGGAGATATTTCACGTTTTTGTCAATATTTTTTCAAAGTCGTCTGCTGCAGAATTGTCGTATGTGGGAAAGGGTGAAGTGGTGTATATTTCTTACCTTGTATGTTAACGCTTTAGAACTAAGTTAACTTCTTCTGCCACTTCACAAGAAAACGGATCTGCTAGACTATGCAATCAGCGAAGACCAGATCACCCTGTGAGTCGGAGTTGTCTCATCTTGTCTTTCCTGTACACCGTCTATTGGTACCAGCACCGTGGACGTCTCTATATGTGCAGCTTGGTTACGATGTTCTGGAATAAATGTTAATTCGAGTCAAATTGTATATCTGTGTAGTTTGATGTCAACTTTTACCGTTCTTCCGCCGTTTCTGTGATGCTTGTTTTAACTCTTTCACTCATATAGACGCTTTCTGACGCCTCTGCAGCAGACGGGTTTTTGAAAACAGTGTGACAAAAGAAGAAATTGCTTAAAACGAACATTTTCTCCTTTTGCCACAATGTTTTCAACTTTTTGTCATAGATTATCCATTCAATTACAGAGATTTTCTATTTTTTGATAACATATGTTCAAAGTCGTCTGCTGCAGAATTGTCGTATGAGGGAAAGGGTTAACCCATTTCGCGAACAGGGAAAGTCTTTGTCCGACTGCGCTCCAATTCTTCTCAAAATCCATCATTTCTTAAATGTTCGTTCCGTTCGTCAACGGCATGCGTCATCAAACCACAGTCCATGCCAAAACTGCGATTCGAGCACACAACTTACCAAAGTAAGCCTTCAGTTTAGTGCGCGAATTCGAGACTGTGATCCTTAACCCTTTCCCTCATACGGCAATTCTGCAGCAGACGACTTTGAACGTATTTTGTCAAAAAATAGTAAATCTCTATAATTGAATGGATAACCTATGATTAAAAGTGGAAAACATTGTGGCAAAAGGAGAAATTGTTCGTTTTGAGCAATTTCTTCTTTTGTCACTATGTTTTCTAAAAAGCCGTCTGCTGCAGAGGCGTCAGAAAGCGTCTATATAAGGGAAATGGTTAAACAGACATTTAGTACCAAAGGGTACCATCTCGAACATTAGTAGAATGATAAATAATCTAAAGTATGGAAACAATGATTCCTTCAAAATGTTCAAGTCGTATTTTTGCAAAGACGTGAAAATCCTTTCTTATGGGTAATGCTAATATTTGATATATATAATTTAAAAGGGTAGATGGTCATGATTACATTTGTATGTGCATGCTAGAAATATAATAAAAACAAGTTACTTAAGTAGTTAAATCATTCCAGAAGTCCCCTACCGATTTGAGCAAAAATCCATCTTGTTTATCTTAGACCTTCAAGGTAGCAGACATATTAAAAGATGTACATGCTATACCAATTGCATTTAAGAACACATAAAGTTTTATATCCCTACCTCTTATATTCTTCGAGTCGTCGCATAATAACCCAGCTTTTAGTCGGACGGACAGAGATAAGGACAGACAGTAATTTTTCATATTGAACAGTGTTTCTTTTGTTTTTGCAGTATGGTTTAAAGTGATACACTACAAGTCCATAGGGGTCCAACATGCGATTTATTAAAAAAAAAAAGTCCCAAAGATAACTTGAACACGAAAGAAATAGAACTTTGTTCATGTACCGACGCTGACATAAAAGTTCTTTGAAGTACTAATTTCTCAGACATAAACCTCTTAAATGAATTATATACAAAAAACGGGAACACTTCTTACAAACAAAGCTCCGAATTTCAAACTCACATCATAAGTTAAGACAAGACCATCTGTTACATTCGCCTGTTTAGTTGGTTTTCCATCACGTGCAATTCAATAACTCAACATTGCAATAAAAGGAACAGTCGCATGATATGAGAATATTTATACATCCTGCACGTTTTCTTCTAATCCACATTTTCTTTTAACTATCATCTGCTTCAGACGGAAGGATAATTGACGTCAGAGGCACATGCTACCAATTAGTGAAAACTAAGTTTATTTACTATAACCGAGTCGGTTTGTAAACGTAAATTTGACCTTGGCGTTCTTAGTACAGACGAAAACTACTACGTATACCACCGATTAGTCATTGGTTTCCAGAGGGAAAACACCTTTTAGCTCGTTCGGACATCTTCTGACACCCAATCCGTCTACGCAGTCTGTGAGAACATTATTTACATGTCTCCAAAAGAGAATCTTTCTCCTCCAAACATGTTTTTAACGATCGAATTCATGCCGGGCGCCTCTCGTATACATTTATCCCAACAAAGACAACAGGTAAAAGCGCGCATTTGTTTCAATTTGAAATGCAGGGCAATGACATGGGTCAGACTTAACCCCTTCCCTCATATAGACGCTTTCTGACGCCTCTGCAACAGACGTTATTTTTTAAAACCTAGTGACATAAGAAGAAATTGCTCAAAACGAGCAATTTCTCCTTTTGCCACAATGTTTTCCGCTTTTAGTCATTTAGGTTATCCATTCAATTATAGACATTTTCTTCAATTTTTTGACAAAATATGTTTAAAGTCGTCTGCTGCAGAATTGTCATACGAGGGAATGGGTTAAGTCGTATCTGTCAGTATTCGATGTGATGGAAGTCAACGTCTTTATTATGGGTAAGTGGGAGTAGGTGCAGACGGATAAGAATCTTACACAACAATGATACTAAACGTGTAACAAGCTCGCTCATTGGGTAAACAATGATAGTAAACGTGTAACAAGCTCGCTCATTGGGTAAACAATGATAGTAAACGTGTAACAAGCTCGCTCATTGGGTAAACAATGATAGTAAACGTGTAACAAGCTCGCTCATTGGGTAAACAATGATAGTAAACGTGTAACAAGCTCGCTCATTGGGTAAACAATGATAGTAAACGTGTAACAAGCTCGCTCATTGGGTAAACAATGATAGTAAACGTGTAACAAGCTCGCTCATTGGGTAATTGTACAGTCGTCTGCTCTGTTAACCCTTTTCCTCATACGACAATTCTGCAGCAGACGACTTTGAACATATTTAGTCAAACAATTGAAAATCTCTTTAATTGAATGGATAACCTATGACTAAAAGTGGAAAACATTGTGGCAAAAGGAGAAATTGCTCGTTTTGAGCAATTTCTTCTTTTGTCACTATGTTTTAAAAAAAAACCGTCTGCTGCAGAGGCGTCAGAAAGCGTCTATATAAGGGAAAGGGTTAAACGAATAAAACATCTGGAGAAGGAATTGGCGCCGAGTTTAGTACGGTCGTTAAGAAAAGACGTCATTTGCAAGAAAACACGTCAGAATTCGTTTGCATAAATGGAAGGGTTAATGTACTTTAATTGGAATTAGTACACGCTATCTAGGTACTGCAGTGCTATTGCATTGATAATAAGTGTAGATGAACGATGTTTGTTTATCAAAAGACAGGCAACGGATCGTATGTTACCCATCTGTACACGTTGCCGGATATTAACGCATGCGCATCGGACGAATTTTCATGAAACCAATAAAATATGAGCCGCCACGCGAGAAAACTAACATTGTGAACTCTGCGTAAAGTATCGACCCGGATCAGCCTTAGCATGCCGTTCAGGCTAACCCGGACACCTTTTTGTTTCAGGAGAAACATTACTCCATACCTCTATCCCCCTGAGACGGTATGTGTCGGCCCGGATTAGCATGCGCAGGCTGATCTGGTTCGATGCATTACGCAAAGTCCATAATGTTGGTTTTCTCGCGGGACGGCTCAAAACCCATCATTAATCGCTGGAATTGATCAATTTTAGCTACACAATAAAAGTATAATTCTAATATTTCAGACCATCTGCTCCAAGAAAATTGCATTTAGCTAAAGAGCCAGTGCGCGAGAGAATATATAGTTTTGAAATGTTAGAACATAATTGGCTTAATTCGGTTATACAGTAATACGTTGTGTTGTACCAGTAAAAGTTTACAATACACCAACTATAAATTCCTTCTTTGTTTCCATGTAAATCGACCAGTTTCAGTCTTCAATTGTCACACTTTCTAAGCGTTTGTCATCTCATGTAGAACACCATGTATATCATTGAAAAGAGTTACCTCTAAGCTTTAAAACAATTCAAAGACAATGGGGGCCATGCATCATGCAAGAAAGAATTCAACAGGCGAAAATGGTTACCGTCATTTTGGACCAAATCGGGCCCGGACAATAACGGTGTTTAGCATTCTCTACTTTTACTTTCAAACACGGTCAGAATACTAACAACGATCAAATAAATCATTTCAAGTGCATCTTATACACATTTGCAATGATTTTAAACTCAATGTCATATATTCAATGCATTCTGGTGATGGTATACACTAATTTCTACGCAAACAAAGTTTTTTAGCTGTGTGAAGTTAGCTAAACATACGACATTCGACATTCGACATTCAAAAGTTGGAAAAAAAAACGAATGTCGTGCTGGCACGACATTCGACATTCAAAAATAAAACTTCAAAAAATCGAATGTCGTGCTCGCACGACATTCGACATTCGACATTCAAAAGTTGGAAAAAAAAACGAATGTCGTGCTGGCACGACATTCGACATTCGACATTCAAAAAATAAAAATTTAAAAAATTGAATGTCGTGCTGGCACGACATTCGACATTCGACATTCAAAAATTAAAACTTCAAAAAATTGAATGTCGTGCTGGCACGACATTCGACATTCGACATTCAAAAGTTGGAAAAAAAAACGAATGTCGTGCTGGCACGACATTCGACATTCGACATTCAAAAGTTGGAAAAAAAACCGAATGTCGTGCTGGCACGACATTCGACATTCGACATTCAAAAGTTGGAAAAAAACCGAATGTCGTGCTGGCACGACATTCGACATTCGACATTCAAAAAATAAAACTTCAAAAAATTGAATGTCGTGCTGGCACGACATTCGACATTCGACATTCAAAAGTCGGAAAAAAAACCGAATGTCGTGCTGGCACGACATTCGACATTCGACATTCAAAAGTTGAAAAAAAATCTCAAGGGAGTGGAACAACGGCCTTAAGGCGGATTTCACGCGAGTCTGCCGCGTGTATTACGGGGAGCACTTAGGCCTACAAGCCCTTGTCACGGGAGTCGAACAAAAGAAAATCACAATGGAGTGGAACACTTTTATTTTTTTTCTTACGGGCGTGGAACAACGGCCTTAAGGCGGATTTTTACTCCAGTCTGCTGCGTGTATTACGGGGAGCACTTGGGCCTATAAGCCCTTGTCACGGTAGTCGAAGAAAAAAAAAATCACAATGGAGTGGAACACTTTTATTTTTATTACAGGTCCCGCAGTCTACCCGCGCTTACGGCGAAGTGCAGAGCTTTGTTTTACGCTAGCACTCCGCTGCTAGTAGGGGAAATGTGCGCCGGTGCTGCATATGATATACGGCCGGTGCTGCAGTCTAGCCGCGCTTAAGGCGAAGTGCTGAGCCTTGATTTAGGCGAGCAATCGGCTGCTAGTAGGGGAAATATGAGCCCGGGTCGCATACGCTATAAGGCAGGCCCTGCAGTCTACATTCGACATTGGAAATTCAAAAACGAATGTCGTGCTGGCACGACATTCGACATACGACATTCAAATATTAAAACTTTAAAAAATCGAATGTCGTGCTGGCACGGGACAGCTACCAGGGCCGTAAGTCGAATTTCTACCCCAATTTACCGCATAATTTAAAGGGAGCACTCGGTCCTAGAGGCCATAGTCAAGGCAGTCGAAGCCCGAACATTTCACAATGGAGTGGAACACTTTTTTTTTTTTTTCACGGGACAGCTACCAGAGCCGTAAGTCGAATTTCTACCCGAATTTACCGCATAATTTAAAAGGAGCACTCGGTCCTAGAGGCCATAGTCAAGGCAGTCGAATCCCGAACATTTCACAATGGAGTGGAACACTTTTTTTTTTTTTTTCACGGGACAGCTACCAGGGCCGTAAGTCGAATTTCTACCCGAATTTACCGCATAATTTAGGGGGAGCACTCGGTACTAGAGGCCTTAATCAAGGCAGTCGAAGCCGGAACATTTCACAATGGAGTGGAACACTTTTTTTTTTTTTTTCACGGGACAGCTACCAGGGCCGTAAGTCGAATTTCTACCCGAATTTACCGCATAATTTAGGGGGAGCACTCGGTACTAGAGGCCTTAATCAAGGCATTCGAAGCCCGAACATTTCACAATGGAGTGGAACACTTTTTTTTTTTTTTTTCACGGGACAGCTACCAGGGCCGTAAGTCGAATTTCTACCCGAATTTACCGCATAATTTAGGGGGAGCACTCGGTACTAGAGGCCTTAATCAAGGCAGTCGAAGCCCGAACATTTCACAATGGAGTGGAACACTTTTTTTTTTTTTTTTCACGGGACAGCTACTAGGGCCGTAAGTCGAATTTCTACCCGAGTTTACCGCGTAATTCAAGGGAGCACTCGGTACTAGAGGCCATAGTCAAGGCAGTCGAAGCCCGAACATTTCACAATGGAGTGGAACACTTTTTTTTTTTTTTTTCACGGGACAGCTACCAGGGCCGTAAGTCGAATTTCTACCCGAATTTACCGCATAATTTAAAGAGAGCACTCGGTCCTAGAGGCCTTAGTCAAGGCAGTCGAAGCCCGAACATTTCACAATGGAGTGGAACACTTTTTTTTTTTTTTTCACGGGACAGCTACCAGGGCCGTAAGTCGAATTTCTACCCGAGTTTACCGCGTAATTTAAAGGGAGGACTCGGTACTAGAGGCCTTAATCAAGGAAGTCGAATTTCTACCCGAATTTGCCGCGTAATTTAAAGGGAGCACTCGGTACTAGAGGCCTTAATCAAGGAAGTCGAAGCCTGAACATTTCACAATGGAGTGGAACACTTTTTTTTTTTTTTTTCACGGGACAGCTACTAGGGCCGTAAGTCGAATTTCTACCCGAGTTTACCGCGTAATTCAAGGGAGCACTCGGTACTAGAGGCCTTATAGTCATGACATTCAAAAGTTGGAAAAAACCCGAATGTCGTGCTGGCACGACATTCGACATTCGACATTCAAAAAATAAAACTTCAACAAATCGAATGTCGTGCTGGCACGACATTCGACATTCGACATTCAAAAGTTGAAAAAAGATCTCACGGGAGTGGAACAACGGCCTTAAGGCGGATTTCTACCCGAGTCTGCCGCGTGTATTACGGGGAGCACTTGGGCCTAAAAGCCCTTGTCAGGGGAGTCGAACAAAAAAAAAATCACAATGGAGTGGAACACTTTTATTTTTTTTTCTTACTGGCGTGGAACAACGGCCTAAGGCGGATTTCTACCCGAGTCTGCTGCGTGTATTACGGGGAGCACTTGGGCCTACAAACCCTTGTCACGACAGTCGAAAAAAAAAATCACAATGGAGTGGAACACTTTTTTTTCTTTCTTATGGGCGTGGAACAACGGCCTTAAGGCGGATTTCTACTCGAGTCTGCTGCGTGTATTACGGGGAGCACTTGGGCCTACAAGCCCTTGTCTAACAAAAAAAAAATCACAATGGAGTGGAACACTTTTATATTTTGTCTTACGGGCGTTGAACAACGGCCTTACGGCGGATTTCTACTCGAGTCTTCTGCGTGTATTACGGGGAGCACAAGCCCTTGTCACGGGAGTCGAACACAATGGAGTGGAACACTTTTATTTTTTTTCTTACGGGCGTGGAACAACGGCCTTATTTGCTACAAGGCAGACCCGCCGTTAGAACTTGCGCTGACAGTAAAGTGCTCTTCTTGTCTCAAAGCAGCACTCTGCATATGGCTGGGGAAATGAGCGCTGGGACCGAATTTGCAATAAGGCAGTCCTGCCGATGAATCCAGCGCTGAAGGCGAAGTCCTCGCCTTGTTTTAGAGGCGTATGGCCGAGGAAATGTGCGCTGAGGCCGAATTTGCTATAAGGAAGTCCTGCTGTTTACCAACGCTGACGGCGAAATCATCGCCTTGTTTCCAGACAGCACTCTGCGTATGCCTCGGGAAATGTGCGCCGGGGCCGAATTTGCTACAAGACAGTCCCGCCGTTAGAATCCGCGCTTACGGCGAAGTGCTCCCCTTGTTTCAAGGCAGCACTCCGCATATGACTGGGGAAATGTGCGCTGGGCCCTGATTTGCTACAAGGCAGTCCCGCAGTTAGAACCCGCGCTGCCGGCGAAGTGCTCTCCTAGTTTCAAGGCAGCACTCCGCATATTGCTGGGAAAATGTGCGTTGGGGCCTGATTTGCCGTATAGCATATGCGGCCCAGGCGCACATTTCCCCTACTAGCAGCGGAGTGCTAGCGTAAAAGAAGGTTCAGCACTTCGCCGTAAGCGCGCGTTGACTGCGGGACCTGCCTTATAGCGTATGCGACCCGGGCTCACATTTCCCCCTACTAGCAGCCGATTGCTCGCCTAAATCAAGGCTCAGCACTTCGCCTTAAGCGCGGCTAGACTGCGGGACCGGCCGTATATCATATGCGGCACCGGCGCACATTTCCCCTACTAGCAGCGGAGTGCTAGCGTAAAACAAAGCTCTGTACTTTGCCGTAAGCGCGGGTAGACTGCGGGACCTGCCTTAAAGAGTATGCGGCCCCGGCTTACATTTCCCCGACTAGCAGCAGAGTGCTCCCCGTAAAACACGCAGCAGACTCCGGTAGAAATCCGCCTTAAGGCTGTTGTTCCACGCCCGAAACAAAAACAAAAAAGTGTTCCACTCCATTGTGATTTTTGTTTTTGTTCGACTGCCGTGACAAGGGCTTGTAGGCCCAAGTGCTCCCCGTAATACACGCAGCAGACTCGAGTAGGAATCCGCCTTAAGGCCGTTGTTCCACGCCCGTAAGAAAAAAAAAAAAGTGTTCCACTCCATTGTGATTTTTTTTTGTTCGACTCCCGTGACAAGGGCTTGTAGGCCTAAGTGCTCCCCGTAATACACGCGGCAGACTCGGGTGAAATCCGCCTTAAGGCCGTTGTTGCACTCCCTTGAGATCTTTTTTCAACTTTTGAATGTCGAATGTCGAATGTCGTGCCAGCACGACATTCGGGTTTTTTTCCGACTTTTGAATGTCGTATGTCGAATGTCGTGCCAGCACGACATTCAATTTTTTGAAGTTTTATTTTTTGAATGTCGAATGTCGAATGTCGTGCCAGCACGACATTCGTTTTTTTTTTTTCAACTTTTGAATGTCGAATGTCGAATGTCGTGCCAGCACGACATTCGGTTTTGTTTCCAACTTTTGAATGTCGAATGTCGAATGTCGTGCCAGCACGACATTCGTTTTTTTTTCCAACTTTTGAATGTCGAATGTCGAATGTCGTGCGAGCACGACATTCGATTTTTTGAAGTTTTATTTTTGAATGTCGAATGTCGAATGTCGTGCCAGCACGACATTCGTTTTTTTTTTCAACTTTTGAATGTCGAATGTCGAATGTCGTGCCAGCACGACATTCGTTTTTTTTTCCAACTTTTGAATGTCGAATGTCGAATGTCGTATGTTTAGCTAACTTCACACAGCTAAGTTTTTTAGGGACTATTTGGGTGTATCGGATGTTTTTGGCGTTATTTGACCTAATACAGAGTTCAGAGGTGATGAAGAAACACCGCCGGTAGAAACGAATGTCTGTGTTTTAGTATTTGTACCTCAAGAACAGACCGAATCATGTGATGCAGTTGGGCTGTGAAAACTATAATAAGGTCAACATTTGACCACACATAAACCATATTTTCTTTGAATAGTTATGTTATCAGTTACATAAAATTAATTTCAACAACTGTATCGGTCAACACTCGTTTTTATAGCAATGCATTCAATCCGCTCACTATTTCATCACTCGGTGTTTTTAAGCATTGTTAATTAACATATCAAGACCATAGTGTTTGGTCATAAATTGAAGTCAAATTGAAGGAATAAGAGACGACCTGTCAAACTAATGAGACACAGTTTCTTTGAAATGGGTAACCTGGGAAATACTTGATCAGGTGGTCGCGTGTAATTACACATCATATAAGCTGGTATTTCCCAACAAAATCGTCCTAGTTAAAATATAAGTATCGGTAGGAATTAAATAGACACCTAGGTAATCCAATTGCTTAACATCTGATAGAAATATACACAGCATGCATTACACATAAGCTCATTGACATATGACGAATATATGGTCACAATGGCTTTTGTCAATCATGGGAAAGAATCAATGATAAAGTAAGATTTCGAACTTGCGATCACACGTAATGCGAATGCTGACATTTTTCAGGCATATATTGAGGGTTTGGTGTGAAACGGTTGTAACTAAAATACATATTTTTTTACGAAGGTAAATCACCTCACCATATAAAGTCTTTATAAGCGATAAATCATTTTTCTTGGTAAACAATGAACATTTAGGTGCCATTGCTCGTTCTGAGCAATGGCACCTAAATTTGCATTGTTTACAAAGGGGTCAAAATTGCCCCTAAACCAGGGTTTTCAAAATAGGTTTCAAGTTACAACTGTTTCACGCCAAGCCCTCGATATAGATACACCTCGACTCGTAAAATGTTACTGTTAACATTGTTTTCGCTTTACAACTTCCCAGACAGAATACATAGGGTCATGTATAGGTTTAGTTATTTCAGATTGACCTAAATAGTTCAGTATCCAATAATAAATATGTGGGGTCAGCCTATTTTAGTCATTGTTTAATCTAGAATACTGCCTTTCCTTCCCGTATGAAATATTCATTCCTGATAGAAGTTATTATCGTCATGTTGATATAATCTGTAAAGACGGAAACGCTGTATGTTTTTCTTTTGTATCTAAATGCAACCAACTAATGCAATAATAAATTTGTTCAAATAAATAATATAAAATTCAGATATATAGATAAGAACGGAACAGTTTTGAAATAGTTGAACAAATAAAAGGAGATTGACTTAAAGAGGTTGTTACATTCAACATGTTCAGAGTTGTACAACAATAATATTTTACGAGAACTATCCGGGACAGTTCTGGCAAAGTTTCCAGGAAGTGTTATTTCGTAACAGTAAATAATGTTCGTGGTCACACGCAATGAACTTTTTGTTCTACCCCCTCTCTCTTACTCAGAGAGACGCGCCAAACGTTAAATGCTTGCAGTGAAACCTCTGACTCACAGGCTTGCCACGGGCTGTACTGTTCGCAGATAAATACAGCAACAATATGGATCCTTCCACGGACAAAACCAACACTATTGACTCTGCGTAATGTATCGACCCAGATCAGTCCGCGCAGGCTAATCCGGGCCGACATATTCCGTCTCAGGGGGATAGAGGTATAGCGTAATAATTCCTGAAACAGAAAATCCAGGAGGCGAAAAAGTGTCTGCCCGGATAAGCCTGCGCGGCATGATTACGCCGATCCGCGTCGATACTTTACGTAGAGTCCACAGTGTTGGTTTTCTCGCGGAACGGCTCTAATGTTCATATTTATATAAAATAATTAATATCGAAACAAACAACCGTATAAGCATATTAACGTTAATCCAAAGTACCACAATGGTAATGAAACAGAGTACCAATTTTGTCAAAGTGAGGCTTCCATTGTGTAAGTTCTAAACATCTTGTCATAATAAAACAGAGTAGTGCGTTCTGTATTAGGAGTTTGACCAGGGTCGGTTGAGTTCATTCCATTATATTATCGTTACGGAACATTTAAATTGAATTGGTAATACGTCATTATAATAAAAGTGCATACAATGTTACATGTTGGAAAACCCCAATGATTATGTTAAATGAGCCGTCAAGAAAACCAACTGTATGGATTCTGCGTAATGTATTGAACCAGATCAGACTAATCCGGGCCGACACATTCCGTCTCGGGGGGGATAGAGGTATAGAGTAATGATTCCTGAAACAGAAAATCCAAAGGAGGCGAACAGTGTCTTCAGGTGTGTTAGTTATAAACATCTTGTCATAATAAAACAAAGTAGTGCGTTCTGTTTTGGGAGTTCGCCCAGGGTCGGTTGAGTTTATTCCATTCTATAATTGTTACGTAACCTTTAAATTGAGTTGGTAATACGTCATTATAATAAAAGTGCATACAATGTTACATGTTGGAAAACCCCAATGATTTTGTTAAATGAGCCGTCCAGAAAACCAACTGTATGGATTCTGCGTAATGTATTGACCCAGATCAGACTAATCCGGGCCGACACATTCCGTCTCAGGTGGATAGAGGTATAGAGTAATGATTCCTGAAACAGAAAATCCAAAGGAGGCGAACAGTGTCTGCCCGGATAAGCCTGCGCGGCATGCTTAGGCTGATCCGGTCGATACAGTGTTTGTTTTCTCGCGGAACGGCTCTAATGTTCATGTTTTTATAAAATAACTAATATCGAAAAAATAAACAAGGTCATAAGCACATTTACGTAAATCTAAAGTTCCACAATGGTGATGAAACAGAGTACCACTTTTGTCAAAGCGAGGCTTCAATTGTGTTAGTTCTAAACATCTTGTCATAATAAAACAAAGTAGTGCGTTCTGTATTGGGAGTTTGCCCAGGGTCGGTTGAGTTATCGTTGCGGAACCTTTAAGTTGAGTTGGTAATACGTCATTATAATAAAAGTGCATACAATTTTACCTGTTGGAAAACCCCAATGCCGATTCCTACTTATGCGAAATCGGTTTGTTTACGTTTCATCAGCAGCTTTGAGAACATTATACAACGCAATTTGAGTTGCATCAAAGGTGAATCTTTATCCCTAAAGTACGCACACCAAATATGCAGCATACAACGTCTTGGCAAAAAACCGTTGTATTAAAAAAGTGTATTAAAAGAAAAAAATGCTAATTATGAACAATTCCTTCTTTTGCTTTAATGTTGTCAAACGTCGTCAGATGCAGAACGTTAGAAAAAGTAACATTGATCGATTGGAGTTAAACGAAGTCTTTTTTCAACAATTGTTCTGTTATTTCACGCCGACCGTTTCATCTTATCACGCATTTCCTATCTCAGTCTCACTCGCACATCACACTTCCAAGGCAACAATTAAAATAACACAACCTATTGTCAATATTCTATTTCATATCAATGTTGATTTTCATAATACGAAATGCATTGCTTTTTTGACACCAGAAGTGCTCAAAGAAATTAAAACAAACACATTTCGACAAACCCGTTCTGATTGTTAATCACACACTTCTATCAGCAGTCACTTTTTGAACATGAATACCGTATTTCTACTGATGCAAATCGTAAATGGAAATACATTAAATTCTAACCTTTTCCCGCATGCAGTCTCATGTTTTCTAAAATCCTAAAATTGTTTATGCAGAACGACAGTACAAGACAGTTGCCACATTTATTTTCTAGTTTGGTATAGGTTTTGGGGAAACGCTAGATGAATGTCGAACACGAATGATGGCATCTAATCGATAAATCAAAATATGTCACCCGTAGTATTGTAAAACTGGAAAACCTACCGGTAGTATTGGTAAACCCAGATATCTTTAGGACATCCTACCAGTCGCCAGTCGTAACTGTGATTAATAAGTACATCTCTCCACCGTACTGATAAATCAGGGTTCGTATCCGTAATACTGGTATATCTGGATATATAACCGGTATTATTGCTAAATCAGGATATTCTACCTGTCATTTTGGAAAATGATTATATCTAGTACTAGTAAATCAACAAGGAAGTTTTGGGATGAAAATAAAAGGGAAAATTGGTGAATACGTCATTAAACGATTTCCCTACGTTAGAATAAATCGAAAATCATTTCGTTGCTAGATAAACCCGTAAAACCTCATATATGAAAATTAGAACTCCGTTACAGCTCTAGATTTCTTCCACCTACAGTGTACATTCAACTCGCTCCTTTGACAAATAATTAACGAGAAAGCTACCACTACATAGCAGTCTTCCAACTGTGATAACCTAGAATCTTGAATAAAAAAATAAAAAACCTAACCTAGCACCACACGAATGTCCTAGATGTTCGTCTAGTTACGATAACACCGCTCCTAAAACAGTCCTAGATTACTTCCAACTGCATTCAACTCGCTTTGGAAGGAGAGAGGGAAGTATATTCTCCTTCCAGTTTAGCAGAAGTAGGATATAAACAAAAAAGTAATTTGAACAAGTTTAAAGATATTTATCATCAAAATTGAGCATTTATGAAATTAAAAGAAATAATTCACATTTATAGTCAACATATAGCAAAAACACAATGGTCTGAATGAACAACTGTAACGAGAGGAACGTTTTGAGTTAAGAAATACAACGGTAGAAGACATACGTATTTCGTATCGTGTTGTTTCTTAAATCAGTTAATACTATTTATTCATTCATAAAGGTTATTTTTTTCAAACATTTAACACAGTTTTTCTTAACAATAATAATGTTGGTTGCTCCCTTTTCGATTACGTCGCCCCATGGTACACAATTAAAACCTGTCCCATACTGACGCCGCGCTTCCACGCGGCGTCAACAAGAAAGTTACCACTACGTAGCAGCTGTGATAACCTTGATCCTTGAATAAAAACCAGCCTAACCTAGCACTAAACGAATGTCCTAGATTTTCGTCTAGTTACGATATCAACGCTGCTAGAATAAGATGTCTAGATTTGGGCTAATTTTCCTAAATTCACGAATTCACTTTCGAGTTTTACCCAAAGGAGTGGTTAGCTTGGGAAGTGGGAGGGTGGCGGGGGTTTCTTGGGACCGGGACAGATTCGTTCTTTGTTCGCAACGGTCATGGTGGAATGCCCGTTTGCATGATGCATTACCGAGGATTGTATGGTGTGGCACATAGGAATCACGGATATGTGCTCAGGTGTTGTGATTTTAATAAACTACAGTTGCAAGAACCGATGCTAATTTAGAATGGCCTTGTTTTCATACACGTCTGGGTCGTTTCCTTACTCCAAGACCACAAAATGCAACTGTTAGAGTTGTATGCGTTAACAGCACATGGCTAATGAATCCACACAGCTTGATATTATATTGAATTATATGTTATAATTCCATGAAATACCCCGGGAATTTGTTTATAATCATTTACTTTGATTTAGATACTACATCAGGAACAATACTGGGTCACGCAAAACCAAGACTGTTGTTGTATATACGAAAGGTAAAAAGGCTAACGAGAGTTTTGCATACTGCGCATAATTGTCAGAACAAAAGTTTAGTATTTATAATTGCGTATAAGATTAAGATGATCTCCATAAAAACTAACACACATCGAGGGCTTTGCATGAAACCTATTTTTAAAACCCTGGTTTAGGGGCAGTTTTGACCTAAATTTCTATTGTTTACCAAGAAAAATGATTTAACGCTTATATAAAGACTTTATGGCGAGATGATAAACCTTGGTAAAAAAATACCAATTTTAGTAACAACCGTGTCACGCCAAGCCCTCGACATGCTGTACTTAGACTGTTTATGACATTTCCCTCATACAGTGGACTGCAGTAGACGACCTGTGAAAACATCGTGGACAGAAGGATACAATGATAACAATTACCAAACTAACCTTTTCTGTGTACTTTGCGGCAGTGACATTTGCATCCTAAGATTATTTTAAATCAAACATTTCTAGTATATATGAGCCGTCATGCGAGAAAACCAACATTATGGAGCCTGCGTAATGTATCGACCCAGATCAGCCTGCGCAGGATAATCCGGGCCGACACATTCCGTCTTAGGGGTATAGAGTAATGATTCCTAACACAGAAAATCCACAGGAGGAGAAAAAGAGTCTGTCCGGGTTAGCATGCGCAGACTGCGCAGGCTGATCTAGGTAGATACTTTATGCAGAGTCCACCATGTAAATGATATGTTCGGAATGGAGAAGATAGGGTTGGCACCGTTTGAGATGACAAAGCGGGTTTATGAAGACGATATGTGGGATATCCCTTGTAAGACATGATATTATTTCACAGTGTGAAATCTAACGGATCTGCCAAGTTTTATTCGCGTGAAATGAAGCATTGCTACCTGTTCAGTGGTCACAGCTTTGCGTTAACCATTTCGTTATTTTGCGCAGCTATTGAAACCTCTACAATAGCCGATATGAGTAACGTATGAAAAAGGTAGGAACGTGTTCACATCTGCCATTTCGTTTTTCATTTTCAAACCTGTTTTTAGGATGCTGCATTTATGTGTGCAGTGTTATTATCTACGTATGTTTCATCTAAATTTACTAATGATAAATGCAGTATGGAAATGATTTAACTAAATTTTAACACAAACATTACTATTAATTCGTCTAAGAAAATAAATGAGATAATAAAAAGAACCAAACTAAAAGATGTATATATTAAACTTAATAACGATAACACGTGTTTTAGGCTATAATTAAACTACTTGAAGTATTGAAACACTAAGCCGTTATGGTTCATTATGTGTTTATATAAGAACGAGACAGTCTAAAGACGATTCGACTCACGAAAGAGTTATATAGTTGAAAAACATCAATCCACCGTTTTATTGTTAAGTAGAATTAAGGTCAATGTCAAGGTCACACTATCGAACAGTTTTGTATCGTTAGAAAAGTATTGCCACACATAATTATGTGTACCAAATATGACGGTTCAATCTGCGATGGACTTAAAGTTAGGTTGAATATGAGCCGTCCCGCGATAAAAAAAACAACAACATTGTGGACTCTGCGTAAAGTATCGACCCGGAACAGCCTAAGTGTGCCGTACAGGCTTACCCGGCTAGACACTTTTCGCCTTCTGTGGATTTTCTGTTTTTGGAATCATTACTCTATACCTCTATCCCCCTGAAACGGAATGTGTCGGCCCGGATCAGTCTGCGCGGACTGCGCAGGCTGATCTGGGTCGATACATTACGCAGAGGTCATAATGTTGGTTTTCTCACGGGCGGCTCAATTATGTTGTCGGGCATCTCATGCCGGGTAGAAAACAATCAAACGGACGAAAACGTATCGGAAGACAAATACGACATTAAAGAGTTTCTTACATTGTTCATTAAATACTGTTATGCTGTAAAATTTCTAGTATTTTTGTGTAATGAAGTTTTACGAAATGTCATAATTTCTTTTCAGTTTTAAACATATGGTAGGTGTAAAAAGGGAGACAAAAGTCTTCAGGTTGTAGGGTTTATATACTTGATTAGTTTTTAGCACCTTTTAGGGGTAAGATTATGTGGCGAAGCAAACAGCCAATTGAGATTGCAGTTATTTCACGACATTTATTACTCTATTCAAAGATAGTTGTCAAACTTATATTATAGTATACACAGCGTTTAGAATGTTTATTATCAATTAATCTGTGGAAGTATTTTTCTTGACAACCTATCCCCAACTCTAAAGATAGTTGGTTAAACGTAAATTGTAGTGTAAACAGAATGCCCGGCTTAACTGATACTTAAGATTAAGCCAGACAATGACATATTTAGGGCCCAGCCCCTAGCGTCCCCTGCGTCCGGATTAATCGTCTCAATTTAATTGGCCATGTATTGGCATAACTTTTTGTAACATCATTTTTCATTGGATGATGATAGTTTTGGCAATTCTCTAAAAGTTGTTAAATGGTTGGTATAAAAACAGTTGATAAAAACAGAGACAGGGGTGAAGATTTGGAGTTCGGATTGGAAACGTCGTTGTTTTCGACTTTAATATGTATATATTGTTATTGTTATAGTTTCGGTATGTTTAGGATATCCCTTCAACAATGTTAAAAACGACTAAGTTTCGTGGAGTTCCATAGAAACAAATAAAGTGTAAAATGGACTGGCGTGTATATATTGTGTGTATCTCTTTGAACCCCATTCGCGTATAATAAAGAAACTATGTCGCAGAGCAAAGAGTGCGTAACTTAAAGGAGAAAAAGTAACAGCGTTACACAACTCTTGATCCTTTTTTAGATCTCGGGAAGGAGTTACGAAGAGTCGTGTGCGCGGCATAAAAATACACCAACCACCAGATGCAGACACTGGGGACAGATTTGATACAATTAGGCAATGCGGTATCTATATCAACTTGTGTTAATTTGTGACAAGCGTAGAGACAGATCAACTCGATTGTAAACAGTCTGATCGTGAGTTTTCATGTTTGCGTCTAGAAAAAACATGGTCCAATAACCCGAGTAAACAAACATGCTATTGTATCGTAAGTGACGTTAATATGGAAACCCGCTTAGAGTCGGTTTCCTTGTCACGTGTCTCTCAATTAATATTGATTGTAAAAAGCCTAATATGTACTTAGTATCAATTCTGCAAGTGCCAATTTGTTCTATCTCAACACATACTGTAATAGAGAAAGAGAGAGACATAAAAAATGAATGAGCGTTATTGATTTCCTAGACTCCGATTCAATGTCCTAGTTAGAGCTGCCTGCATCGTGATCGGGAAACACGGGTCCGATCCGGAAATGGTACTAGCTGCATCTCTCCATTGGGATCGAAATTGCGGGATAAGCATACTCAATCATCGACGGTGCTAATATAAACGTAGTTCTGGTAATTAATCTGGGAAATATCGATATAAAACTTAACTACTGTTGACATCGGATTTTTATGTATGATTTTTAACGCTGCCTTCAACCATTTTTACCAGTACTACTGGTCTTTTAATCCTGAAACATGCGAGTCAGCCGTAATTAAAACGCCACCATGCTGAGCGCCAATGGGGGAAAGTTTCTACTGCCATTTAAGACATCTTGGTATGACTCAGCTGAGCCGGGGATCGACCCAACGACCTCCCGCAACTGAAAGTGACACACTATCACTACACCACCGAGACGGTGTTGAAAGCAGCATAAAACACAATTCAAACAAACATTTGTCTTCAAGAAAACGACATATGAGCCGTTCCGCAAAAAAGTCCAACATTATGGCATCTGCGTATGTCCGCGCAGACTGATCCGGGCCGACACCTTCCGTCTCAGGGGGATAGAGTAATGATTCCTGAAACAGAGAATCCACAGGAGGCGAAACGTGTCTGTCCGGGTTAGCCTGCGCGGCATGTTTAGGCTGATCAGGGTCGACACTTTACGCAGGGTCCACATTGCTGTTTTTCTCGCGAGACGGCTCATATTGCCAACACATTTACCAGTATTATCCTCTCGAAGGTATATAGGAATCCATTAATACGACCTCATCGCTCTAGCGACTTTATTTCTTTTACGATTGTTAAGCAACTTAATATATCTATAGGTGCTACCTATTTACGAAAAATCCCCAAGATAATTATAAACAAAAATTAAAGAGCATACTTTGGCCATAAAAAAGGATTTATAAGTAATTGACTAGACAATAATGATGTTAATGTCATGTTTCTTGCATTATCAAAACATATTTGGAATTCGTATTGTTGTTGTCTATTATTTGAACAGAAAATAATAAAGTAAAGACTTTCAGAAAATCAAGGAATACATTTATAATGAACGAGGTTAAAACATGAGGGCCAAGATGATCCTTAATCGATCACCTGCATTATGGTAAAGAAGCAAATAGATCAGCCATTTTCTGATGCCACCTGGCGACTGCCTTTTTCAACCAGTCAATATGACTGGAACAAATTATGTAAGGGGTCACATTTCTGCTAAACCCTTTCCCTATTGGAGACGGTTTCTGAGGCCTATGCAACAGACGATTTAGGAAAAGATTGTCGCCACAAGAACAATTGCTCCTTATGAGAAAGTTATCCTTTTGCCACAATGTTTGATAAATAATTATACTTTGAATGAGTGAGTCAATAGCTCATGTATAGGAATTTTGGGTCTTTCATGTTGATACCACTTTTTTTGCGGGAAACGACGTCACTCCATTGACGTTACGCCAAGATGAAGTGTAACGGAAATGACGTCACGTCCTTCTTTGGCTACGATACAGTCAAAATTTAGTTTCCGGCGTAGAAGGCTAATGCTGTCGTTTTTTTGACGAACGGGAAAACATATTTCTTACAGATTTCCATTTATTTTTAACTTTTCGTTCAAATGTTAATTCCCACATAACACAACACTTTAATGATCTTAAATATCGATTAAAAAAAAAATGATTAAAAAGACGAAAATAATTTTCAATCCATGTTTTTCTCATTTTATACATACCCAAAATACCGATTTTAAAAAAAATGATTAAAAAGCCGACAATAATTTTCAATCTGTGTTTTACGTCTGCTTTTTATACATATCCAAAATGGCAGCCCCCATGGATTTTTCCAGTTTCATTTCAGAAAGCTTCATAGGTTATTGAAAAAAACACAAAAAAAACCCTCACACCTGTTACCTATAAGCGAAAAAAAACATTTATGGTTTTTTTTCGTATTACAGATGTTCACCGACATCGCATCTTGTATGCGTTCGCGATTCATCGACCTAGGTCTAAGGTGAAGGTTGCAGTCATTAGTATACGTCTGTACAGAAACGACGTCATCGCTTTAGCAACTAGTTTTCTTATTCGGTTGTTAAGAAACTTATTACTGATGTTCACCAACATCGCCTCTTGTATGAGTTCGTGTTTCACCGACCTAGGTCAAAGGTGAAGGTCACAGTGACTATTACAAGTATGTCCGAAAAGACGTCATCGCTCTCTAGACGTTTGTTTCTTATCTGAGCGTTATGAAACTTAACACACCAAGATCGCCTCTTGTAGTTTATTTCTTATCCGATTGTTAGAAAACTTAATAAACATGTTAAACAGCATCCTCTTTTGTATGAGTTCGTTTTTCACCGACCTAGGTTTACGTCACAATGACTATGATACGTCTCTACGAAATGACGCCATTGCTCTATTGACTTTATTTCGTATTCGATTGTTATGTAACTTAAATAATCTGTTCATAAGCATCGCCTCTTGTACAAGGTCACAGTGACTATAATACATTTATATAAAAACTACGTCATCCTTCTGGCATGTTCAATTGTTCTTTCATATTCCATACACAGGTTCAGTGTCAAGAGAGCTTTGAGGGGTTCGCGTTTTACAAGGGCAAGGTCACGATGACTTTACTATGTCTGTATGAAATGACTTCATCCTTCATCGCTCTAGCATTTCCATTTGGAGAATTTATTCCTCCATTCTCCATAGACTGTTTCACTGACCTAGGATCAAGGTCAAAGTAACTATAATACATCTGTCCTAAACGACAGCGATGCTCTTGTTTTACAATAACGATCATATTCGATAATTTCTAAGATATTTGCAACTAATGTCGAATTAAAACTAGTTTCAAAAGATTACAAGAGAAAGTTGATGCGAAGCATCAATGTCGCCGGAAAAGACTGCACTGATTTATTTTTTAACACACATGTATTCTTGACTTTCATTAGTCTAAACATACACATAATGTTTTCATAAGGACTAATTCCAGGATTTTTGAAATTCCACATAGATCTACAAATTTCAGGATTTCTTTTGGTCAGGATTTTGGATGTTTTGTATTTGTCAATAAAACCACAACAAATTAATACATTTTGGGATTTAAATCTACATGCAATAAAAAGCTATTAAATATTTCCATGTTTGAAGCAACAATGAAAACCTTTAAACGCTTAAAACATTGAGAAAACGGTTAAATTGCTGAAGACATGAACTTCCTCCTTTTTAATAATAATTATAATAAATATTTCACAGATGTTAAAATGTTTAAAAAGTAGACCACACTTGAAACAACATATCAGCTAAATTGTTTATCTAAATCGTTGATGCATACAATATATGTTTGGCGCAAGAGAAATGCCAGTTGCGAGTCCCATTGCTATTTAATAGGTGGCAAGTATGAAATTAATTGGGTGCGAAAGAGCAGATTTTCTTTATTTCTAAATCTATTGTTTATCAGAGTTCGTTCTTCTCTTAATTTGTTTCAAGCCAAATAATCATTTAATATCACATATATTTAAACATTTAAGTGTGTAATATTAGCTATTTATCTGTAATAAGGTGTTTGAGCATTCTTTCGAAATGTTGACCCTCGATCGTTTCAAAATCGAGTCGTAGTGTCAAACATCGAAGAAAGTGAATAAAACATCAGGCAACGCGTTATTGCATTCGAGAGAAAAAAGCATTTCTATAGTATCTGTTTTTCTCCTATATTCGACCCATGCACTCGTTTCGTGACGTTTAAGAAATCAATTTGTCGTGCGCCATTTTTTGTATGCATAAAAAAGTCACATTTTACTTCCGGTTACTTCGCTTTGTTTACATTTTGACAATATGAAACTAGGTCACAAACTGAGGAAAAGGCGTTTCGACGTTCACGACCGATAAACAGGCTTATATTTGAGACATATTTTCACCAATTATTCTTATTTTTGTTTCTGTTACCAGTTTATGTTGATACTTATCTATTAAAAGGAGAATTCGACGTGATTTTAATATCGATAATCGGCTGCAAGCAGGTACGCGTATGTAATCAAATTAGACTGTGCGACGTAAAGGTTTGTAGTTATCGCCTTTTGATTACATAGTTTATGAAAATAAAGTATCCCAGTCTAGCTTATAGGGACTATTTGTCTTCGTAAATAAAACACAAAAACGTAAATGCCAGTCAAAATAAAGAAACTGCACATACTTAAAACATCGGAATATTTATTTCATTTTAGATGTGTCATAACTTAGTGTTTTTAAACAAACGCAATTGTAATATGTTCAAGACATTTAAACATTTTTTTTTTTAATAATAACCCCCCCCCATGTGATTTCCGAAAACCTATTAAAAATAGAAGTCGCGGGCTTCTGCCCGGCGACTAATTAATGAGTCGCAAAATAACCCCTCGACAAATGAATGAATAAATGCAGAAGGATTGGGGTTGACTCTTTCCCACAGGATGACGCATTTGCAGAAGTCAACATTTGAACAAGTTGCGGCAAAAGATGAAGAGGCTTAGAATGAGCAATCTGCCTCTTTTGCGGTAATCCTTTCAGCTTTATTCAGTAATAATACTTTCGTCTCCTGTAGTTTCTTTGTATGTGGGAAATGGTTTAACATATATGACATCACGGTAGACAGACGTGTGGATGTGATTTATTGCGGTTTTGTCTTCTGCTTCAAGAAATAATAAACAAATTCAAGAATCGTGAAATGAGTAAACGCACTCTAGCAGACCTACCGACTGAAGTAAACAAGACTTGAAACCGCATCGGGCGAAAAGGGGCGCACTTGATAGATGATAAAGGAACATACTGTCATTTGTTTAAAAGAATTTCCTTTACTGAGATATATATTAATCTACCGGTATTAGCCGCCGTAGTATTTGTTTGTTTGGAGTTTAACGCAGCTTTCAACAGCTTTGGTCATATCACGGCGTTCAGTGCACCTACCCATGTTTTCCTGGCTTTCCCACACCAGTACTTACACAACATTCTTTCGAAGCCACTGACTGCTTTCTCACATAGATCAGAGGTGAGAGGCAATGGAAAACATCGCCCGACAGAATGTCGCCGCAACCGGGTATCGAACCCGTGACCTGCCGCCATAGTACAATATAGATACAACAGTTGGGTACAAACACCATCGTATACAATACAGTACAAGCCTCCGACATGAATTACGGCTGTTGATAACACTTTCTACAAACCAATGCTGCCTTATTTAATATGTTGCAAGGCCCCTTCTCGCCTGGCAGGTTTATCCCTCCGGTGGAACTTTTAGGACGGTTTTTCTCGACGTTCCTGAAAATTCGACGTAATGTTCTGATTGAATCATACGCCTGATTTGTTTTGGCAAAGCTCATTATTTTTTCTAAGTTGAGACACGTTACACAAAAACCGACCTTAGGGACTTGGCAACCAGCGAAGATCAACATCAGCCTCTGGGTTTTAACATGAAACTAGTGTGGAATTCAATCTTAACTGCCACTTATTGAAGGTAGCCTTCCGTATGATTTACGACTGCGAGTGTTTGTAGTAAATGTGTAGGACATTTCAAATGTTGTTCTTATGTTTCGATAACATTGTCAACAGTTTATTAAAGAGGTATTTGAATTCGTTTTCAACAGAATTCTATTCACATCACGCCATTTTTCCTCGGTAAATTACCTACTATCCGATACGTTTATCTTCCATTCGCTACATCAGTGATATTGCTATCTCCGCAATCCTTATCTTACATGATGCAGTCACCCTAACAACAATTGTCATCCGTGTTGCGGAGAGTATTTAACGACAATCTTTCAGTACTTTGAAAATGCACGAGGCATTCATTGTTTAACTGATTGACACGATTTCAATTAAGCTAACACTATAAGTCAATCAAAGTGCTGACGGGAATGAACCCATCACATTTATAAGGTAGTATGGTACCAAAAACAAATACTTTTGGCTTGTTACGTTCTTTCCTTTTATAAACGGATCAAATCCTGCGAAACCCCCGTTGGCAAACTTGCGATTCCGTTGTTTACCGTGTGCATGCGTCCACGGCATTGATTCGACTTTAGACATGCCTGTAACAAGATGATCTTTAATTCTCTGAAATAGTTAAGGCTTGGGCGAGTCTTGGCATACAGGCGGTCTGGTCAGAAATTTCGCTGTCCGCTCATGTGTTACGAATCGTACAATAAAACAAACAAAGAATAAATCGAAACAAAGCGACCTAACAGTGTAGCATCACCCGGTTCCACGCCGATATACATGTATATTATATATAAAGATTAAGGAGATAAGCAAAGAGACCGCTTTCCACCCGACGCAACAAAATTGTATATAAAAACAAATTACGCGCTGTAGAAATAAAACAGTTTGTGTGCGTCAGAATGTACTTTTACAGCCCTGTTCCAGTAAGGTAAACGCCCTTCTTAAAGTACAGTTCTCAAAGTTAAAGACTAGTGCAAATGAAAAAAACAATACATTTCTACTTTTAAAAGCAAAGCAAGGTAAGTATGGACCTCATACAATGATGTAGTCTCTATTTTGGTAAGCAATATGGTCACGCAATGCTGACACAAAACGGACGGACGGACACATGGACAACGAGGCAACAATAGGATTCACCAAAACCTTCTGGATAATAAAGTTAACTAGTAAACTGTTAGTCTTTCGCCATTCTGTACGTCAATGAGACTTATAACTCATGTCCGTGAGCACATGCAATCTTTCCCGGGTATTCGACAATAAGAATATACTGTATTGATAGTAGAGATTAAACGTTGTTTCAATGAATTCGTCATATCACGACAAGCAACTTTGCTTTTCATATTTCAGCAACAAATGGAATATGAGGATATTTCAGTCATTGGGAAAAAGAAATTGCGGAGCCTGGATGCGAACGGAGCTATACAGAGTCGTTTAAAATATATAACACGCAATCCCTTATATCAATTGTTATCAACAATGTCAATAATTTCTTTCTAACGTAACCAGTTCCCTATTGACTTCTATGCATTTAAAAACACTAAAAATCGCTAAAATAATTTACATTTTTCCAACTTATTTTCCCTAATATTTCTGACGAGTATAAATGGATTTTGGTGCCCCATGAAAACCAATGAGTGATGCACATAAAGACTGGATGCTTCTTCGAAAGCTTAATTGCAATTTTTTGATCTGAACTAACACCATTCTCAAACGCTCAAATGACTGGATTTCTTGGAGCACAAGTATGTGTCCAGATACGGATTCCTCATTTTTAGACTTTTCATATTTCGTAACTTTCTACAATTACAATAACAGGTGTTTCGAATATACCTGTGTTATTGGCAAGCGAGGATTTAATTTCGAGTGTATTAGCGAAACTTATCTTTTCGACCAGATCGATACATAGATATATTAAACTATTGCCAACTCGGTTCGCAATGATAACTTAAACGTCCCCGAAGACCATGATTTGTTTATTAGCTCGACTGTTCGAAGAAAAATGAGAGCTTAACTACTCACCCCGGCGTCGGCGTACGGTTAAAGTTTTAGGGCAAGATGGCATTTTTCTTTCATAAGAACTTGTGCTAGGGCTATCATGTTTTTAATATAGTTACATATAATACCTTTCTTCACACTGAAGATGCAGAGTGTGACCTTCTTTTTGGGGTAACAAAACTTATTTTGGGTGGTTAAAGATTTAGGGCAAGTTTGCATTTTCATTTTCATTTTTTCGCTCAATACGTACTTGTGCTTTCGTATTTGGAATATAAGTACAACTTATACCTTTCTTCATAATGTATGCTGAAGATGCTGAGTGTGACCTTCTTTTTGGAGTAAAACACATGCTTTTGGGTGGTCAAAGTTTTAGGGCAAGTTGGTATTTTCATTTATTTTTTTACTTTTTTTCAATAAGTACTGTTGCAAGGGCTTTCATATTTGGAATATAATTACATCTACTTCCTTTCGCCCAATGTATGGTGATGAAGCTGTGTGTGACCTTCTTTTTGGGTAAAAAACATGATTTTTGGTTGACCTTGAGAAATTGAGATAAATTCATAATTTTGTATTGCATTCATTTCTAATTGTGATCATTCATTTATCAATTATAGTTAAAGGTTTTGGTGTCAAACATTTTGAAAACCGTTTTTTAAGGTTTTACTAATTTGGACTCAAGTCAGATTTAACATTTGCGTTTAGCTCAACGTTAAAGTTTCGTTTTTAGCTCGACTATTCGAAGAATAATGAGGGCTTTACTACTCGCCCCGATTTCAGCGTCCGGTTAAAGTTTAGGAGCAAGCTGTCATTTTCATTTATAACTCCAATACCCATAATTTAAATCACTTCATACTTCAGACATTTGGTTATTAGGTTATTAGGTTAGATAACTCAATTGTGTCCTAAATATGGAGTTATAGTCCTTCTTCACTTACATCTGAATAATGTTTGTTCTTTTCACTTAATGCTTTGAACAATTATCTAAAAGTTGTGTGCATTTAGTAACGAAGAATACAATTTTGGAGGCGAGTACTGATATCAATATTCATATATTTTCATATCTATATATGGCACTATATATTTATCAATACGTATAGTATACAATATGTGGTATTGTACTGCGTATTTGGACATCTTTTCAAATCGACGTTTGGCAAGAAGCTTCAAAACGGCCCCATTATCGGGAGAATATTTCTGGCATAGTTACGTAACTTTGGCAACCGTTCAGAGATAAATCACATCCAATCATAAGTCATATGCAGATAAATAGGTCCATTTATCATTTAAGCCACGGCACTTGGACACTATCCTGGATGTTTTCACATGGACGCATTTTACGGTCAAAGTACAAACGTGTATAGTCGGTTCTTGATCATAAGATCAGTTTGCTAATAAGACTAGATGGTGAACACAGAAGATCCTGCGAGAAGCGAGGGTGTAGATTGATCTTGATTTTCGCTGGTCGATTTTGCGTGTGAAGTAGCTCATTATAATCAGGACGTATGATATCCCCCTGAATATGCACCAGCATCGTCTTACGGGACAGCAGTTTAAATCATACAAAGGAAAATTCGAGGTCAACAAGTTGACTATTCTGTTTGCATTTTAATAGGCAGAAATGAAAGCTCTGGTGATATTTTGTATATACGTACAAGGGCTCACGTGAGTTTAAATTGTTAGCAGATACAACATACTCTAATCGACCGAAACGGCGCTCTTTATTATAACCGTACTAATATTCAATTTCAGATGGTATCCCAAAGTACTAGGTTATTCAAAATTTGTACAAATTGAGGACCTGCATTTGCCCAAAAATGCACCTTTTTTAATCTCGAGAACTACAGCAATGAATCGTTGAACAAAGATATGATAAATTATACGGAGATAACACTGATTGATCTAGTTGTCGATTCTTTGTGAAAAGACAAACTTCAGTGTAACTTAAAAATAGAGGCAAATCGAGATCCAGATTTTTCAATCTATCTCTCACAATCGTCTTGTAGTACTTGTTAAAGCTCCTCTAGTAAAGTTCCTTCAGCACCATAACCAACTGAAACTTGCTTGGCTACAATACTTGTAACAGTCACAGGCGAAAATAAGTCACTTTAAACAAGGGTGTTAACATAAGTTGCGGGATATTGTCAGGGATGAGAGAGTTTAATATACCTACGATCCTACATGATATGATGTAACAAATCCTTCATATATTATCACCCATATCTAGCACAACAAGGTAGAAAGTGGACACGAAGGTTGGTTTTATAAGAGATCAACTGCAAATGTCTCGAAGAAGGTTTAAATTGTGATTTTAAGGAACTGCAACCTTTGAAACAAAGAATAATTTCAAATAATAATATCCAACGCATTCACACCGAGATCTCGTATCACATACACACTAATTAAATCCCTCACTGCCCTCGTATTACTTGTGAAATTGTTTGGAGTATAAATACATATTTATGTGAATTAACATTTATTTTTTATCAACGGGTGTTTTCTTTATTTTTCAGAAAGAACCACACTGAGCTCTACCCAACTTGGAGCTGATAAAAAGCCTAATGGTTGTTGGAATACAACACTCTTTTATGTTAGAATAAGATGCTTGAATTATTATCATTCTTTGATCCCTATGTTCGTTGCTTTCATTATTAAGGTTTGCAGTGGTGATCTTTTTCAAATCCTAAGAAGGCATTTTTTTTTACAAAGGTGCTAATCTGACTGACTTGACTTGTGGATTTTCAATTGCTGTTGTTATTCTTTTCTTTTTACTTTGGAGCGTGATTTTTGAATACTTTTCAGTTCTTGTTAAGCAAGGCATACCATACCAACTTTGTGAATTAGCTGATTCACTAACTGTTGTATTGTTATCGTCACTATTGTTGTAAAAGTTTGGTATAATAATGACAATTATTGAGAGTTGTTGTATGCATTATTTATTTTGCTTCTGTCATCATCTCATCTTTGTTATGTTTACAGACTAAGAAATGATGTCCCACTGTGTCCCTCTTCCATTGTCAAAAATGTCTTGTCAGATTTAAAAAGAGTTGAATGACATTGTATTGAAGCTCTTCTTAAATATCTTGTCAGATTTAAAATCAAAGTTAAAAAACTTTTTATTCTCTCTAAACTGCTTCGCTGATTTTCCCCGACATTGCAGCAAGGTTCCTTATATCACACTGTTCCATCAGACGGTGTAAAATGACAACACTGTAAAGATGAAGCCAGAACTTTATCAACATCCAATCTTTGAAAAATGCTTTGGTACAAATTTGAATTGTATATGACCCTTTATCACGATTCTTCAAGCCAACTTGGCTTGTTGTAAAATATGGACCTGGGTGATACCAGAAGTAATTTTTCTTTTATAAATTACGATTCATGACAGGAATAAATTATATAATATGATATGTCTGTGTTATGCCTTTGTTTGGTAGCTTTTAAGTGGACTACAGTACATATCTTCCCCAAAACAAACTGTTTTTGTCTAGATGAATTTAATCAGATTGTTAATTTGGTTAATATTTGTTTCACTTGTATATACGGTGCGGGACTTTGCTGTTTTGACTGTTAAAACTAATGCTGACTTGAGCAATCATTACACCATGCACCAAACTTGGTCTGAACTTCAAGGGAGACAAAATCTCGACCAAGTTTCTTCTTGTAACATTGCCTGAAACAAACTACAGTTATAGCCCCTTAATGAGTTAAAATATGCTTAATCAGTTTATCCGCATTCTTTCTTGAGCAATAAATATTCAATCTTCACCAACTCTGATCACAATGTTTATAGCAAAGTTTGATTTTTGATCATGAACGTTAAGTATAGGGTCGTTGACCATATTTTAAAGGACCATCTATCTCTGGAACAGGTCCCTAACTATTACACAGAACAGCATCAACTGACCACCCATGTTAGGAAATATATGAGGCATCGACAGAAAACAAACTCTGGTCCGTTTCAAATGTCCTTATCTACATCAATTTAAGGAAACAGATCCTAAACTCCTGTTTCAGGACGAATTTGAATTGAATGTTTAAACAGTGGACCAGAAACTTTCCTGAAACGCCAGCTTCAACTGAGTCTACTTTCCATGTGTCTAACGGGTTAGACGATTAGTCTGCGGACCAACATATTGATTCTTTTTTCGACCACCAGCAGTGGCTTATCCACTCCCAGTTAACCACTAGTAACAACTTGAGCCAACCAGATACCAGCCTTTCTTCGCCTACTTATATATATGTGCCATCATACGTCCTTATATCTTTGTTTCAGAACTGTCACCCAAATGGGAACCGCCAAGACCTTAACACCAACACCACATGTCTTTCAACCACACTAACATCAGGTATTCGTTAGCAGTCCTCTTCTCCGGCATATTTAATCCATGCCCAATCTCACCGCCGTCATTATCAAAACTCAATAAACAACTGTTCCACATACACCGCTATTAGTCGCAAGGGTCGGAACCTTTTTGGCAGTCGCCATCACGCTTATCATCTCTATTAAGTAATCAAAATCGCCATACAATCATGGCGGATAGCGAACCGTCTTCTACACAGTCGCAAATGGTAAGTTCTAGCTTTGGCATTTGGTTTCAAGTTCTAGCTATGGCATTTGGTTTCAAAGACAATTTTAAAGACATTTGAAAGGTGTATATACACAAAGCACAGCAAACCGTTCTTGTGCCATAATGTTTATAAACCCTATTATATAGTATTGCATAAAGCAGGTCTACAATCATGTATATTGCACAATATGAACCCAATACATCTTTCCTATGACCATGATTATAGTTAAAGGGCATTATTCATATTATATAATCCTTATTTGACACTCACATTCTATGTTGCGGGTACTCAAAATAATCTTGTCAGTGAGACGATTCTTTTGAGTACCCACACACTAGGGTTTGGTTGAGTTTTAAGAGAGGTATTGTGCGCAAAAGACCAGGTCATTCCCCCTTATCTAGTCCTCTGCATGATCATGGCGCATTCCAACTGACGACATAACCATATGTGGATGCAATTCTATAATATAAACACATACAGACGAGGAATACATTCAACCATAATGATATAACACGTACTTTAATCTTTTTTTTGATAAATTATCAGAAATATACAACTCAATTTATTCACGTATGTTGTTGACAGAGCCAATCAAATCTGTTATACAGAAAAACATGGTTTTGTAAATTTCCTGAAGGATCCCCTATTGATGTGAAACAAAAGCCCCAATGTAATTTATATTTATCCTGTTGTTGGGTCTCAAAAGCTATTTACATGTTTGTCAAAACTTGTTTTATATTATACAACACATCTTTTGGTATTAATTCTTTTTTCGTGACTGTTTCCGTAGCTCGTGAAGAATTGACGATACTTAACTCTTTAGATTCAAAGTTGCATAAAATCAGAAAGGACAAAGTATTAATTTGTTTCAATTGATGAAGACACAGTGAGAAGAATATTTCTTGACCTGAATCGTGTTGATAGTTGTAGCGACAAAATATCACATTGAAACATGAGTGTTGTACCTTAACTATAATGTAACATATACCAGTTTTTCAAAACGTTCAGACAGACCGACACACATTTAGTTTTAGACAATCATGTGGTGTACATTTTCAAAGGATTATACTCCTCTAGACAAGAAATTGAACACTTGATTGTAGTAAAACCGTTTTCAACATGTTTAGATCCCCTGATGCAAAGGCTTAAGGTGGTCTATTCTTTCTGTTGTCGTAGTTAACTTTTAGCTTTAAAGGACATCTCCTCCTAAACCACTGATCCAAATTGAACTAAACTTCCAAGAATGTTCCTTTGGTAGTCCTCTTTTAAAACAGTTCAAAGATTAAATACCTTATTACAACTATCATTTACTAATAAGCTGTTTAATTGACCGCAACCTTTGATTTCTTGATCAAATTTTGCCAAATATTAGTTTCAAGTTTCAAAGTTATACATACATACATGTATTTACATTCACAGGTTATCACACTTATATACATTAGCTAATGCTGTATTTCATATCCTAAAGGAAAAGTAAATAAACATAGACACATTTCTTAGAGTTGTTGGATCTGTACTTGCCATCAGCATAAGGAATTTGCTCATATTTGGATAAAGGTAAAACTATATTGGGATAAACTTTGAACGCAAATTTGTATATAGTGGACACACCAAGGTAAAGTGATATTCACATTCAATGAAATTACCACAGTATACACATTTTTTTTTCTCGAATCTCTTTCCAGTCCAATATGGCGCCCATTTTCTATCATTAGGTTTTGTGATGAAGATCTGATTGAAGAGAGGCTCTTTCTAAATTTAGGGATAACTTCTACAGACAAGTATGATTCAACGCAAAAATGAGGTTTAAAATACATATAAAGGCAAAGTTTACTTAAACTCGAACAATAGTCATGCCAGGTTTGAATGAATTGATCCCTTAATTTTCATAAGATTTTAGGAAGGAAGTAATATTAGCAACATTTTGCCTCTCCCAAACGTAATCACCTTTGCTACTAAACCTTCACTAAGGTAATCGATTTAGGGCGGGCCATCTTGTTTATAACACGGTAACAAGTCCAACTACCCATGCGTTTCCTGTCTTTCACACAAGTCTTTCTACGCAAAATGGATAATTTTAAACATATACTTTTAGCCAATTGGTGGAAGACGCTTGTCGCACTTACTTTTGTCAAACGTCAGAAATAGTGTTGGCCGATATGGGGGTTCGAACTTTCTACCCCTGGATTGACAGCACGCGTCGCAACCGACTGAGCTATTAGGTCTCGGCAGGTATTAAAGAATCGTGTAAGCATGATAAAAAAAAATGAAGAAACCTTTTTCATAATCGTTATTATATGAACATTGGACTTGCTTCTAGAACAATGATTAAGTGAAAATTGGATAATAAGCACTTTTGTTTAAACCAAATTACAACGTTTACAGACAAAACACTTGTCAGCAAAGTATAACAACATAAAACCTGGCAAATCATTTCATTCACCGATACCACAAAATCCATTAGTCCTGGTATTCTCGGTATGAATTTACAATCATTTCGTCTGCAAAATAAAAACTCGGAAATATTTTATTCATAAACATTATCATTGGAGACGGATTTTGCAGATAAACGCTGCTTTTATTGAAGATAATTTGGTGCTTTTAGCTTGTGACACCTACACTTCGGGAATGTTTAAAGCATTACATGACCCAGGCCGTACACATATTGATCCTCGTGACGAGTGCGGGGCGTTATTTTTGTATAGGCATAATCTTTTATCCAGATGCACCTATGCCTAGATAGTAAATGGACTGGGAAGAAGATCAGATTGATTTAAGGACTTTCCAATCCGTGTATACTTTTGATTCGATTTCATGAAGGTCATTTTTTGTATATCGTAGGTCAATTATTGATCTACTACAATCTGAATCGGTAACTGCAATTACTTAAAATAGTTAAAACATCAATCCCCGGCTTCATTTGATAAAATGACATAGATAAAGCATGTCATTTAATATTTGTTATTAGATGCCACACATTAACCTTTTTTATCCATCAATATATTGTATATAAACAGAGGTCCAGATAAGGAGGATTAAACAGTTGTTTTCCCCACAATATCTCTCTTTTAATCCAAGCAAATCCTATGTTGTGGGTACTCAACCGAGTCGTCTCATTGAGACGATTCTTTTGAGTACTCACAACATAGGGTTAGAGGGATTTTAGAACATGCAAAACGCCCCTTATCTAGAGCTCTGTATAAGCAAATGTAAATAAGTATTACAGAAATGTTAGGAATGAACGATTCAAAGGCAAAACTGTTATAACCATAGGGTTAATCAGATATTTGTTTAAGATGTGTAGGCATTGGGCAAAATACTCATAAAAAAAAAAAATTGTATAGACATTCTAACTCGTCTCCCCAATATTACGACTGATTTAAAGTAGGTTTCCATCTCCAAACAGGAAATAAGACTGTCGTCTAGTTTTTTAACAGTCTGGCACTTTCATATTCCATAAGCAATAAAACAAAGACAGTACAGCAGTCTTGATATTTCCATTGACAGACAACATGTGATGGCCTCTTATGGATATAGTTTGTGTGCATAAAACTATATGAGTAAGTATCAAATGGGCCGACACGTTTGCCTTTTACGTGACGGTGTCACGTCTGCGTCTACACTTTTCACTTGTTACCTGAAAACGATTGCTAAATGTGTGAAAAGTCGAACAAAAACTCAATGATAAAACTACGGTCGACTCTCAATAACTTGAGATCCGAAGGTGAACCATTAGTTACTTCGAGTTATCGACGTGTAATCGTTAGATGTACTCAACTCATATATGTAATTACTGCTGTGTGATTCATTGACCAATCCTTGCTGATTTTAAAAGAATGATTCGGTTCAGAAATGGTTAGACTTCAACAAATTCGTTTTCATTTCTTCAAATGTTAACAGTTATCGCCAACGAGTAATTTGGTCTTTTAGGTAAATGGGCACGTGCTGATTACTGCATATATTGACTGCAAACACGGTCTGTATTTTTCTTTTCAAAAGACGAAAAACGTCGCCTGAAATAACAATTCTCCAAACGCCGATCAGATATCGTTCAGAAAATTACGTGTTGCAGAGAAAACAATTGTATCGTCTAATTTTTGCTGCTGGTAATTCATGTTAAGATTTTTAAAGTACACCCACACACTGTAATATCACTTTAGACCATTGATCAAAATTCGAAAGCATAGGACAGTTTTAAGTATGGGGGATGTGACAACGGAAGAAGTGTTATATCCCCGTTATATAACTGAAACACTGTTAAACTGCGTAAACCCTTAAGATAAATCTAGAATCGACAAGAAGGAGTAATATTTCGTGACAGAGCAGAAATCGATGTGAGATTGATAATTATGTTCCCTGTAACAGAATGCCTCTGCCGCAGACACCTCTTTAAACTATTGCGACTTACGGAGAGTGTTTTAAAAAAAGACATTCTTATATATATTTTCTCGCATGGTTTCAGTTTTGTATTAAATGTATACTTCATATGTCCCATGTATTGCAACTGCGACCTTTTCTTCAAATCAGATGACATTTAAGAAAGCATTTATGATAAACGAGTTTCTTGCGCCAGCATTGATTAAAAAATTCGCCAAAACCTTCCTTCAGCTAGAAGGCAAAGATGAAGCAATCCATGCATCGGTCTTTTAAAGTGACTGAAATCCAGATGGCACGAAAAAAAAAGAAAAAGAAAATTCGAATTCGCCCTAAATGTTATTCTTTATGTTATCCAAGTAAAACCAGGGTAGAAAATGTATCGTTTTTTATCAATAAAGTGAACTTGAGTCGTTTTCAATTGTCCCGATGAAGGGGTTTCCTATTTAAAAATACTTACCCCGTTATTGACAGGGTAGAATTTGCGATGGAAAACGTATCGAAAACAAGAAAATCTCACCGATTATAGGGGTATGTAATATGTCAGTTCTCATATTTTAATGCCCCAAATACAAAAATAACTTTTCTTAGAATTGGATTTTTTTTTCGACAGTTGGGTATCTGGAGTTCAGTCGCTTTAATGTCGAAACTATTATCGATAATAAAAAGAACAATTTTTAACCGTTCACTATAATAATTTCCTTGGATTATAGTACATATAGGCGGACAGTGAAAACCCACGTGATGTTCATATACGCAAACGGAGTCTACACTGTGCGCAGATGCAAACAAGTCAGACGAGACTTATACCAAAGCATCGGTTACATGTATAAACAGCTAATTATCGAACACAGTTTTCAAATGCAATCGTCTGGGAGATAGGCAATGGTATGGAGACGCGTTTCACAAGCTACGCAAGAAGATTTTTAACAAAGATAAAACGTTCCCAGACAAGACAGACGACTTTGTCGTAACCTCTAATCAAGAAAGATTCCCTAAAGATTTTAAAATGCTGAACGGGTCGTTTCAGAAAATAATACATCAGTGAAGAAATGAGTTTCGACTAATCAATAGAGTCCTCAATCTGCATGCATTTCGCCTAGGGGACTTTGTAATATACCGTCTGGTATTATATATAAGCCATTCAATGAGAACATTTATCGTATAACATTTCTGTGATTGAATATTAAAATCAATCTCGGCATATCGTTTATATTTCGTTGTGTAAAAAGAGTTGTGGTTCGGAATGTCTTATTATGTTATATTTCATTACAAGATTTGAAATGAATAGCAAATATGAACGGTGCTCTGGGAAACCAACATTTGAGCCGACCCACGAGAAAACCAACATTGTGGACTCTGCGTAAAGTATCGACTCGGATCCGCCTAAGCATGCCGCGCAGGCTATCCAGGTCAGACACTTTTCGCCTCCTGTGGATTTTCTGTTTCATGAATCACTAATCTATACCTCCATCCCTCTAAGACGGAATAGGTAGGCCCGGATTAGCTTGCACGGACTGCGCAGGCTGATCTGGTCGATACATTACGCGGAGTCCATACTATTGGTTTTCTCGCGGGACGGCTCATTTAACATAATCACAAAATGTGTGGAATCGATTTGCATCCATACATAATATCAAAATGGAAACTGCCTTAAATAGTTTTGTCGAATTTTTTTATGACTAATTGGTGAACCGTCCAGGGCCACACCAGACTGCACTGGCTGATCTGAATCATAACTGGACAAAATAACTGAGAAAGGTTTTCACATGACACTGGTCGTATATTCCTTTGCTGCCGAAGCGCCTGTATAAAGGAAAGACCTAAATGATGCATTCTGTCAAGTTTCATCCGAAATGACCCTCTGGTTACTGAGGACAAAGGCGATCACAATAAATCGCCTTGAGCACTTCGTGCTCAGGTGAGCTAAAAAGAAACGTAATATTTTAAAACGCAAATTGAATTTTGCAGACAATAGTATGGATGCGGTTGACATGTTAAAGTGAGTCTCTAGCCAGACTACAGACTGTACTGTTCTGTACGTTGTATTACAAGTGATAGTGTCTTGAAACTTGCATACACACATAAACTGTTCAGATACTAGTGCATTAAGTGCGTGACAATTTTTCGTCTGGTTGTCATAAAATTGCATGACTAATATTATAATCAAATTGGGTGCTTCGGTGGTGCTTCGCACCCGGACTCCCATGGATCTAACTATTTCTCTTGATTTATCTCTACAGATAACATTTTTGAAATTTAAGTGTATGCCTCTCTTTAAAATACAAAGTATTTCCCCAATGAATGTAAACGACCTTTGAATGTTCAGAAATAATGTACACATATCTATTAGAACCAAACCACCCCGTGTTTCTTGTATTCACTAGAGACATTCTGTTTGGACTCATATCCTGATAAACGGGACTTTAAATAATATTTCCTATCAAAATTATTCATGACTTTCAACAGCATGTGTAGACGTAGACACGTATCGTAATGCACGAATCTAGTCTGATCTCATTCCACATTTTGCTACTTCAGGAATTCATTTTTGGAAGCAGATCATATTAGCGGTGCTCTGCAAAATCTAAAGGAAAGGCATATGCAACTAGCGTAGATCCAGATTGTGCATGTCTCGTGTTTGTATTAATGTTACGTGATAATGTTTAACAACGCCAGAGTTGGTAACGAAACATGTAAGACGTGTGTCACCGTGTTCGTCTTTTTACTGTCGGTAAATCGGTAAGTAGTGTTGCCGAACACACTTAACTAAACAAAGCAATAAGCAATAGGCTGAACTTTGTATATTGTAACCAATGTCCCCTTCGTGCATTTATTGACTAAATAACTTGAAACTACTGATATTGAAAAAAATCCTAACCTTCTCTATCATAGACAACATTAGAAGATATATTTCAAATGGCTGGAACTCAAAATATTCCCGTTTTATATCACCAGACAATGACCGATGGTTGTCGTTTGTTACTTTAACTTTATGACACAGCCTAGTACATCAATACAGTGCTCGTAATTGCACTGTCTGGTTCTAAACAAAGCATATTACACCTACCATTAACTTAGTATGCCATGCCCAATATTATGTAGTTAACACTTGGATATCTTACATTGCTAAAAGAGGGCGTTCCCTAGGGTTACCAATGTTTACAAGCTAGATATGACATTTATAACAAATCATTTTTCATATTCCGCGTTGACTTAAATAACAATATATCATTAATCAGGAACTCTTAAAAAAAGCAAACCTTAGTTAGATTTCTTTTTAAATATATATCATTATTGTATACTTTGATATTTTTCCGTCTATTTTCCATGTGAAAAAAAGGATGCAACATCTGTCCATATAGCTCTCTTTGATATTGCACTCAGAACTTTTTCACGTGCCACTAAGGACTTAACTATGTCCATACAGTAACGTTACAGAGCGCTTCCATCCAATCGTTGATGAGTTTAGAGACCAGCTATCAATATTTGGTACATCGTTTTAACTCTCAGCGCCGAATTGTTTAAAGTAGACTCTTCCATGTTCCAAATCGGGCGTATCAATTTCTCATATAATACAATATTGGACAATTTTGATAACTAGAAAGCAAACAATGCTGATTTCATGTGAGACAGCTCGTTACGAGCTGACTCGCCTGAATCAGTATAGTTTGCAAACTCCTGAATATTGCCTTTGGCTCTGAAAGAGTTAAGATGACAAGCAGTTGAAAAATCGATAGACATACAAACAAGAGGATCATGATTGCCCTGGATCGCTCACCCGAGTTATGAAGTGTGCTCTGTCATGCCAACTTCAGGTAAGCTAACACAAGAGGTCCAAGAGGACCAGTGTGGCTCCACTGCAACAGAGTGAAAAACTCTCACTGAATGTTGTCTGTCTTTTGTAAAGTTATTATGTCTTTGAAGATCACCAAAGAAATTATTATGTACCAGTAAATATATATTTAACATGCTTAACACAATTTGAATTATTCTGGTATGAAAAAACAAGCATACTGCGACGATGGTTCTCTCTTGTCTCTTGACACCGCACGAATAATGAAACAAGCTATCGAGTTGTCGCGAGAACAGCGTCAAATTCGCTTGAATATTTTTTCTCCTCGTGTAAAAGTACGGGAAACGGAAGTTGTAATGACTATGTGAAGTGCTCTCTGGTTGGTCGATATTTGGTCGTGTCCGGATTTTTAGCCAATCAGCGATCAGGTAATAGGAAACCATTTCTTTTTGTGTCGATATATTTAGTTTTGACGTGTCTGTGTTTTCCGCGGAAATGGTACCCCTTACGGCAACTCAAATATTAAGAAAACGAAGAGACGAATCATTCGATGCAGCAACTGATGGGCTACACAACGCACACAAAAACTGTGGGAGGAGATAGTTTTCGCCCGTTTCCATAGCAACGATGGTTTCTATGGCGACCATACTACAAAAGAAACAACTAGAGCCTAGACCCTTCATCCCTACCAAGTTTGGTCGAAATCCGTTGAATAGTTTTGGCGCAACGCTTGCCACACACAACATTTTACAAACAAACAAACGGACAGAAACGAATACCGACTTTAGAAGAGAGAACCAATAATACACAACAAATATCTAAGCTCAAGGCCTTTCGGTTCCAGACTAGAAGATTTTTAAAATTTTCCCTTATATTATGTAAACCATGTTACCCCCGGGGTGAGGCAACCTTTGACCCAAGTGGCATAATTTGAACAATCCTTGTAAAGGACCACTAGACAATGATACACACCAACTATCTAAGCTTTAGGCATTTCGGTTTTAGACAGGATTTTTTTAAAACGTTTTTCCCGATATAGCCCTAGGCCTTTCGGTTTCAGTCAAGAATATTTTCAAAGATTTTCTATATATAGACGTCGCCTTCTAATGGAATAGACGTCGCAAGCTAATCCGGCACATCAAAGTAACTACAAATTACGTTAAAAGCTTGGCGTTGGGTACCTTGATACATGTACGTTCGTTGTATACTGTTTGACAGTAGGGGCCGATTTGAAAAAAATCAATAAAATATGTTTAATATTTCAGCAGCTTAATATTTCAGTCTTTTTTTAAAATAAATAACTAAAATCACATGTATTACAATAGCAACTATAGATATGGATTTTATAATTCGCCGATGTAGCGAATCTGTCAAATTAATTGTTCCGTTGCACAAATCTAGTTCACTGCAAATATAAATTTACAATACTGCGTGCAGGAACAGTTGCCTCATTTCTTATACTCAAAATTTAATATAACCGTGTTTGATCTGTTGCTTGGAAATAGTTCCCCTGAATAACTCGATCTCCAGCTTGAAAAATACCACCCCATTTGTCTTGGTGAGGCTTTCGTAACCGTATCACGAAGTATGGGCATGACTCATCGTCTATGTTTCTTACGGCAACAATATTTTCTGGGTAGACAAGCTGACTTAATTCGGGGTCCCCAACCAACGATTCGTCTAAACCACTTTCTGTGTGCCAGATGGTTGTTTTGTTTTCAGGCAATGCATCTGTACTTGTCTTTTTAGTCCTAGAGTTTGTACACTGTTCATACATTGCAATAAACTAGTGTTCACATGAGGATCACGATAAATAACGGACACTAAGAGACCCATAGCACGTGCTCATTACTTGGTGAATCTTTGTTTTCTTTTATATTGAGGGTCTCAACATATCTGAATATGCGTTTAGAACATAATGCTTTGTTTTTCGTTTCAACAAGACACTCAGCTGCCAACTCAAACAAATATCTTGCATTCTGAATTATTCGCGTCCTGCGTATAACTGCTGTGTCAGCCAACCGTTTTACAAATCCACCAGCAGCGTCCTGTGACCCACGCCCATGGGACGTTTCGAAGTAGATCCTCACGATCCTTTGTAGCTGAAAGTCTCAGCACGCATGACTCACCTGAATAGTATAGGTTCACGAACATTTAATTATGTACTGGAATTAAAGTGCTTTACTCGCAATTATCGATAATATAAGAAACAAGAGGGCCATGAGGCCCTGGAATCGCTCACCTGAGAATGGGCTAAGACAACTCTTTCAGTGCCAATGGCAATATTATCAAGACAAACTTTCTCACAAAATATTTCAAGCTGCTCAAGTCAAAAATGCGATATTTATAGTGTTAACTAGATTGTTCTACAATTTGACCTAGTGACCTAGTTGTTGACCTGACCTGACCCATATTCGAACTTAGCCTAGATATCATCAAGACAAAGTTTCAACATGCGGCTTCCAGAGTGTAACAAGATTGTTCTAGTTTTTGACCAGACATGACCTATATTCGAACTTGGCCTAGATAGCACCAAGACAAACTTTCTGACAAGTTTCAACATGCTCAAGTTTAAAATGCGGCTTCCAGGGTGTTAACAAGATTTTCCTTAAATTTGGCCTAGTCACCTAATTTTTGACCGGACATGACCCATATTCGAACTTGGCATAGAAATCAGGACACACTTTTTGAACAAGTTTCAACATGCTCAAGTTTAAAATGCGGCTTCCAGAGTGTTAACAAGAATGTCCTTAAATTTGACCTAGTGACCTAGTTTTTGACCAGACATGACCTATATTCAAACTTGGCCTAGATATCACCAAGACAAACTTTCTGACAAGTTTTAACATGCTTAAGTTTAAAATGCGGCTTCCAGAGTGTTAACAAGAATTTCCTTAAATTTGACCTATATTCAAACTTGGCCTAGATATCACCAAGACAAACTTTCTGACAAGTTTCAACATGCTCAAGTTTAAAATGCGGCTTCCAGAGTGTTAACAAGAATTTCCAAAGTTTCAATACGCTCAAGTCAAAAATGTGGCTTACAGAGTTAACAAGATTTTCATTAAATGTGTCCTAGTGACCTAGTTTTTGACCCGACATGACCCAATTTCGAACTTTGCCTAAATTTAATGGAGATATATGTTATTATAAACTTTCATGAAGATTGGATGCGAAATGTTCCCTCTAGAATGTTAACAAACAAGTGTTGACGATGAACGATGAACAAGAGGCGATCACTTCGTGCTCTGGTGAATTAAATCAAACAATATAAACAATAATTTACCCAATTTATATTGATAATTTGTTTAAACAGTTGAATAACTAAATGGAAAGAACTTGCTAAGGCGAGACGCCTTGTGAAAGACATACCTTTTTTTTTAACAAGAGGGCCATGATGGCCCTAGTTCGCTCACCTTAGTTATACAATTTATTGCTATGCAAAACAACACATCAAGACAATTATTCTGAATGCAACCTCAAGTGTTAACAAGACTTTTCTTCATTTGGCCTAGTGATCTATATTTTTGTTTACCTGATATGACCTATATTCCAACATGCTTCCGGAGTTTGAACAATATTTTCCTTAACATTTTTTTTTCAATTTGGCCTAGTGACCTAGTTTCTGACGCAATATGACCCATATTCGAACTTGACCTAGAGATTTTTAAGACAAACTGCTGAAACAAAAAATGACCCTTCAATTTTGCATAGTGACCTAGTTTTTGACCCATATCCGGCCTATATATCATTCATGTCATCATTCTGACCAAATTTCAAAATGAGGCTTCTCCAGTGTTTACAAGATTTCCCTTCAATTTGGCCTAGTGACCTAGTTTCTGACCCGTATTCGAACTTGAAAAAATGTGGCCTCTGGAGTGTTAACAAAATGTTTCTTCAATTTGACCTAGTGACCTTCTTTTTGACTCGATATGACCCATGTTCGAATTTGACTTACATATCATTTAGATAAACAATTGGTAGTTCTGATAAAGTTTCAACATGCTAAAGTTGAAAATGTGGTCTCCAGTGTTAACAAGATTTCCCTTCAATTTGACCTAGTGACCTAGTTTTGACCTCATATGGCCCAGTTTCGAACTTGTTCAAGATTTGATGGAGATTGGAAGCAAATTGCAGCCTGTAGTGTTAACAAGAGCAAATGTTGACGACGCACGACAGACGGACAAAATGTGATCACAATAGCTCACCTTGCACTTCGTGCATTGGTGAGCTAAAAAGTAACACAAAACAAAATTTAAAAGTATTATGCCCTACCTATATTAAGTGACAGCTTTTGTATTGGCTGCTACAGCTGTCCGCGAGTTCGTGCAGTGTGTGGAACTCGTCTGTTCCGGAGTGCATCTAACCAAGGACTTGCTGTTGTACTTCATGCGTGATATGGTGGTCGTGACGACTATCTGGAATGATTACGAAAACAAATGTTCTATATTTATTATAGGGTTTGAGTTGGTACTTTCGCTTCCGTCAATTTGAAATGCCGCATGTCTATACAATACTGACACGTGTACTGAAACCTCTATTTTTTGGGAGTAGGCTGCCTGAATTTCCTCTTTTGCGATACATTTATAATTTTCGCTAAAGTCGTGGACAGCGATGTAAAGCCGCATGGGTAAACTAGTGACAATATTGTTTAAATGCTTCAACTGCCATTTTGCGCGAAATTCGTGTGCTGGAATGTTTTCGATAATGTGCTTTAAAAACACGTGCTTATCTTTTGGAGCAGTTCGTTTTCTTCACTAGGATCAGTTTTCTTATATTTGTACCGTATTTATGCTTTATGAATTGGTATTCATATTTTTCCCATGTGACTTGCCCGACGTCTTCATCTCTTCCGTCTTCTTGTGGCAATAGTTTCAGAGTGTCGACTCCAAATTCTTTGCAAGTACGATTCAAACATCATCTGTTATGGGAATATTGACCCCACTAGCAGTAATAGTAGAAGCAGCAAATGTTGAAAATCTAGAAGTTGTAGCAGAAGTAGTCTAAATTTAAAGCTGCTGAAGCCAAAAATGCGGCTTCTTCAGTGTTAACAATATTTTCCTTCTATTTGACCTAGTGACATGAACCACAGCAGCCCGTATATTAGAGTATAGCTTCAAATTGCCTGTGTGTGACAAGTGAACCCTATCTCTGGAAAATGCAGTTTGCTGCGACCAAAACCCTCTAAGTTTCCAAAATGTAGCGCAGTGTGGAGGACAACATGTTGGCGTATTGTAACATGGTATGTCAACCTGATAACTAGAGATGGCAGATAACTGTCTGTGTGCACAATTTGAGTGACCACAACATGATCCACTCAACACCGATGCAAATCTTTTACTGAGTCACATATCTTTGTGGTGACAAGACATAACGTATTTTCTGACGTAATAATGTGACGTGTAAATCCATGACATCGAAATTTGAAGATTTACTACACATTTTGACATATGCTTCTGTTGTTTTTGATTGTCGTTGACGATCTATATAAGTTTATCTGAATAACACATGCCCAACATAATCAAGGTTGATTTAATAACTGCTAGGATGAATAAGCAAATGATTTTTAGCTCTACTGGTCAAAGGCCAGAAGGGCTTATGTCGTGGCGATTTGTCCGTCGTCCGTGCGTGCGTGCGTGCGTCCGTAAGCAATTTCTTGTTAACACGATACAGTCTTCACTTTTGATTGTATCTCAACCAAACTTATACAGTAGTTAGATATCCATGAGAGCTCGGTTCCTTTCGAAAACCAGCCACATATCCGCCCATGCATGACTGGATTATGGCCCTTGAAATGGTCAAAATTGGTATAAAAGAGCTTGTTAACACAAGTCTTTACTTTTGATTGTATCTCAACCAAACTTATACAGTAGTTAGATATCCATGAGAGCTCGGTTCCTTTCGAAAACCAGCCACATATCCGCCCATGCATGACTTGATTATGGCCCTTGGAATTGTCAAAATTGCTATAATAGAGCTTGTTAACACGATACAGTCTCTTTTTTTTTATTATTGTATCTCAATCAAACTTATACAGTAGTTAGATATCCATGAGAGCTTGATTCCTTTCGAAAACAAGCAAGATCCGGCCCATGCATGACTGAATTATGGCCCTTGAAATTGTCAAAATTGCTATAATAGGGCTTGTTAACATGATAGTCCTTATTTTTGATTGTATCTCAATCAAACTTATACAGTAGTTAGATATCCATGAGAGTTTGGTTCATTTCTAAAAAACGGCCAGATCTACCCATGCATGGCTGGATTATGGCCCTTAAAATTGCTATAATACAGCTTGTGAACACAATAGAGCTTCCATTTACTATCTGATCTTCACCAAACTTAGATGGTATTTGAATATTGATGACATATTGGTTCCTTTTGAAACAAGCCAGATCAATGCCAGTAGAGCATAGGCCCTCATGGGCCTCTTGTTTCAAATGGAGGTCTTAAGATTTATTTTGTTATTCTCCAATGTAAAGTTTTTTAATGCAAAAAAAAATGTTTGTTCGCTCTACTGAACATACTGTGGGGTCAAAGGGGTATCTAATCGTAAAAAAGAACACACATATCCAGACGTAAATAATCAATGAGTTACAAATGAAATCCACTGTTAGAAAAAGCATATCATAAATTTGTCGACGATTCAATTTCGACTCGAAACCAAATGGGGAACACAAATTCATATTTTTACACATTGGAAAATGTTCCAAATGTTCCAAAAAGAAAGGAAAATAATAACGTAAATCTGCAAGTTTAATATTATAAGCAATTTCTTATTTTTCGTTATGTTATACTCTCCCATCTATTATTAAACTAATATGATTCACTGTCTGATGCGATAGTCATGCCAATTAATTAATTAAAAGTAAAACAAAAACGTTTTTCTGACGTAAGTAAAATGTCATATGCCGTATCAGCAGTGATAAACAGCACATTATCAAAGGCATAAAAGAAAGCACGATTGCGTGGTAGTTTTATCTAAATCGAACACACAAGACATATGGATATATGACTCAAGCGACCTTAACATAATGTCCTTGACAATGGATAGAACACAATTGGATATAAGTATGTCATGTTTGGTTTTCCTCAGCAGTATGGATTTGTTTAAAGTAATTATACTCACAAGAACATTTGATACAAGATAAAAGATGGATTTAACCTTTGGCAATAACAAAACATTTGACTACAATTGTGCACAAGTATGCCAAGTGATGAATAGTTGTAAGAATTTCCTTCATAAACAATATGTTAATCACTAATGATGATCTGCAAATACCGATCAATAAAATAAATTGCAGTGTTCCCATTGGTTATATGGCAGAGTACCTTTGAATTGAAACACCACTTGACATTTTGTAGTTTTCTGTGTGGTCTGTCTTTGCAAAAACATCGGTTTGCCTGCAATTAACGAAAAGTGGAATACAGTGGTAAAGCGTCGGCCTCTCGTACCAAATGTCCCGGGTTCGAATCCCGTGATGATCGAGCGGGTTCTGCCTTTGGGATTTTTTCCACACAAACGGCGCGCGTCCTGGTTATGTCTCCAGGAAGCAGAAATCGAACGTGATTAATATAAGCTTAAAGCTTGTTTCGCAATCAACGTAAAAGAATAAGTTTAAGCTAAACTAATTAACAAGAGCACCTCTGAGCGAACGCCAACGCTCTTCTACTTTGTTTTAAAAAAAGAAAAGGGCATTACTGAATAATTATTAAAGCTAAAGTTATGTTACATGGTATAGATATGCGTATTGTTCCCAGGGAAAAAAAACCGGACGAGCTTATAAAATTGTGTATTTTTATTTTAGAAAACGGCCACTCTCGATAGACCACTGTAACAAATGCATTCGGCCAAATATCCCAAACAAGCAACACGGGACCATTTTGTGTAATATTATTGTATTTTAATACAATTTTTTTATTTTATTTTTCACGTTTCAAGCTAAGGATATATTCATCTCATATGCGCCGAACTGAGCTTATAATGTATGCATTAACTATTTATTCTTGGCTGGCGCATTCGAATAACGTTCTTTAAGCACACGCCAATGACGGATAACGCAGTGATCTTTTATACAAAGTCCTGACAACACATTTATTATCTGTCTTACAGAGTCATGTTATGATTCAATGTCGCGTGATATGTGTCAACTATGGCGAGACTGGTAATGGAAAAAAGTTGAAAGTTAGAGGAGTCGTCTATACTTTGCACATCCATTATGGTTTATGTTTCCTATATCGGGTAAGCTATGTTTAAAAGGTCCGAAGCATCAGATGGCCATCAACTAAAACCTAGAAATCATCTATTAAAATGACCGGAATAAGTAGGAATTCCGCCTCAGTTGAATGTATTGTGACAATCTTTCGTACACACGGAAGGCTATTTTTCCATGTTTGACTATTTTGATTCACTCGTTGAAAGAGAACTTTCAAACCTCATTGACACCGATCTATTGTACGAAACAAACAAAAACGCAAGAACGATGCAGTCATTTCATAATTCGTATTATAGTCGTACCAGTTCCTATTAAAATAACGTGAAGGTATTTGGTCACCACATAATTATGATTTGAACTAAGATAACAAATGACGTAGTGGTTTCATAGACTATTCATTAAGTTGTGCACTATTTCGATATAGGACAAAATTGCACCATGGTCATGCTGTTTTTTACAGAAGGAAATTCGTTCAGGGTCCCTAATGAAAAGACATTTGGACAAATAAATGTTGGGAAGTGTCATGAAGATTTGGAGAAAACAGTATCTTACTGTTCACAAGGTTATTCTAATTATTGACCCCATGTGATGAAGTTATTTACTTGACTGAGATTTTATGGAGAAAACAGTTCCAATGAATTGTCATAAAGATTGGAAGCAAACTGTGACTTCTATAGAGCTGACCAATCAACATGGCTTGAAGGAATCTGATAGAGGGTCTTCCAAGGAGCATTTCTACAAAATTATTTGGAAATTGGCCAAACACTTTCGGAGGAGAAGATTTCTTAAGTTTTCACTATAGCCATATAAGGCAAAATGTTTTTCGACCAATCAACTTGGCATGAAGGAATCTGATAGAGGGTCACCCAAGGAACATTTCTACAACAAAAAAATGAAAATTGGCCAAACACTTTCGGAGGAGAAGTTTTTTTTAAGTTTTCACTATAGCCATATAGTGCACAATTGCCCCGCCCCCTGTCGGCCATGTTTTTCGACCAATCAACTTGGCTTGCAGGAATCTGATAGAGGGTCAAGGAACATTTCTACAAATGTATTTGAAAATCGGCCAGACACTTGAGGAGAAGAGATTTTTTAATTAAAAGAGCTGACTGTTAGTTTTAGCTCTCATTTGGTATGTTAGTGGTAGCAATATGCTTGTGTTGCTCTTTCTAAATCATGTTGATCTTTTTTCTTAAAGCGTATCCATTGTGTGATGTCTTTATGAGTACAATCCAAAATTATCTAGATCATCCGTTTTGTTTCTTTCACGCTGTTGTAGCCCTCTGGATGTTTTTTTTTCATTATTTTTTTTATCAAGGGTAGCTTTGAGGAGTTGCTACCCTTTGATTCTAAAAGACTGAAGTTCTTGTCAATCCAAAGGGAAGGGTTGTAGTTAACCTCTTCTTTGTGACATAATTGGCACGTACCGAATATTTCTGTTTGGTTGCATTTTGCAACATTTGTCTGTAAGATGAAGGTTCCTCTGACCAGTCTTGATTTTACTTTCGCTTGTTTTGCATCATTCTTAAAAGGCTGCAATTCATTCCATATATTGTGTACATTCTGTATTGGTCTTATTTGTGCAAGTATTTAAGGCTAGATTTACTTTTGAGTTGGGCAACCAATTTCTGTAAGCAGTAGATGGAGACAGCTTGATCCGTTTCCTGGTAGGAATATTTAAAAAAAAAAAATTCAGGGATCTCGCATTTGCAGTTCCTTCAGGAAGACATTGAAATACTTCAATACCATACAGTCATGCAGAGTTATCATGCCACATTGGGAGACAAACCCCTTCTAGCATGAAGTCCGGGTCATTACACTGCATATATAGTGTGTCGTTCTGTTTCTAGACGATTCTCTGTGTTTAAAGTACAAACCGTGTTTTCTTTTTAGAATTATGAAACCTAGATGTTTGAGATGATCTGTTTGGATGATTTCTCCTCCATTAAAGTACACCGGGTCTAGTTGAAACAAAACCAGACTTCTCCGGTTTGATGGTGACCTTTGCATGAAACAGAACTAAACTGTATTAAACATGGCATGCAAGCTTTCCTGTGAGTTAGCTAAAGTTGCGATGTCATCTGCACATGTCGCTGCCGCAACTGGGATTTTTCCTTTAAATGTTTCCAAGTTGCTTTTTTCTAGACAGTCAAGAGTGCTTTTTTTGTAGCTTCATGTCAAGTCGTTAAAAGTTTTGCCACTTGCTTGGCGCCTTGTAGCATGGTGAATTTTTCTGATAGTTGTCCTTTCCATTTCACATTTGCGTCTCTATAGAACAGAATCCAGATGTGTCCTTTGATGCCTTGGTTGAATAACACCTCATGATCCACTGCCTTTCGTGCATCGAGACAAGCCATCATTATGTTTTCTGATGATGTATTTGATTTTGTTTCCGATATAATGTTAACCGCATTTTAACTTTTCAGGAAATATTTTGTCTATTATTTCTTTTAGTATACTTTACAGAATTTTCTTAATTGTAGATGTTACTTCTATGCGTCTGTTATTCCCTGTGCGGGTTTTGGTTTTGCCTTTTTTGTGTATTGGTGTCCGAAACCCTCCTTTTATCTCTGTGGGCACATGCCGTTATAAAAATATCATTTATTATAGTTGTTATGACTGGTAAAAGTTCACTGTGAGCTGTTTTTATGTGCTACGATAAAATTCCATTAGACTTCTGCGGCGTATCCATAGTTCCACTTCTGGATAGCATCTTGGACTTCCTGTAGAGTTGCACTTTCTATTCCAAACTTTCAATATTTTTCCCAGTTTTGATCATTCAAAAGCATCAACAGTTAGGTTATCATAATTGTGACATGAATATCATTATGGCAACCACATATCATGACGGATCAACATATCCGAGGACTTTTCAAGAAATATTTTGTCTATTATTTCTTTTAGTATCCTTTCCAGAATTTTCATAATTGTAGATGTTACTACTATGCGTCTGTTATTTCCTGTGCGGGTCTTGGGTTTGCCTAATTCGCGTACTGGTGTCCGAAACCCACCTTTCATCTCTGTGGGCACATCCTGTTATAGAAATATCATTTATGAATTTTGTTATGACTGGTAAAAGTTCACTGTGAGCTGTTTTTATGTGCTAAGGTAAAATTCCATTAGACTTCTGCGGCGTTTCCATAGTTCAACTTCTGGATAGCATCTTGGACTCCCTGTAGAGTTGCATTTTCTATTCTAAGTGTATCTCAATTACATATGAACAAAAAAGAAAGAGGGATAAATAACTGATATGACGAATACGCAAATGATTGTTTCAAAGATAGGTCTTTAGATTTTTTGTGTCATCCTCCGATGTGAAATGTATCAACGCAGTATAGAAGACGTGTGTGCACATAAATGTGTAGTTTATTTACTACTGAACAAGATTTATATTTGTTATTGACTTGTTGAAGTTGTTTATGCCAAACTAAAGGAAAAATTTGACAAAAGGGATTTTTGAATTATCAATTTATAAGTAAAACTATTTTGGTAACTTTTTAAGAATAATTTAATGCTTATGGGGATAAATCTACGGAAGCGTCCTGGTGCCAATTCATAATGTTCTATAAAAAAGAATAACTCCTACGTAGGAGAAAAAAAAGCCTATTTAGGACTTTGTAACTCCTACGTAGGATTTTGTAACTCCTACGTAAAAAAGCCTAATTAGGACTTTGTAACTCCTACGTAGGAGTTATAAAGTCCTACGTAGGAGTTAAAAAACCTAATTAGGAGTTATAAAGTCCTACGTAGGAGATAAAAAAGCCTAATTAGGACTTTTTATCTCCTACGTAGGACTTTTTTATCTCCTACGTAGGACTTTATAACTCCTACGTAGGAGTTACAAAGTCCTAATTAGGCTTTTTTACGTAGGAGATAAATCAACTATGACTTATTAGTTGGCTGAAATGCAAGTTTTTTTGCATGAAAGTGTGTACAGTAAATTTGGCCCCATCACTGTTCTGTTTTTGATGCAATAGGTAATTGCAAGTGATATACTTAGTTATTTCTTTTTCATATTATTTTGATAAAAATGTAAAATGAATATCTTGTTATTAAACAGGTTTTTTAACCCTGATAACAGAAATAATCATTTGTCACGTGACTCGGAAATGGCAACTTCGACTCGATTCATAGAGACAATATTCGTTGATTTGGTTACTGACCCGGAACTGTCGAGTTCACTGTAATATCAAAATTGTCCTATTAAAAGGTTATTTCATGATTATGAGATACCGACTCGTTCCTTTGGCGGAGTTCTGCCCTCGCAAGCTCGGGCATCCAAGCCGGTGACTTGTTCAACATAATATATTCCCATATTGATGCAATAACCTACAATAGAGTGTGAACTATATTTTGGGATTGTTGAATGCGAGTTTAAATTCAATTGTTTATTTCATTAATTTACATAAATTCAATTTTAGTGTCTAGCGAGGGTTTCATTCCTTCAAACATGAAATCTAAATATTGATGACGTAATTTGGTAGGTCATAAATTTGATTATTTTTATTTGGACCAGTGTTCTAACAATAGAGTAAGCATGCACACGTCATTGGTATTTGGGAGTGCATATTTTGAAACTGCTGCATTCGAATTATTAAAAGTGAAATATCTTTTATTGGAAATTTATCGGCTACCAAGGACACTTATTTTTCAAGCAGAATATTCAGAACAATTATCGAGTCTTATTATGTTTTAAAAGTTTAACTAACAGTACATGTTTAAATCAATAATTCTCCAGTTATTCGATGAAAAGGAATGAAAACCTTTTGAAAATTAGGGATAAGTTCAGCGCACTGTACAATTTCATGAGTGGTTCATCAAATCGAACAACTTCATTTAAATCTATTTAGCAACTTTCGGAAGAGTCAGAGTTGGCAATAAAAGAGCCACATTCAATCCGCTGGCTTGGGTTGGAGAATGCTGTTTACATGTTCCATGCGTCTGTTTTAGCAACCAACACTGTCAACGTTTGCAAATGACAAAAATGCCACTGCCAAGGGCCTATATAGGTATTTTTGTGACTTAAACGTGTCACTGTTGAATGCATTCCTGCTTGATATCCACACCGAATTAGCTGCTCTAAGTGGACTTTTGGAATAAGAGAGGACAAAGCATCCTACAATGGTAACGATTTTAATATTATGGCAAACACATAGGCTTGCAATTTGAGACTGTGAAATTGGAACACATTACAAAGAACATTAAACACTCACTTATTTCGACCACGACACAGTGCTTAAGTGCGAGGTGTTATCCAGGTCCTTCAACACACTTTGCTCATATAACCTTGTAATTCACCTCTGTTCATTATCTCGAGTTTTGAAGTTAATTAGGTATTCTAATAACAATGTCAGGATACCACCTTTCTTTAACACGATCACACCAACCTTACATGTTTAGCTCATCAGAGCACAAAGTGCTCAAGGTGAGTTTTTGTGATCGCCTTTTGTCCGTCGTCAACTATTTGCTTGTTAACACTCTTGAGGCCACTATAATCATCCAATCTTCATAACACTTATTCAAATTGTATATCTTGCTGATTTCTAGGCAAAGTACGAATATGTCGGGTCAAAAACTAGGTCACTAGGCCAAATTAAAGGAACATCTTGTTAACACTGGAAGCCGCCTTTTTGGATTGAGCATATTGAAACTTTGTCAGGTCCTGTCATAAAGTAGGTCACAAGGCCAATTTGTAGAAACATCTTGTTAACACTTGACACATTTTTGACTTGGGCAGCTTCAAACTTTGTCAGAAAGTTTTTCTTGATGATGTCTAGGCTAAGTTCGAATATAGGGCATGTGGGGTCAAAACTAGGGCACTAGGCCAAATCTTGTTAACGATATGGAAGCCGCATTTTGTCAGAATATTTATTTTGATGATAAAAAGACTAAGGCTGAATATCGGATATATCCGTTATAAAACTAGGTCACTAGGCCAATATTGAGAAACCTCATGTTAACGGTGCTGAACTCCAGATGGAGATATATATTTTTTAAATATTGAAGCTTCTGTAAATATTGCTCATAGGGACAACAAAGTAAGTAATAAATAGTTCAAAACTATTTATGCAGTAAATGTTGGAAAACAGTCAATTGAAAGTCAATGGAAATGTACACAATTTGGTATGTCGATCCAGTACAAATGAAGCATACACGCTCAATATTTAGATGCTTATTAGTCCCCTACCGGCGTGCCGAAGGGGACTATTAGGTTTGCACTCCGTCCATCTGTCAGTCAGTCAGTCCATCTGTCAGTCAGTCCGACAAATCAGTTTTCCGCACTTTTTTTCTACATGCATTGAGATATTGAGCTGAAATTTTGTATATGGCTTTGTAATCATGTGTCACAGATCAAGTTCGCGTTTCATGGGATTTCGTCAATTTTTTTATGAGTTATGGCCCTTTTTGGACTTAGAATATTAATAAGTCAAAACGTGCAAACCGGTAGGGGATTATGGTATTGCTTGCAATCCTACAGTTACTTGTTGTACTGGAAAATGAACTTTTACTCTAATTATATCTGAATTATGATTTTAATTTTTCAAGACAATTTTTGAACAGTTTTAAAACTGACTATAATATCTATAATCTGGAGTTTAGCACCTTTAACACTCGAGAGACCACATCTTTTCTCAAATGTTCCTTGTGTGATCCTCTACCATGATCCTCTTCTAAGAAAGTTGAAATTATTTCGATGATTTGATCCTTTAAAAACATGGCTGCTCTTATTAAGTCTTAAATAAAACATTATCAGGTGAACGATGCCCTTAAGGGCCTCATGGCCCTCTAATTACATAAAACGAAAGTCATACAAATCTCCCATCCTAGTTAGAACTATACTACTTCCCGTTGCCATGGTCTCTTTCAACTCTTTTCTATTCGGGATATGAAGTGATCTGCCATGCAATTCATACTTGCCGCCTAATCCCACGTATAATGTTTTTCGGTATTACACATGAGGCTGCAGCTTTCCTATTTGATTTTGTCGTGCAGGGATTAAAACTGTATTTTCAAATTGGTCAGCATTACATTCCCGGTGTTTCTTTTCTCTTTGTGCATACCAATTTCTTTGGTACGATGAAAGTTTGGCTCGTGGTGGGCTATTCATTGGTAAAATGTTCATTATCGTACCAACTTTACTAATAATTCCGCTTCCAAGGGTATATTTTGCCGGAAGAGAATAAAAATGTAATGCTCTCTTTACAAGGACTCGGTGTATAGAGGTACGATTACTTGAACTTCAAAGTACATGAAAGTATATACAAACGAAAGAAGCGAAAATATCGGGCGTATACGGTGGAATGAAATGTTAGATTCGACGTTGCCCGTACTTGCCCAGGTTTACCCTGACCCAATATAACGAAATACAGCTATGCATACTACTATAGACATATTGCCATTGTAAACATGATATTTGAAAGTAGATTAATAAAACCGATCCGGAAATACAGAGCCTATCAAACTACTGGTAACCGAAATATACTTGCCTATTGAAATAATCCATATCTGCATCTCATATACATTTTAGCTTACCCAGCCTGCAACAGACGAGTGCTAAGCATGGCAATTCTTAGTTCCCATAATATGTTGGTATCAGTCTAACACTATTACGTATTTGCCAGACATTGACTAGGCTCAGTATAATAAGGGTACAACATTGATAATGTACCTTTATTATACTCTACAACGTAATGGCCAATACGAGAGGTAATAAAGATAGCCAGAATAAATATACAAGATTTTATGTGATTTTTATCGGAATAGTTCTATTTACGACCAAATTGTCTGATGTTCTCCCATCTCAGAAAATCGCCGACTTCAGAGAAAAGAACACGGTGTCTCTCGTCTTTGTGTCAAGATAGGTGAATATTCAACACAGACAACGGATCTTATCTGCAGTATTTTCATCTGATAGTTGCATTAAATTAATTAGCATTTTATATCATTATATTTGGATAGATGTGACCCATATTCCACACTATTCAACTTTAATAACGTTATCTACGTCTCCTGCTTTATAATAATGATTCGCTCATGGCTTATTAATTCTTAGCAAATGTTATTTTCTGAATACACAAGAAGGTGTCAACAATCAAGTATCATGTTACATGAACCAACTAGTAATTCAGTGGGACACCATGGGACCAATGCAATTGTGTTTTTGTTAGATGGAATGCAATATGTAACGATACACGAAAAGATTCCGGACACATCCCTTGCAATATGTCACGACACTAGAAAATACTAGAGAATCTCAAGACACACCCCTTTCATGAAATATTTATCATTACAGCGATAGAGTTCATACTCGAAATGCTCCAACTGTATTCGCTGGTAATTGAACACAACAATGCAGCGATCGCCATTAATTTAAAAAGACATTTCGAACCTCGCATATATTGAAAAGATACTATCAAAGATCTCCCAAGATCAATAAAATCGTTGTGAATATGAAATATACGACGGTGACCAGATAAGTTTCGGATACCCTTATCCAGATTGCTCAAACACACCGAATACTCGTTAAAAACTTGTTTTATTGGTGGAGTCGGCTAGTACTTGATATATTAGTATGTCTGAATCGCCTTATTTCAGAATATATTTTACAATTTAGGCAACCGATCAAACTTTGAACATTTCTGCCAGATAATTTTCAAAGCGGATCATTACTATTGGTTAACATTTTTAGGTGTATAATATTATACTCTTTACTTTGACATACAGAGAAGATGACCATAACCGCTGGCAGTCGTTTTTTTCCCAACGAATCCAAGAATAATTTAAACTATCTTTTGAAGAGGTCCACCCAAGGTGCCTAATTATTCTTTAATCAAGATGGTACTTTTTGAAAAGAATACCACGCTTGTGGCAATGTTTTCATTTGTGCGATATCATTTTGAAATCGGACTAATAATTTCAAAGTAGAATGTTTGACCGGACATGCTCAGTGGTTAACATGAAGTCACATAAGTGACATTGAGCTAAAAAGCTACGGTAGATGATCAAGAAGCATATCTAGAGATAGAGTATACCGTGATTATACACTATTTGGTAAAACCAAGTGTCTATAGCGGATATAGAAATAAAGCGGATATAGAAAGAATATAATAGAGCGTCGGCCCGTCCTACCAAAGGTCACGGGTTCGAGTCACGTGATGAGCAGGTTCTGACATTCCACGCAAACTGCGCGAGTACTGGTTAAGTCTCCAGGAAGCAGACATTTAACGTGGTAAGTATAAGCTGAAAGCTTGTTTTGCAATCGATGTAAAATAAATAGGTTCAGTTATATCTAAATTCCTCTTTAATTAAGAATTATGCCTACAATTTTAGAAGAAAAACTTGAATAAAAAATAATTCTCTAAATAACTATTTTAACTGTTTCAGTTGTACTGAAAGCTGCTCCACGTTAGCTCATATCGTTCACGTCGATGCATCTGGAAAACTGCTGTGTAGATTGGTTTAGAACAATGAAAGAGTCTTTCCGTACGTAATATGAATTTGACTGTTCATTCAATGGCTGGTTTCATTAATATTGTCGAGACTGGTTTGTGACGCCATGGCGTGCAATCAGCTGACGCGCCATCATTCATCAGTTTTCTTATTAAACCGGCTAACTATGTAAAACTCGGAGGAAATAAAGCTAAATACATCAATGCCAAGCCTGGCTAGCGTGGCGGATGGAAATACTTATTCTAATCAAAACGTCCAATGGGTCACTCAAACCTGTGCCGTAAATATATCGCCATTTTGTTCACGATTGTATTCTCTTGTGTTAGAAATCCCTACCCATTGAATATTAATTGGAAACCATTTGCCTTATATTTATTGTATTTTCTCGAAGGTAGAATGCGAAGGTCTTGTTTGCTTTTTGGTAAAAGATATTACGTTTTGCAAAGTATGTTTTATCGTTGCTGCTTCGATGGTAATCCAGGCAGACTATACACTAATCAAAAGCACCGCGGAGCGAACGCCAACGCTCGTCGAAAAATGGGCATAATTGTATAATTATCTAAGCTAGAGTTATGTGACTTGGTAAAGACATGCGTATTGTTTTTAGGAACATGTGTACCAGTTTGTTGAACTGTTTTGAAAAAACGGGACGTATTATGGCGAGTCTGTCGGTCCGTCCATTTTTTTTCCGGCTTACTCCTACACCGTTTAAGATATTGATGCCAAACTTGGTAGAACTAATCACCAGCACATTATATTGTGTGCGCTCAAAAAGGAGATAACATCTTATCTAATTTATAGAGTTATGCCCATTTTTAGACTTAACAAATGTTGTCCGGCCTACTCCTCCTACACCGTATAAGATATTGATGTCAAACTTGGTAGGAATAATCACCAGCACATGATATTGTGTGCGCTCAAAAATGACTCCGTACCTATTTCCTAGAGCTGTGCCTCATTTTAGACTTAAACAAATTCCAAAATTCACATTTCCTTCAATATCTCTAGAACTGTTACAGATATTATTTTGAAAATTTATATTTGTGTTTAGTATTATAAGACAACATCACATACCAAGTTCCATAAATGTGACTGTTATTTGACAAAATTATTCCCCTTTTTTAGACTTATAACATTTCCGAAAATTCATATTTCCTTAAATATCTTTTGCTTCAAAACTAAAATATTATTAAATCATCTGTAGCCAAGTTGATAACCAAATCCCGTTATTGTCACTTTCGATTTTTGACAAATTATTACCATTTTTATAAACGCGTTTTGCGTTAGTCGACAAACTCAACTTCAGACAACTAATTCAGCAGGCAACAAATGATTACAACTCCACCATTGACTTAATCTTTACAAATTTCGCCAATGAAGACGGTGCTGCAGGAACTTATGAAACCTATTATTCAGATCATTAACTAATCTGGATATCATTGAAATGCTTACTCTGCTTAAATACTGAACAGGATTTCAAACTGAACCATATTCATGCTTTTTGACAATATATAATACTAATTTACGGAATTTGTGACACTTCTCTGGATACTAAGGATACAAAATCATGATCAAAACATTTAGATATAGATAAATGGATAACCAAAATAATCTCAATTTATCAAGAAAACCTTTTGTGACACAGCATTTGAACCATAACTGTACTGCTACTACATGTGACACTACAATTGTTCAGCATTTATAATCTTCAGACTGCCCATAACCTGACCTGCATCTATAAAGGCCACTTTTGTTAAGTAATGTATGTTTTAATGCTTTAACTTTAAAAGTATGTTTACAAATCATACACTCAATGAGTATATTAAAAGGCATCACTCAAATCAATTTTTATTACAAGTTATGACCCTTTCCTAAACTATGCCTCTTTCATGAGTATGAACTTCCTTTAGTGATAGTTCTAGTTCGTGAATGCATCGGGTACAATTCATAACCTTCCTGACGGGCGTATTTTGTGGCAATTTGGTACTATTTTTGGGTTAAGAGGTAGGGTTTGTGATGACGCATTAACTTCTTAAACCCTTTCCCACATACAACAATTCTGCAGCAGACGCTTTTGGAAACATCTAGGCAAACACTCGGAAATACGAACTATGAAAGAAGGTATAATTATTTAACAAAGTTAAAAACAGAGTGATTTCTCCTTTTTTCACAATGTTTTCAAATGTCGTCTGTATATTGGAAAGGGTGCAAAGAAACATTAAATATCGAATACGGCATCGGAAATATGGCAAATCATTGAGAGGCCGGAACATGGACGTACTAGCGAAATAAGCTGACTGCTTAAAGTCTAGACTTAAAACAAGGTAGTAATGGATTTCCCTCAGGAATGTTGGGTTAGCATTGCAACCGACTCGCTGATGTCAGGATAAACGGACCAGTAATTCTGGAACTTAACTAGTGTTGAAAGCGGCATTAAAAAACAAACAAAAACCATCATGTTATAACTTACTTTGTGACGTCATAACTATTACACTCGTGAGTAAGGGAAAACACCACACCGGAAGCCCATTATGAGTAATTAAATTCCATTGAAAGGACTGGACATAATGAATTATTGTAAAATACCATGGCAATTATCCAAATGAAGCCGAAATAGCACCATTTGAAAGATATAGTGTGACGTAATATTCTGTGATGATGGGGCCGGGCCGCATGTTGTCTACCGAGTTCTAGATAAAGGGCGTTTTTCATGTTCTAATATCCTTATTTGACAATCAAACCCTTTGTTGTGCGTACTTAAAGGATTCGTCTCGGTGAAAACCAATATTTTGAGTACGCACAACATAGGTGTTGGTTGTGTAATACAAAAGGTATGTGAGGAAGACACCAGTTTTCTCTCATTCTAAATATAGACGAATAACCCGTTTATCACCTAGCTAAGCATAGACTGCTGATTTTCCTTCCCATTTCAAGATGAATTTGTAAGAGGAACTTTTCTGCACTCGTTCTGTAAACAGGGAACATAAATCAATTTAATCCAAACTAGACAATTCTAAATCGATACAATATCCCCGATTTCAAGAAAACGTGTTTGAAAATTGCATTATACCGCTTCAATCAGTATTAAAGTTGTTACAGCTCTAAAGGATGGTATATCTTGGTACCGGTGAAAGAAAGGTCTAATACTTTTTTGGGTACGGTTCACAAATATTGCTGATTTCAATGCATTAACGATCCAAGCGAATCGTCAGCAGAATAAGTGAAAATATCTAATGGCCAGAACAAAAGCAGTTATATGGAAGTGTCTCCCCGTTGTGTTCTAAAATGTATAAAATATGAATTAATATCTGCTACATCTTTCACCCTTTTATCTGGCAACATGGGAGAGCCTTTACAACTTACCACGAATACTGTTTGATCAATAAAACTCTCACAGAAAAATGCGCATAAATTGAGCCGAGCCATTGGAAAAATCAAACCTTCGAAGTTTGTGACCAGCTGATTCCCATATAAAGACCAGTGTCTGGTCCGGATCTTCCCTGCTTGCCAGTCCATTCATTGCTAGATGCTAAACGAAAACCGTATTATCTACAATACTGTGCTTTTGTTAAACCAAATATCGAACAAGGAAGCCACTAATCAAAATTAAGGATCCGCAGTATGAACTGGCTGTTTGCTGAGTTGGTTTGCCAGTGATGTTGCTCATGTTTTCTAAAGAAGCGTCTGAGATTTTGCAAACAAAAGCAATGCATATACTGTGATTACTCTATTTCGTATTCAAAGTACCCTAGGGTTAGAATTACTAATTTGGATTAGTGAATACCATGTTTCTTTGGTCTTGCTTTCTACACGACAAGAAAACCAAATTATTGATGAGAAGTTATGTTTAAGTTTTAGGTATAACTTGAGCCACGACAACGCAGAACCGGCTTTCAGCAGGTATATATACCATATCCGTTTTACAGAGGCCTAAGAGATGATCAAGTGACTAGATTGTTAACGAAAAAGACCCGGGTCAGTTTGCATTGATCGCTAAATTATGAAGGTCGGTTTTTGTATTACTTAATCCAATATAAAGCTGAAGGTCGGTGTTTGTATTACTTAATCCACTATAAAGCTCTACAAAACTCACCATTTACGTTGGAAGAACTTTATACTAGTTCAGCTTATTGGCTAGTTTTTAATATGGCTTCAGTCAAGGCCCCTATATCTTCCGAGACATGTATGGGGTAATGTACACCATATGTCAAAGTTCACCGTGTCTGCCCAAATTGCCAATATTTCCCCGCATAAAAGGTAATACAATTAACCGCAATTTTAATATTATAGATCAGGTAATGAACCTTTTAATTTTGAAAATCCTATTGGTACGATACTGAAATAATTCAACATTCAATTCTCTTAGTCCCGATACCGTATCTTTATGCCGTATACTATAATAGCATTCATATGAAATCGTTTTTGGCAGAGCCTATTTATTATCCAGCCAATTCGATGTAAAGTCGTATTCATGTAACGAAAGTCATTCAGGCAACAATACATTCTACTTAACCCTATTGCACATGATCCAGCATGAATATCCGCATTACAAATATATTTCTGAAATCGTTGCTGAACGGACAGTTTGCTCTGGTTTGAGCAATGAGTTCTTTTATAAATTACATGTGTTATTTCCCCCAAAACATACCAACCAAAAAGCTAATCTTACACACATGTGAAGCTTTTGAATATCTTTTCTACGATATGACCAGTCCCAAACGGCCTATATCTGATAGAAAAGGGATATAGAATTCAGTAACTCATGCCATCATATCAGAGGACTAGATAAGAGGGAGTGAACAGGTCTCTTCCCGACAATATTTCTCTTATTCCTCAACCAAATCCTATGTTGTAGGTGCTCAAAAGAATCGTCTCACTGAGACGATTCTTTTGAGTACCCAAAGCATAGGGTTTAAATGTCAAATAAGGAGTTTAGAACATGAAAAATGCCCATTATCTAGAGCTCTGCATATTATTTGACCAGAAGAAGAACCGCGCCAAATCTAATCAATAGTGTCCAGACTACTTTACAGCGCATATCAACCACTCACTACTGGGACACTTACGCACGAAATCACCGTTTAGAGACGTGTATGTACTGGTAATAAAACGTTGCCTTAATTTCTTCTGGATATGCGTTTATCTTCTTTTGCTTACAAAATACAAGTCAATTATCTGTTAAAATCTTAGTATTTTTACAGATGTGGTTGTTTAATTTGAGTTTCATGCCCGTTTTAAATATTTAACACCCATCACGGACACTGTACACTTATCCATGAAACGCCTTGCCCGAATACACGTGATCACGACTACCAGTTATAAACGGTGTTTGGAAAAAATAAATGTGTTTGACTTGAGCTTTATTTCGGCGTTTTCAGTATTTCAGTTATAACATGGGGTTCTAAGATATATGTATATTACTAGTATTGCTGATACTACTATTCTGACACCAATCATTTTGATATCATTTCAATTAATATGGAGTTATAAGGGGGAACGCTACTTATACCAGTGTAAAGGTGATTGGGATGACCCGATCCCGGTTCTCACAAACTCGAAACGGACCTTGTGTAAGACTGCTACATGTTGAACATCATGCAAGTTATACTTTGACTTAAAGTCACATGATTGATTAATATTACTTAAAGTCTCGAGCTTAAAATAAGCTGTAAATTGGCCAAATCGCAGAAAAATATACCTCCTCGTAAATCCAGACCAGCTTGAACCTAGACAGTTTGATGAAAAAGGTAGGCAATCTAGTCGACCACTCATTCTGGAACCCACACTTATTCGATTATTGTTAATATTCATTTATGAAAGGTTTATTTAAGTTGAACAGTCAATATACATACTGTTCCTTTCCGTGTGCATTGGTGAACCTAAAGTACTTATCCATTTGATTCCTGATGAATCAATACAATGTTTGGAAATTCCAAAACAATGTAACAGTTGGCAAAAAACATTAAAATCAAATACTCTTAAGTAGGTCAGAAAACAGATCAATAGAATGCGGACGGAATCCTAAAACAGGTGTGTAACAGTCGAAAGTTCTGGTGCTCCTGTAAAAATCAGCTGTTCAATCGACTGCGTAGCTATAAGGAATAGATCCGGATCGGCTTTCACCACTGATCAGTCTAATGATGATGCACTACCGCTTCCGGTGAAAGAAAATGGCTAAATTTATCCTTCGCTTAAATATTTAACATGTTGCTACTAAACCTATAGTTTAATCTCTGTTACTATACCAATGGTAAACTAGTATACAATTAGTTAATTAAAATTCAACCATTCTCTTACATCCTGATGACACTGAATCATTGCTGATTCAGCCTTATTGAAAATTAGATTACCCTAAATCCAGATGGTATAGTGGCAAATATGTAACTGCTAATGTCAGGGAACATTTTTAATAAGGTGGGAATAAAACTGCAAGGAATGGACAATGTAAATAAAATACCAGATCATTAAAGGAGATTTTTGATTGGGCATTGAATCTGCGACCAATTAGCAAGAGGAGCACCAAGGGACCATTCCTGTTTGGATGATATCGGTCTAGTGGTTAAGGAGATGTATAGGGTTACACTTCGTCTAAATGTTTTTTTCTATCCAAAGGTGTGGTACCGATGGCATTGAGAATGACCCACTGGCGTATTTAGTTCATTTAAGAAGCCGAAATACTTTCTGAAAAACCTGCATTTTTGTCAAATCATCTGGTGAAATGCCTCTATAGTCCCGTGTTTTCCGATATGAGGTGGTGGTTCCATAAAAGGATTGATAAAGCAATCTTTGAGGATTCAATCATGCACTATTAAGAGAGAAGAAAGGAAACGTACACTGTCTCAGTGGCGGTTCGGTGTATGTACGTGCGTGAGTCCGTCTGTCCGAACTTTGTCCGGCACGCATCTTAACCATGCATCATTAGATTTCCAAGAAACTTGGCACAAATTTCACCACGATACGGCGGCGTGTCGGGCACAAGACCCAGGTATATACCTCAACTGAAGCATAGTTTGATAGGACTGTTTCTTGTATGGCCCACATCTCAACCATGCGTCATAGGGTTCCCAAGTTTTTGGGTACAGATGTTCACAATTCTGTGGTGGCGTGTTGCGCATAAGACCCAGGCTTGAACCTCAAATGTCAAGGTCACACTCACGACGTCAACATGCGTTCTATTTGATACGACTGTACCTTGCGCGGTGTGGCGTGAAATGTGTTCTCCTTTTGCGGGAGTTCTCATGCGTGGTATACGTTCGGAGATAGATATAAGAAAGATCGTTAAAATTACATCGAATAAAAAAGAAAACTACTTAAAACGTTAATTTTGCGCTATTTATGGCGAACTGATTTAAAGTCTAAATAATAATTATGTTACAAACATGTACTATAACATCAAATTCAAATAATGATCCATCACTCATATTAATCATGAATTATATCATAATAATAAACATCTCAATGGATTCCTCAAGATTTGTTTGCTACATCCAATATCCAAACATTAACTGTTATTTTCATGCCAGAGCATGACCGAATAACAACTTAACACATTTACAAATTGTATGTGCAAACTGTATGTACCTGTAGGTATATATATACATCGAATATATATTGAAAATCATATTAAATTCACTCTCCCAATAACTATTACATGGAAGAACAATAACTTAAATGATCAATGCATTATATTTATCTTTGTGGACGGCCATATTAAAATCCAAACATATCAGTTGTGGTCAAATTTCACATCAATCTCAATATCTAATGTTTACACGGTGAAGGTGAACATCAAATGGCGAATAATATTATATATGTCAATATTGACAATCAATAACGAATAAAAAAACACACTACACATTACAATTTACATCTGTGGCACATACACGGCGTTGATGCATACCCTTTCTGTGGAATACGCTCGCAACTGCGTTGTACAACTTTTGGCATCCATCATACTGGGCCATGAATAAGTTGTCGACTGATGGTTGTCTGCAGATACAGAAGACTGGAATTGACTGTATGATTGAGTCTGCAACCATCCGTCTTTCTTTAGCAATGACTGGAAATATTGCCATGTATCTTCGTGAAGAACGAAGCCAGGTGACCCCTCATACATGGCTGGTTCCAAAACATCAATTCTGGACACTCTCTTCTGAAAAGTGCAGTTGCTATGGCAAACACCCCGCAATCATTATTGCCTTTCTGTCTCACAACATCCACATAGTCAATGGTGATATTTTTGGCGTTTGTGAATGATAACCAGCCAAGATGTTTCACAAATAGTTTGTTTGCATACTTTGGTGCAGTTTTGTATATCGAGTCATACACTTTAACGTGACCTTCTATGCAGTTCATGTTGCTGACACACACCCAGTGATTCCCCCAACATTGGGTATCTTTTCATAAGTGAGCCACAGGCCCATGTTGATGGCGGAGTTTACGATGTAGCAGAGGGACCTGTCTCAGCCTGTTTCTGTATGGGAATCTTCATCCTATGCCTTTTTTCTGCAGGCTGGACCTCAATTATTCCGTTGTACGAACTATCAAATACGTTTGGCCGATGCATAAATCAAGACAAAGAAATCATTTACTGAAAGTGTTTATGTATTTTCGGAGTTCTATAGTGTTATATATGTTTTCTAGGTTTACACATCTCTAGAGGGGACCGTGGGTGCCTGTTGAACATGGGGGAAATAATTTACAAATGTAAGCTATTACTTTTTGTTGTATCTAGCAGAAAGAATAAAAGATGCAAATCCTGTGAAAATACCTTGTTCACAAACTCCTGGACTTGGTCAGATAGTAAGGGCTTTGGGGCACCTCTCCTATAGTGAAATAAAAACCATAAGTGCCAGGAAAAAAATCTATTAGATCTTACAGATATTTTGAAAGAATGCAATATAATGGTATAGGTAGACACAAAAATAAACTTGCGAATTTGTTATAAATAAATTAGATTAAATACATATTTGTTTAAGTATCATCTGAAGCATCGCTCGAGTTAGGGCTCAATATTACAAAAATGGGAAATATTTACCCTGTAGGTAAATTTTCACCAATATAAATAGGTTGTTTGTTCAAAATATTCCTGCATATGAAACTCCTCAAACACTTCAATACAGATGCGGCCGTCTTGTCAGGAATGGCGAACATTTTAGGAAACTTTGTAAAGTAATCGGTGAACGTGTGTATGAACTTTTTCCCAGCTTGCGAAGTTGAAAAGGGCCTTAAATTGTAATTAAAATTATAACTGCCCAATCATAAATCCACCATAATTTAGTTAACTAAACGTTTGTATGTTTCAACAATTAGAGCAGTCTTATCATGAAATTTACAATTCTGGAAATAGTGTCACATTTTTGTCAGAATTGTATTTATACATACTACATAACAGCAGAGAGTTATGTCCCTTCCTACACTTTCTAGTGGCTCAGAGGCTGATGGGCTGGAGGGAAGGTGCTTGGGTTTTTATCTTGTCTTGTAACTGGCACTTGGTACATGAAAGAACATGCAACAAACAGCAAATGTTCACATGTATTTCAGACATAACAATCTGTTGAGAGACTTTACTTAATACTTAATATACTTCCAAAGAAAATAGCATTTAATGAACATGTTCGTTTTACTTAAATTATTTAACTATTAAGTTAAAGTTAACAATAGGATTATAGGGGGCGAAACATTGATTTTACTACCATATAGAAGAAGAAGTTTATTTCAAATATAAATTCAATAGGCCACATGACCCGTGAGAAAAACAAAATACACAAACAAACATTGAAAATGATATAGCAAATGGAGCACATTTACCAATTTACAAGTACATGTACATACATTCGAAAGAGGTAAAATGTCCCGTCGTAGACGGAGAAAGCGACGTTGAAACGGAATACCATATATACACGCTTACCATGCAATGCAATTTAATATAACAATATAACAAGATGTACTATAATATAATAGAATAGAATATAATACAATATAATGTAATATGATACAACATAAAATAATATAATATAATATGTCCAATATAGGCATTGGGCATATTGACACAAGTATGACACATTCACATCAATAAATCAAAATTATATCAGTACATAAAATGTAAAGACAACACATTTATATTAACAACTTTTTTGTATATTTTATATTTTCATTACAAACCATATCTTAATTCAAAAGCTTTCATTACGTATGTACATACATTTCTGAGTTTAGAAACATTAGTGCATTCGAAAAGTTGTTTTAGTTTATACATACTAGGATTGGACCAATAATACTTAGAAATATATATTTTACGGAGGTCAGAATATAAATTGCATTCAATTATAAAATGGTATTCGTCTTCGATCTTATTGCATGTAATGCATTTTCTATCTTCACGTGGGATAGAGTTTGGGCGATGCCACCTACCAGTTTCAATGGAAAGATTATGTGATGAAAGTAGTAACCTTGACATTGCAGAAATTAAATTATTACTGAAGTTACAAGTTAGATAAAACTGAAAGTTAAATGGTACAATGGATTTGAAGAAGGTACTGCGTGGTGAATTATTAATTCTTGCATTCCAGTTATGTACATTAGTATCACGCAAACGTTGTTTAAAATGACTCATAAAAGCAGTAACGCTACCAACACCCTGAGCTAATCAAACTTCATAACAACCTAATGATGACAATAATTTCTTAAGGAAAGAAACCCACGACACTTTATTTGCATACAATTCTTCATCAGATTGTAGAATTTCGTACATGATTTTACTAACAATACTTTGAATATTCACTATTTTTTATTTTTAACCAATATTTAACAATTCTGATATGTCTATTGTAGGCTAAGGGAAATCTACCTAGAACGCCGTACAGAAAATCATTTTGTGTACAACGTTTAACGCGTAAAATACATTTGCAATATTGTGTGTGAATACGTTCGACACTATTTACTCTATGGAAACCCCATACTTCACTAGAGTAGTTCAAAATGGGTCAAATCAATTTGTCAAAAAGATCAAGTCTATGCTTCACGCTGACATTAGGAAAATTGAATAAGTATTTATTGAGTTTAAAAATAGCTTTTTGTGCTCTATCGGTGAGATTTGCCTGTGTTGTACTAAACAAACCACCCGAGGAAAAGACAACACCTAGGTAAGAAAGAGACTTGATTATTTCAAGATTTTCACCATTAAATGTAAACTTTAGATTCCTTGGCAAAGTACCACCTTTCTGAAAATAATTATTTTAGTTTTCTGTACATTTATTTTAAGTTTCCACCTACCACAAAATGTATTTAAGCTTTCTAAACCATTTTGCATGCCCTCCGCCGAGTTAGAAAAGACAACAATGTCATCAGCGTAAAGTAAAATAAACATGTTTGTCATATACATATCATCTATACCGTTAACACCATCTGATTCTAGGTGTTCTTCAATGTCATTAATGAACATTGAACAAATATATGGAGACAGATTCACCTTGGCGTACGCCTAAAAAGCATGAAAACTCGTCACTTAATGTATTATTAAACTTAACACGTGATTTAACTCTACTGTACATACTTTTCAGATTTGTCATCATTTTACCGCGAATACCGAGCTTTATAAGGTTAGACCACAGACTATTGCGTTCAACATAACCAAAAGCTTTGCTGAAATCTATAAAGCTACAGTACAGTGTTTTACCTTGATTTATCATACGCGTAATTATACCATGAAGTACGAAAATATTATCAGAAGTGCTCATACCATTGCGAAAACTCGCCTGTGCCTCGATGTATATACATTGTAACATTCAGCCCATGAAGTCAAGCGGTTATTTAAAATGCGTGTGAATAGTTTACCCAATACACTCAATAAAGTTATACCCCTATAATTGTCAGGGTTATGAATAGACCCTTCCTCATGGAGAGGTATTATGTATCCTTCGGACCATGTTTCTGGAAAATAACCAGTTTTGAAAATAACATTAAACAGGGATTGTAAATAAGGGGTTAATACAGTATTTCCATATATAAAATGAAACCTGCACTTTTACTGAGTTTTAATTGTGTTATACTTTTTTTTAATCTCTGCTATAGTAACGTAATTCATGAAACATAGCTTGAAATTCGTCGCGTTCGAAAACATGATATTCTCATCAGCTTGAAAAAATGGATCTTCAGGTTTGTCTGTCTGTCTGTCTGTCCGTCAACATTTTGGTTAAAGTTTCGGGTTGAGGCAAACTCTCAGCACTGGAAAGGGTTACAAACTTGAAACTTTGCCTGAAGGTAACCAGTAACAAGTTCTATTGATTTATATGGTGACCCTGGTTTGTCGATTTTCAAGGTCAAATTGCCGACAATCCGGCCTTACCGTCTTCAGCGGTTTCTTGTTATGTCTGTATTGCTCCAAAGTTTTTGTCCTATCGTCTAGGTATATCTTTTTACAGGATTTTAACGTGCATTTATATTAAGATCTGGCCTTTACGAGTAACAATCTATTTTCATTTGAAGGACAACTACGATATTTGTTTAAAAAGCATAACAACATATATCTTTCCTTGCAACATTCATCTGTAAACCAGGTATTATTACCGATCTCGTTTTGGTATAATTAATATCATATTTATGAATAATAGTTTTAAACGGACCATCAGTAACATTGTTCATAAGCTCAGAAAATTTAGTTAAACTGGAATCTACACCACTGTCTGTCGAGCAGTTATTGGTAAAAGTAGTCAATGTGCTTAGTTCATCAACAAATATATCTGTATTTATTGTGTTTACAAAATTATTACCTAGATCATTTCTCCATCTATATTTAGAATTTATTTCATCATTTCCTACATTCTCGTCACATGATGAAGATGTAGCGTCAATATTAATGCTGTTTTCAAATGTATACTCAATTAAACAATGATCAGTTAAAGAGTTCGGGTCATTAACATCAAATGAAGTAATAAGATCAAAAATGTATTCGGACACTAAATCATAATCCACCAAACTCTCGATCCTACAAAAGTAAATTTACCAACAGCGGAATCGTCTCCACAACGACCATTCAAAATGCGTAAACTAGTTTGTTTACAAAAATCTATCAATGCATTGCCATTACTATTGGTATGACCTTTATCTTGAGAAAATCGTGGACGTAAAACGTTATCTGTATAATCATCAGGTAGTAAAAGCAAATCGTTCTCTAAATCAGAATAAATACAGTCGGGATTATCCAATGTACGGCTATTAAAATCACCTGAAAATAAAATGTTACACTGACCATCCGTATAATTATGAATCAATAATATCGAGTTTAACAATCTGTCAAAATAAGTTTGTACCTGTAAATTAAATCTTCCACTACTCTCTGATACAACATAACATAATTCAATAAATAAGTCATTATCAAGAAAGAATAAATTACCATCCAACCTTATTCATAAAACATCATCATATAAACGCATAAGCAGTTAATTTACAAGTAGTTACCAACAGATAAATTTCACACAAACATAACTGATAGGATGTTATATCGGATAAACTTTGCTAAATATATGAAATTCACGATCTATCCTCACTGATTTGAGAATATGATCCCGGAAAATAAATCGAACAAACTACAAACAATAATACGAGCCAGGGGATTTGTTGAATTTACATGTTAGTAGTAAACCCGTAAATGCATAAAAGAACATGTGTCGCTTTGCTATATATATATGTGCTCAAAACCCATTATTTGACATATTAATTGTATTAATTTCATATTTTGTTCATATGATCTCTGTTCTATATTTATTATAATCAAAGAGCTTAAAGCAGGTTAACTTGATGAGCAATCTGGCCTACATAAGTTGCTGAATGCATATACTGGTTGTATAAGCTTAAGCAGTGAAGGAAAGTAAATCATTTTAAACTATATATATTTTCCTGAGAGATACAATTAGGGGGTTCAATACTAATATTTCATTTGAATTACTAAATACGGGTATACTAATACAAATATTAATGTCAATGCCTATACTTTGGCTGCTCTACATACAAACATGCAATCTTTTGTTGATGTAACATAAAACCACAACCACATTAAAGGTGATAATATATGTTTTACAACATACGGAAGGAAAACAATGCCATAATTATAAAATGGAACAAAACCCACAGTAATTCTACAATGAATTTTAAAAACGGATTATGTCTGTTAGAATCGCAAACACAACTATATTAGACCAATTAAAAGGGGTTACGGGTCATATACAAACAGTGGTTGGATAAAATATAACTGTTTTATAATACACACTCAGCTCAATGAGGCATATACAATGTCATCCTCGATACCCAGGATATTCATAACCTTACATTGGCTTACCTTTAAACAAAATACATGTATAAAAATGGTAGGGAATGATGCAGAACACGTGTACAAGCTTGTCTTGGTCAGTACTTCTCCCAGGTATAGTTAAAAACTGTCCAAACCATGAAAGAAACACAAATATTGTTTATTTATGCATAGAGCAGAACAAGTTTCAAACTATCACTATTTATGGAATCTGTTTATTATATTTCTACATATATGTAATCACTTATATTTTGAAAACTATTTACACAGTGAGTAGGGAATGATGCAGAACAATACTGACATACACAAATGTGCAGCCCAAAACATAAATAGTAATGGAAGGAGGAATCTCGTCAAATACATTTCTGAAGTGAAGATAACATAACATCATCTGAAAAATCTCATAGTATGTAATTTCCTAGAGAAACGACTAAGGCTTTTATCCTATAAAAAAATCATAAAGAGAACAAGCGTAGATTACAATCTGCCATCTCAGGTAACGTAAATACCACATACGTGGAAATGAAAGATTTATTGTAACATCAGTAAAATATCAGTAATAACTATTCCACGTCTCAGAAAAACGTATCATCTTGGGGGATTTCCCTGTTCATAATTTTAAAATTTAAATAGCTGCTCCAAACAATAAGTATATATGCATGTTCACACGGCAACTCTAAATTATGGAATCGTTGTTAATTTTATAAACAAGGAATACGGATTTTCACTTGACTGAGCTCATTTACTACCATTTTGACCAAGTCGCACAGAAACAAACCAACGTTAAGGGATTTGATGGCAGCAATGATACAAAGAAGACTATGATGGTTTAAATCGCTAACCTGATTTAATAGAAATTAAATCGTTTTCATAACTATGATCTCACTCTATGCATACAAGACAAACAAGCATATCCATGCTGGTCGTGCTTATCAACGAATCGAATACTTTTTTTACATCAAGGTAGAGGGTTACCCCGTGACCATTTTTGTCAGAGTACTGCTTTATCAAGCATATCCGTTGTCAAAGTTTCCATTATATATACATATAAGGGAAACAATGCCCTTCCCCTGGTTACCATTTGTGCATTGTATTTTCTTATTGTGCAAGTTCTTTTGTGCAATAAGATTGTTAAAGTCTACAACATATACATATATATATATATGTCTGTCTATATTATTTGGCTAAAAACACAGTTAGTGTTTAAAGCCTTTTGGAAATAAAGTAGAGTAAAGTATTTAAGGAAAACTAACCCCGCCCCCTGGTAGCCTTGTTTTTAAACGGATCGGATTATTGTACAATCGTTGAAGAGTGTCATTCAAGGAACATTTGTGACAAATAATTTTCAGATTCGGTTAGTGATTTTGGACAAAAAGATTTTGGATCAACCATAATTACTTGGATTGCCGTCATTTATTATCTTACCGAAAGCTTCATAATCTGATTGAAAAGATACAACAGTTCCTGCCACGTTACAATGTTAAACTATGTATCTTCTAATGAAGGTCTCACGTATTTTCGTGATTTTATCTTTAGAAAAGTCGCCGATAAAATTAGAAAACGATTTTAACCTCTCACACTGAACACTTTTCCGTGTCCTAGTTATCAGCTGTAACTTGATTAGTTGTTTAAGCTTACACTGGTCAGACTTCAACCAGGATTTTTCATATAATACCTTGTTAAAACAGATGCATTGTGGACATGTTTTCGGTCATTCATAGCTTAAGATGGTATTTACCGATTATCAAACTGTGTTCTGTTTGATCTTCCCAATCAAAGTAAAAGGCAATACACATAACTTTAGATTTTAACGTCCCCTTTAAAACACGTGTCCGTTTAAGTCCCTCCTCTAAAATTACACGAAATATGTTAAGGTATAGGTTTTTTTTAGATGGTACTTTCTCGGACACGTTTTATTACACGGTTGGTTTTTATTTCCGGGCATGTGTCTGTCTTCTTAACTGTATGTACTACCCTATATGATTTGGTTTGAAGAACTCGCGAAGCGTTTCTATATGAAAGTATAAATTCTTTTCCGCTAAAAAAATGTGTGATACACAGTTGAGAAAATCATGATTATGTTCCATGAAAAATAATGGTAATTCGTCCCTGACTATATCAGGTTAGCACTTTGTCCTAGTTATCAGCTGTAATTTGATCAGGTTTTTTTCAGCTAGCATTGGACATACTTCACCCAGGATTTTTTAATGTGTTAAATAGATGCATTGGGGACATGTTTTCGATTATACACGCGTTCATATATTATTACGTCATGAATGATATCAGCATGCTCTTTACCGATGATCAAGCTGTATTCTGTTTTATTTCCCCAATCAAAGTAAAACACAACAATACGAATTACTATTGTGTTTAACGTCTCCTTTATGAATGTTCCCGTTTTAAACCCTCCTTAACGTACAGGAAAACTATAAAGGTACATGTATAGGTCTTAACCGAATAGCCTATATATTATGCCATCACGTGATGGTGTTTCATTGGACACGTTTTATTACTCGGTTGGTTTTATTTCCTTGCATGTGTGTCTGCCTCCTTAAATGTATCTTCTTCCCTCAACGTTTTGGTTTGAAGAACCCACTGAGCGTTTATATTTAAAAGTGTTAGTGTCGTGAAGATACTTATGGTTTTTCGCCCCTTAAATCGACCAGGTTAACAAATAGTAACACCTCTGCTGCGATCTTATGTTATACCACACCGGGTAGTAATTTGGAAACTCGGCAATTAGCACAATATTCTTTTGAGCGCACATTGAGATGGTTCCCGGTCGTATGTTGTGTTGTTATAGCCATAAAACAGGCCCTTTCGTGTTTCGCTCATGAGACGATCGCATCCGCCCTTAAATTAAACATGAAATATCGGATCTCCCTGGAGTCGAACGATTTAAAATCTACGTTCACCTCTACGGTGGAGGATACATTTGAAGTAAAGAATGAACATTCTAGGCAAGTGAAAGAGTATACAACCACGACTGAAAGTAATGGCAAATGACAAATAATGCTAGATTATGAAGAGAAATCTTCTATATCAGAGAAACAAGTAGTCGCTGGAAGAGATGTATGATCCCGAAGTATAGCAAGGACACAGAAATGGTGCTATTTAATATAATATATGTAGCAAAATCACTTGACCACAAGTACGTAAATAGTAAGCATTGCGAGTACAAAGGTGGAAAGAGTTATAATATGTCCACCTCCTTTTGTTGATAACGATTCCCTTAAAGTGTCATTGAGAAATAACATATACTTGCTGAGAAATAGCCCAGACACGAATAGTCGTATTTCATACGTTATTGAAATTCCAAGGGCCATAATTGCGTGAAAAGCTATTCAGTGGTAACATGTTGATACCATGCACATCTCCTCTTGTTAGTGAAGCTTCTCATTAAGTATCATCCGACTGGTGGTTGCTTATAAATAGCCCAGACACAAATTGTCCTCTTTTGTACTACATAGAAATCCAAAGGGCCATATCTATATGAAGATTCATTCAGCCGGAACTCGGTGATAATATACACATCTTCACTTGTTTGTGAAGCTTCCTATTAAGTTGTATTGAATTCTTGCTGTAGCTGAGATATAACCCGGCCACTTATTGTCCTATTTCATATTATAAAAAGGGCAATAACTGAAAGAAAAATCATCGGACCGAGACATGGTGTTAAAGTGCACATAATGGTAATTACTCTGTGAAAAACCATTGAACAGGAACGTGTTGATACTATGCACATCTCCTCTTGGTAGTGAAGCTACCAATAAAACTGAATTGCATGTTAGTAAGTAGTTGCTGAGAAAAAGCACGGACAAAAGCGGGGCGGACGAAGCGGTGACTATGCTCCTGATTTTGTTTCGATAAGCATAAACACAAGAACACGCTGGTTTTACGTGTTGTCGGAAACTTACGTTGTGCTAAACGTATGGAACAATATTCGATTGGCCAGATGTAACGATGTAGACGTTCCATGTAGTTCCTTCTTTAGATGACTGTCGATCTTAAATAAGTAACTCATGTTTAACAGGGCAGCACAAAATAAACAAAATATAGTGCATTCAAACGTTTTTTACTACTAGATAAAGATAAAAATGGACGGTCATGACAAGCACTATGTCACAGTTATTGACCATTTTTTACCAGGACTTATGTTTGTATGTGTCATTTTAAACTTTGGTCGAACGTTATATCTGGGAGTTTTGTTGATTTTTTTCTTATACTAAAATATCTTTCTTTCGGGGTATTTTTAGCTCACATATGCACGAAGTGCAAGGTGAGCTATTATGATCACATTTTGTCCGGCGTCCGTCCGTCGTACGTCGTCAACATTGCGCTTGTTAACACGCTACAGGCTACATTTTGCATCCAATCTTCATGAAAGTTTATCAGAACATTCATTTCCATCAAATCTTGGACAAGTTCGAAACTGGGCCATATGAGGTAAAAAACTAGGTCACTAGGTCAAATTGAAGGGAAATCTTGTTAACACTCTAGAAGGCCACATTTTCAACTTGAGCATGTTGAAACTTTATCAGAATGTTTGTCTTGATGTCATGTAAGTCAAGTTCGAACATGGGTCATGTTGGGTCAAAAAGTAGGTCACTAGGTCAAATTGAAGGAACATCTTGTTAACACTCTAGAGGCCGCATTTTTGCTTCAGAAGTTTGAAATTTTGTCAGAATGTGTCTTATAGATATCTAGGTCAAGTTCGAATAAGGGACATATTGGGTCAGAAACTAGGGCACTAGGCCGAATTGAAGGAAAATATTGTTAACTCTTTTTTACCTTGAGCAAGTTGAAACTTTGTCAGAATGTTGTCTTGATGATATCTAGTCCATGTTGGAAAAAGGGTCATATCAGGTAAAACGAAATAGATCACTAGGCCAAATGAAGGAAAATCTTGTTAAGACTGGAGGTTGCATTCAGAATAATTGTCTAGATGTGTTTTGCTTTGCAGTACATTGTATAATTAAGGTGAGCAAACTAGGGCCATCATGGCCCTCTTGTTTAAAAGTATTTATCTGTTTCGTTCCACTAATGCGTATTGCTTTTTGCTCCTTGCATGCTTTATCTGATGTTATAACAAATAGCGGGGCATTACCTTTGAATTCTTCTTTTTTAATTTAATGTTTTTGTAATGTAGTAGACTGTTTGGGGATAGATGTTTTTTTAGGATGTCTAATTCAAGTTTGGAACATAGAATCGTTTAACGACAGTCCAGCATTTAACGCCTGTTCATACAGTGTTCTCATTTCCTCTGTAAATGCTGACTCATCTAGGGAGTATCTCTTTGAGTTATAAAACGTTAAAATAATCAAAATCTAAATAATTAATGTCATTAGAGGCATCTTATATCTTCCTTGCTGTTTTATCACAATGTTGACTACTTTTTAATCCTTTTCGTTCTTGACGATTTTCAAAAACATAAAATCCGCGTACTACCTTCAATGTAAAAACGTCGGGAATGACAAAGAGGAAAACCTCCGATGTGAACCACACAGAGTGGAAATAAGAGCAAAGGTTGTATATTCTTAAAACAACCAGAGCTGTCGGCTAAAAGGGATTTTAATGGCTAAAAACGTTGTCCTTGCTTATAACCGTATTTGTAAAAAATTGTTTCAAAAAAAGATCATAATAATCACCTTGTTTGTGATGTCATTACTATTAAAAATATTTAACTTTCAGGAAGTACACTAAAAAGAAAAAACTCAATGCAAGATTAAATATTTTAAAACTCCCAAGAAAGTGAAGTTGTATGTTATACTTGTCTATTTAAAGAGTTATTGTTTTTACCAATTGTATAGGGTTGTATTATAATTCCTACGCGTCCAGGGACGATACACACATGGAACGATGTTAAGCTAGTTAAAGAAAGGCAGAATGCTGTCTGAGAAGTATGTAATACCATTCAAAGCAAAATAAATACTGGCTGGAAGTTGTCCAAGAAGCGCAGTGTACTTGGTCTCTAAGACACACTTCCACTACTTCGATTTGCTTATTTTTTGTAAAAACACAACTAGGGACCAGACCCGATATCTGACACTCTTGACCGATGGAACACATGAGTCCCTTTGCAGTAAAATTATTTGTTAAGTAGATGATAAGCGTGGTGCAGGGTATTTTGCACCGAAAAATTCACCTACTTTAAACCCTTTACCTTATACAGACTACCTACGATGCCTTTGTAACAAGCACTTTTGGGAATTATTGAAATTATAAGATAAATTGTTTAAGACGTGCAATATGCCTTATTTACCAGGATATGTTTTAACTATGTTCTGAAAAAAATTACGATCCACTTTTCGGATATAATACCATTTTCCTTGGTGTTTTCAAAGGAGACGATACTATAAAGATGGCATCTATCAAGTTAACGGTTAAACATATGGTTCCTATATACTTCTGCCGTTTACAAGACTAGGTCATTCTTTGACCCACATTCCCGCCTTCATCCTAAAATGTTTCGAGAACAAACACAAGAATGTTTTGTTAATTTATAGTTCTTGCTCAAGACCGTTACGGATTAGTGTATATCCATGACTTCACTGTAATATTGTTTTTAATTGACAGACTTCGTCATCATCCATCGACGCTAATTAATTCATAGTTACTCTTTGTCTAATAAGTTCTGTGGATGCATATTAGCCATGTACTTGATCGATCTTAAGAAGGCCGATATATGTGTTACTCATTTAATCTTACTCAGACGCATGTTGGAAAGTGTCAAACCTTGGTCAACACTTGTGAAAAGTCAGTCCTGGTCAGCATGTAGATCTCCTACTAGACATTTTGTAAAACGCGATGTTAATTCAGAGCTCTAGATAAGGAGCGTTTTGCTTTTTCTAAAATCCTTATTTTATCCGCTAACCCTAAAGCGTGGGTACTCAAAATAATCGTCTCAATGAGATGATTCTTTTGAGTACTAACAACGTAGGGTATGGTTGGATACTAAGAGAGATAATGTGGGGAAAAGAGCTGTAAAACCCTAATTATCTGAACTTCTGGTTATAATACATAGATGAATTTATATATTGCTCTCCGCCAGACATTTTAAATTGTGGTTTGTCAATTAATATTAACTGTGTAACTGTCAGTCTTAACTACGTATTGTACATGTATCTTTATGGCATGGGTGCAAAAAAAAAAATTAACGGATGAAATTACATCTATGTATGTTGACCAACTGTCTGCCGATTTTAAAGTTCTCATACATTGATAGTGTTGATTGTTGAAATATAAATGCATTGAGCCGTAACACACGTTCTTAAATAATCGTGGTGCAGTTACAGTTCAGAGTTAAAGAATGCAATTAAATTCAGGCACGAAACATGTTGGGGCAATATAAAAAGTTAAGGAAGACAATGTTTCCTTAATTTGTTGATATCTTCGCATAGCACGTGACCTGGCCGCGGCACCATACGGCTGTTAATAGGTACCACAACAGCTGTAGATTTGATAAGGTATTACAAACATAGTAAACCCGTCCATAGTGCCATTAATAACCACGCCATGTGAATGCATTCAATCGGAGCATTTTGAATAACTTATATGTTTAATCTAATGGGATACTTCTATATCGTCGCCCCTTTTGGCACTAGATACTTACAGGAAGTTTTTAGATGGCAGACAGGGAAGATCAAGATTAGAACACAATAATGTGAAGTCTGATTAGGTAATCGCTCGTCACCTAGGCATAAAGGTCGGTTTTTATATGCTCATATTTCTTTCGGACCCAGAAACATACGACCGGTTTAGAGGACGTTGTAAAGAATGCACGATTCGCTCGTTCCTGAAGATACGTCTTCAATTATGTTTGAAGTGCATTTTTTAAAGCATTTAAAAGAACAAACAAGCCTTTATCTCCATTTAACTGATTATGTTTCCTGTTTTCGAAACATTTTTATAATTGTATTTAATGTTATAAAATTATCTACTTTGATAATTAGAAAAAAAAGTTTTTAAACATCATTGGAAACATAGCACTTGGAGAATGTGGAAGTAATCGTGTCTTTTTCCCCCTTTCTCACAATGTTCTAAAATGTATTAAAAAATTGTTATTCATCCATATCAAATCGCCAATCCTAGCTTTCAAACAAGAAAATATATTCCAAAAGTGTTTGGATCATTGTTTTTGTGTTTTCGTTACATTATAGGTAGTTGTTCACGTTTATGATTGAGAAAACCATTCCTTTGTTGACATACAGATGATATTGTTTTGTTTGAGTAATGTGTTTACACCGTATTCAACACTATTTCAGCCATGTTAACCCTTTCCCTCATTTAGACGCTTTCTGACTCCTCTGCAGCAGACGGCTTTCTGAAAACATAGTGACATAAGAAGAAATTGCTCAAAACGAGAAATTTCTCCTTTTGCCACCATGTTTTCCAATTTTAGTCATAGGTTATCCATTCAATTATAGAGAATTTCTATTTTTTGACAAAATATGTTCAAAGTCGTCTGCTGCAGAATTTTTGTATGAGGGAAAGGGTTAAGGCAACAATTTATTTATCTGTGCTCCCTGTTTGATTAATCACTCACTACAAGGCTAAACAATGTACCTTGTCCATGGGCTATCCCATCACGATCGCCGTAAGCCAGGATCGAACTCGGGGCGGCAAGTAAATGATGGCGGTGTCCTTTACTAATATCGTTTCGTAACATACACGTCCTTGAAAACTAACTAAACAAAAAATCAAAGATACCAATGAATTACAAAGAAACACTGAAATACACAAATAGCAAAGAAAGAAATATAAGTTACCAATTACAATAACCTAATTTTGATTAACTATAAGTTATACATGCGATACGTTGTTAAACGTCTAAATGCGGGAAAATTTGGATCAAAAATTACTTTAACCCTTTTCCCACATACAACAAGTCTACAGCAGACGACTTTGAAAAAAATCACCGCAAAACTATATAAAATGTTCAATAAATGTATGACACGTATTGAAAAGGGTTAAACACATTGTGACAAGAGGAGAAATTGGTCATACTGAGCAATAGCCTGTTATGCCACAATGTTTCCATTAATATGTCTTCTAGTTGGAAACGTTTTAAAGGTGCCACTTCCCTCAAAATACAGAGGCGTCAATTGTAGTTTGTTTCAGGAAAATGGTTTAATATTCCTCCAATGCCATAAAACAAAAACACAAAAAATAATAGCGGGCTCTGTGCTATGTTTTATACTATTTGTGTTTTATGGCATACAAGCACAATGCTAAATGAGGCTGAAAATCAGTTTGTACCAAGGCAAGTGGAAATATAAATTGCCGTTGGCGAATTCAATTTTGAGAAATCATGGGTGAAGAAAATTGGAATTAAGAACTGGATGACTGCATCATTACAAAAGACGTTTTTATCATTCCTGAATTGTACATCGTTTTCTGTATACCTCCCAAGGAGCCATCAATTGTTGTTGGGGGGCTTCAAACATCCGGACGAGGTGAAATCAGCTCCGCATTGTCTTTAGAGTCTACTAACTTGAACACGTCTGAAGAAGAAAGAAAGAAATGGAGCAATACTTCAAAGGGCGTCAGAAATTGTTTGTTTTCGGAGAAAGGGATCCATCGAATATTTCGGATATCTTAGGACAAGTTGTGTAACCTGGTTTTCTGTCCGGAGAAATATGTTTTTGTTTGGTCCCCTAATGATCTTCCATCACTCCTTTCGTCCTTCAACCCAGACCTTGTCCGGGAAAAATATACTTTAATCTGTTATTTCAAGATACGCAATTTGGTATGCACATGTTACAAAAGAAGAATGTTCAACCGAAAAAGTTTTTTATCAATTTTTTTTTTTAAATAAGAGCCATTTAAAAAAAATAATAATAAGAAATGTCAGATGTCATTCTGGATATTTTAAGACTTTCTTTTAGAGAAAGGAAATTCATCTCGATTTTGTGTTAATTGACATGTAGAAATGAGCATAGGTCTCTAAAGTTAATTTGTTGTAATGGAGATTCACACTGTTTCTAATAAGGTTCCAGCTATGACACGGAGAAGGAACACGTGTTCATAATACCTGGTGTCACACACGTACATGAACTAGAGTTGGAAATAAGTGTGCCCAAAGGCATTTCACCTGGACCGCCGCACGGGATCACACACGGGACGCCCTGCCCTGTCTCTAATTCCGCACGCTCACCAATTCGGCAAGAGGATTTGAATGACCTTCTTTGAAGATAGTTTGTACAGGAAATCAATGTGTATGAGAACAGTTATTAATATATTAAAACGATTTAGATTCTTTGTCAGCAAATTTTGAGATTAAAGAGTCATTGACACTTTCTAGTTTTCTTACGCCTATGTTGATAATACGTTAATTTCATTTTCAAATACACTTTAGGTAATGACAGATGACGTGTTTTCAATTTAACTAAAATGATAAAATCGAATTGGTATGAAAATGTATTTATCAGTTAAAATCGAAAAGTTAGAAATGATTGCATTACAAATTAATGGATTTTGAGAACTGGTTATGCGTTATCAACATTCCTATGCTATCCCAGTAGTTCTGTTAAACGTCAATAATAACTGATCCTTAGCCACATGCAGACGAATTATGAAAATATTGCAGACACGTCTAAGTTGACTCCTTTCACACAGTTTTCAACTGTGAATAAGAAAAAAAGTATCATTTCATTATCCAACAAGTAAAATATCAAAATTAAGGAATGTTCATATCTTTCTTTATAACATTTGAATTTATATTGTAAATAATATCCTCATTTGAAAAGATCTGAAGATTGAAACCAATAAACATTTTTATGCCGTATGAACAAAATGCGAAGAGAAGCCGCAATTAAGAAAAAAGAACATTTAAATTCACAAACAACTGTAGACGGTAATACGCTGACATATTTATCCCTTTCAAGACTGTTGTATACTTCCTCCCTTTAAGCAATACAAGGATATTTACTTTGTGATTCGTATGAATAAGATTACTCAACATTGAAATTATATGAATGAAAACTATTATTTTAATTAGTAACAACATCAAAATCAAATTTAAGCCAAGATAAATGTGTACACATTTCATTAATTGTTTGTAGATACCCTAATGTATAGGTATGAATATAACATTTATAAAGTTATAAACAAATTTTCATTTCAACGTACTAAGTCTGTGAATCTCACAGAAACACCCATTTCAATATACCAACATGTTAAAGTAAATTTAAGTATGTACTGAAACTAGAAACGTCCGTTTGTGTATAAGTATATTTCCAATATTCACGATTTTATATTGAGACTAGCTAACCCGGCACGACGTAAACTTTCCTCTACCAAATTGGTTGTTGTATGTGGGAAACGGTTAGCTGCTGAACATGTATTTAAATGTTTAACTGTGTTAAATATTTGTATTCCCTTTAAATTGTTTATTTAAATAGTCACACATGTGTATTATTAGACAAAGGTGTCAGACCAAATGGGAACTTAGTTAAATTGTGCGTATATACTTCAAATTACCTCCCTTTAAGTACTACCAGGATGTTTTTCTTGTGATTCGTATGAATAAGTTTGATAAACATTAACATTTCAACTAGACGGCAACATTTATTGTGAAACAGATATTTCTGTGGTTTATATATGTTCATGTCTGCACTTCTTCATCTGGAATTACTGTGTAATAGATGATAGCATGTAAAGAACGGAATGGCACTAATGCCGAGCGCGAGGGTAAACAACGCCAAACAACAACAACAAGGAACAGATTACATTTACTGCGTGCATTCTCTTGTTCATGGTTCCCGGTTTAACATACTATCGAACTAAAAAAGCGTATGAGGCAGGTAACCAATTCAGTTTTACTGTTTAGACAAGATACAGTATGAATTTCGCTTAAATAAAAATGTACATATATTCAATTAATATACTGGCCTTTGTCTTTTGTTTTTAATTTGTAAAACTCACACATGTATATAGAGTGTAAAAGGGATGTTTTAAAAGTCATTAACTTAAATTAATGTACTTAGTAAGGACAAAGAGAAATCAAGATATGTGGTCACGCTGGCAGGTCTAAATATTCTCCTTGTTCGAAATTTCTAAGCATCCCTACAGGAAGCCGCCTCCTGGCGGCTTCCAACAAAACAATACCCATTTAACCCTTTTCCATCTGCAGACGCAATAGAAGCAGACGACTTTTAAAATATTGTGGCCAAAGGTGAAATTGCTCATGATGTGCAATTTCTCCTTTGGCCACAATGTTTTCAACATTATTTAATAATTAATTAAGCCATCTTTTATGTAGATTTTTCCGTTTTTTGTAATAATGTTTTCAAAGTCGTCTGCTGAAGATTTGTTGTATGTGCGAAGGGGGTAGTTATACATCAATGGTACATGTGTTTTTATTGATAGTTTATATGGAGTTTAAAATGTGCAAATAAAACCACGGTATGTAAGTCTTCCATGTTATATATTACCGCAAAGCACACGATGAGGTATTCACTTGTATAATGGTTATATTCCTTTATAAACATTATGGTTTACTGTTATTATCTTCATTACCATAATGTCATCATGTTAGCATAATATGTTTTCAAATTCAAAATACGTGGCCACAGTGCAGCGAAAGATGTATCCACGCAGTCTGATCTGGATCTGCAATAGCCGCAAAATAGTAACAGAAGCTTTCAAGTAGCGCCTGACCATATACTGCTCATTTGAAAGAAACATCTATGCACGTGTGCATATTCATAACCACACGTAACACAAATTGCATAGGTTGGAAATCTTAGATCACGGCTTAATCCGTTCCCACTAACAGACGACTTTTGAAATCATTATGGTAAAAGGAGAAATCGCTCAGACAATGTCTACTTTTACCAACATTATTTCTACTCTAAACCAAAAGTTATACTATCAATATTATATAGATATTTCATATTTCATACTTTTTCCAATCTGTTTCAAAGTTGTTTGCTGCGGATTTGTCGTATATGGGGAAGGGTTATCTTCTAATTCCAATGACTCTAAAATATATTCATTCGAACGCTCACCAATTACTCGGACGCCACATAATGACGACTCTGAAGCAGACTAGGAGATAGTGTTTACAATAAACAAGAGGTATCTCCATTTCCTACAATGTTTCAACATATTTGTTTAACGTTCAGTTGTCCGTATGGTTCGGGAATATTTCAGCAATTTTCGTGAAAATCAGACGGCTCTTAAACTACATGTATATGAGGTAATTGAGTATAGATTCCGACAATGAATGTACCAAGCCACTGAAAAACTGACAATCGCGACTGGAAACAAACGACATTGCAGGCTAGATTGCATATGTATATACAATTATTTTTATTAATTTCGAGTTTATTTTGATGGTTTGATTAGTGTACATGGAAGCTCTTAATCATCCGGGTCGGTGAAGGTTGCAGAGTTTAGTTTGCTCCAGTCATAGTTTGCTTACCGGAAGCTGGTTTCCTCCCAGAGGCATGTCTCGAATGATGTGTTCGTTTATTATTCCTGGGATAAATCAATTCATTTATTTAATGACATGCATGTGCGTGATCGTATCGTTTAAAATCAACCAACGAGGAATACGTCAGATTCACTTTGAGGTATCGTCATTAACTCTTTCATCTCCAAATTTCCTTAAGCAGACTATTTCATGTTCAAAATGGAGCGACCCGATTATTCATATAATACAAGTCTGGAATATTTGGATAACTAAAAGGCAAACAATACTGAAATCAGGCGAGACAGCTTGTTACGCGCTGACTCACCTGAATCTGTATTGTTTGCAGAAAACCTCAGTGACGCTGAAAGAGTTGAAACGAAAGTCACTGTTGTGCAAACTATTTCTTTTTGAGGGGAAATGTTGGACATGAGGATATACCAAACAAACGAGGAATTTTCAATAATGTTCACAGCGCTGTAGCAAAAATGTACTTTTAATTCTACAGGGCATTACACTTTCTTGCTCAATTGATTTTAAAGACGACTCTAAGCATACGTATATCAGGGTCGTATTCAGATTGACTAACACATCGAGAACGTACCATGTGCTAATTGCTAAATCAATAAATTAAGATATAGCTTTTGACTAGCACTCGACGGGCATTTGATATGTAAGGACAAGCTGTATACGCCCAGCTAAACGGTTTATAATGTTCGTGCTGGATTATACCTTGGCAACAGACAGTAAATTAGCCAACAAAATTGCTGAACTGTGTTCAGGAAAACATGAATCAGGTACAAATCTGTGAGGTTTTTGTCAATCCATCAATCATTTTATCCCTTGGCTGTTTACTTGGAAAATAGCATTTACTTGTAAACGATAAACAAATTGGTTTCCCCTCGTGAAATATTTACCCTTACCAACGCCATCCGAGTTTTGAAGTTTCAGATACAATTCTACTTAATTTCTTAAGCAGAATTGCAGAAAAAGTTTATATTTTTCCCCTTAGCAATAGAGAAAGCTCTGTTACAATATAGAATGTTTTGTTATAGACTAACTGCACATGTTCTATATAGTGTTAGATATGTGTTATTTTTAATCCGGAAAAATTGAGATTCTACGCGGATAAATCTTTAAAATACCTTTCATACGTACTCTGCTGTTTGAGTTGTAAATTAATGCGACGTCTTCATACTAAAACAAAAACAATCTTCATTGGAAATATCTTAGACTAAGTGGAACCTCAAACTGGGGTCGATTTCTGCCTGGGAAATTACCCTTATCATCTAACGGACACTTTACCCACCTTAGTCCATTGGTCATTATCATTTCTTGTTTTTAGCTGAGAAAATAGAGTCAGAGTTGCTGAAATAAGTTGGTGGTGTCATTAGACATGTAAAAGTGATAAGGTTTTGGCATCACCATCGAATATATTGGAGACCTTAAACTTCTAAACAAGAAAATGATAATTTTACAAGATAGAATGGAAGCTCGGAGAATAGTTCAGAGAAAAAGGCAAATATGCATTATATATAGAGCTCTATGTAGCAGCATTTCGTTCAGGTGTGCATCCAGGAAACAATATCCTCTTCAGGGTCTTTTCACGCTTTGATTGTATAGTAGACCGCTGACGTAGACATAATAACTATTCAGCACCATGCTTTTAAATAACTTAATCAATATGTGCAATGTAAGGACTAGCCATGATTAATCGACTGCTTCCAAGAAATATTTGTCAGAATTTGCAGACTGTCGATATAGTTATTTAGTGAATTCAATATTTACTTTAAAGAATCCGTTATCTTATCTGTCAGCTGCTGAAGTACCGATTCACCTATCAAAATCAATGAGAACACTTTGTTGCGGAAACCTTTTACATTTGACTATTTTCTTTTAGAATTTACAAGTGAACAAATTACAATCGTCAAGAACATAATTCAATTTCATCTTTCATAAAAGTTAACAGTTGTACCAAATACATACATACATTTCGTTTGTCTGAATATTTTTAATAAAAAAACAAAAAACGACGACATTGCAGAAATCTGAACATAGAACTAACCAGATTGGAACAGAATACAAGTAAACAGATAATCCATTAAAATCGTCTCTGATGACAAGTGTTTAAGCTATGAATTACATAATTTTGTTTTTTCTACATTGTTGACATATTGACGTTCCTATGGGATTCGTATACAGTTTTACTACTGATGTCTCTTCGACATACTACAATTGACAATAAAACAGCGTTCCATAGAAAAGACAATCAATTGCTGTTCATGATGAACAAATTCTCCTGTTAGACCCTGTAGAGGTGTCAAACGAAATATGTATCAGAAAATAGTTAAATTTAGCAATCTGTCTGAGATGTAATGGGTTATTACTCGAAAGAAAATGAGCATAGCTAGAGTGGCTTCTGCGTGTCATTCCTTGAAATCAAATGGAATCAAACGCCATCGGCAATCAATTACGTCTTGATATTTTGCGTTGTCTTCTAGAACTAGTCACACGAATTGTTACAAGTACATTGTAGTTACCTCTATGATGAACTTGTACTGCAGCCATCACGTTTCAAGTTTAATTCAGTCTAATCCAAGTTCATGAGAACATGACATTGCGAGGAATATAAGAAAGGTTGTATAACATACGTATATATATATATATATATATATATATATATACATTGCAGCTCTTAACTCTTTCCCTCATATAGACGCTTTCTGACGCCTCTGCAGCAGACGGCTTTTTGAAAATATAGTGACAAACGAAGAAATTGCTCAAAACGAGCAATTTCTCCTTTTGCCACAATGTTTTCCACTTTATCCATTCAATTATAGAGATTTTCCATTTTTTGACAAAATATGTTTGAATTCGTCAGCTGCAAAATTGTCGTATGAGGGAAAGGGTTAAACGTATTTATAATTGCGTTTATGAATTACCAAACTCAGAGTAGAAGCTAATATCTAGGAGTAATAAGTATTGTTGAACACATTATGATTTTGTACATACATAAAAATAATTATAAATAGGTTTAAGATTAGTTTGAGTATCTTTAGAAATAGTTTATGTACTATGTGTCTCGCCCACGAATGTGGAGTAAGACATGGCAGTACATTTTTCCGGAAGCTGCCATGACGGCCACTTTTTCTATATTACTCAGCAATCCCTTTTCGATTTTTCTGAAACGTTGTCTGATGTATCATTAGTTCATGAGAGGGACATCATTCAACGGCAAAATTACCAAGGTCAATGTTATCAAAGTTTTTCATCCAATCTTCATGAAAGTTAATCATAACATTTGTCTCCATCAAATCTCGGTCAAATTTAAAATTGGGTCATGGGGGCTCAAACACTTGGTCACAAGGTCAAATGTTAGAATAACCTTGTTAACACTGACTGTAGAGGTCTTTTTTTTTCATCCAGTCTTCATGACAATTTATCAGAACATTTGTCTTTGTTCATGGGAGTCAAAAGCTAGGTCACAAGGTCAAATTTAAAAATAACTCGAGCATGAAGACTTTAGAGGTTACATGTTTACATTTTACGTTTCATAGACTTTAGTTATTTTAGGCCAATTGATACCATTTGATATGCTGTTTTCCAAAAAGGGCGAGAAACCCTCAGTCTTGTTGTACATCCTGCCTATATTTTATAACCAGAGTTTTTGCAAATCATGGACTTGTAATCGTGTAGCAATTGGCATGTTTTTATGCGATCATTCTCGTGGGTATTCTGCTTGATTGTAACACCAATTCTTTTAAATTTGAAGACAATTGAAGAAATATACACCTATTAACAAAGCTATGAATAAAGCGGTAATGTCATATGAAACTGTTGCCATACACTATTTAAAATACAAGCTATCTTGATTGTTTGGTGTTTTACGCCGCTTTCAACCAACAATGTTCAGTTATTTCACGGCGTTTCCAGGGTAAGTTACCAGTACTTATGGTACATTCAATCGCGATGCTAACCCAGCAAGCCTGAGCGCCAAGGAGGGCAGCCGTTACTTCAATGTTTAAAGTGTTTGGTATGACCCTACTGGAAATCAATACCGCGACGATCATCACCTGAAGCAGACGCCCTAGCACCGCACAGCCGAAGCGATATCTTGAGCGGAAAGCTTAGCAAGGAGGTAAAGTGGTCGTACAACCGTAGTAGGTCGTTAGCAATATAGCGAGTTTTGAACATAATGTACAGTAATCCATATTGTAGTAATTTTAAATGACTTTCTGGAAACATTGCCATCACTGCTGATAAGTTATCGCTTAATACCAGCGCATCGGTCTTTACACTGAGCATAATTATACGAATACGCTTTTTGTGTGTGGTGGGATAGGGGCGTTTCACCACTTTATCACATAAATACCCCCATTTTCAAGTTGAGAACAAGTCACGGAACAACGATATCCAACATGTGTGATAACAAAAACACGTCATACACGCGACTACTGATGACGTCATTTTGACTTTATTTTTATTATGTTTATTGTTAAGTTGTTAAATTTTACACATTGAAAAATGCAATAATACGTTATTTTGAATAAATAACGAGTCTTAATTGTTTAAAACATTGTTTTTTTTTTTTTCTTCTTATTCAAAAATGATGAGGACTACTTTTTTATGCGGTGAATCACAAGTTCTTATGAAGAATATGTTATTCGGTCTTTGTTTTGATGTTGTCAATATTTTTCATTAAAACACACTGTTTAGGTGATAAAAAGAATCCATCACTCGTTTTACTTTGGAGAAGATTCCTTAAATTCGTCTCGAAAAAGAGAGTTATTAACCTCGCCAAGAGGCTCGGTTAATAACCGTCTTTTTCTAGACTCATTTAAGAAATCTTGATCTCCAAAGAAAACTCATGATGGATCCTATATATCCCATTCCTAGCATGCGTTTCGAAACGTCGACTAAAGGCCGCAACTGTGTTCAACTTTTGTCTACTCCCGCGAAAGTCTAGTTTTTGATTGGTCAACATCTGGTTCACACTGATTTGATTGGTTCTCTACCGAATAAGGCAAATCCATCGGCTTGCATTAATGAGTCAAAAGAGTTCCAACAAGTGAAACACACTCTGCATTATGTTTGACCTCAATGTCAGTTTTGTTTGTAAACGGTGACGTACTATAACACCAACAAGTCTACAACAGAAGACTCAGAAAACATATGAAAATCACTGCAAATAAAATAAAAAATAAAAATATTTTAGCAAAAGTAAAATTTGCCTTCGTAAGCAATTGTTCCTTTTGTTATGATGTTTTCAATGTTGCCTGTTGCATACGCGTCTGTAAGCGGTAAAGAATTAAATCGTTTCCATGATACAATGTAGTTTGAAAAGGGTATTCAGATCTCTCTCCATGAAAGATACTATGGCAGACGAATATTGAAAATATTGTGGGAAAGGGAGCCATTTCTGACAATGAGCAATTCCTCCTTTTCACACGATGCTTTTAAACCTGCTTCATGACAATTCTTTTCATACTCTAAATATTTCAGCGATTAACTACAGTCATTCGTTTGCTCTGTCCCCCTCTCGGGCATCTCTGTAAATGAAGGTATTATTATTGAAAAGTAACCTTAGTGGAAACGGAAGAAATGGTCACGATAAACAATTGCTCCTTTTGTCACGATATTTTACGTTAATTATGTTTGTCTGTCTGTCAGTTTTTCGATCCATCTAAGAAATGTATAGTCAGTCTTCAAATAAGGGATTAGTAAATTTCAGCAAACATACGAGTTATAACCGTAGGGTCAAGATGTATTGTACATGAAAGCCGCTTCAAGCCTTTTTGGGTCTTAATGTATTTCCGTTTGTGTAAATTGAAGACTAGAACTATAGCCTAATTAGTTTAGCGTCAATTTACCTTGTATAGTCCCGTTTTGGAGATTCAATTAAACCTCAAATCGCTAGATGCGGCTCATATGGGATAAAAAATACATTACCAGTACCGGAACATGTTAACCCTTTTCCAAACACAGACTTATTTTGGCGCATCGAAACCAGTATTCTGTAATCAGTACTTTGTGTGTGGTATAGTCTGTATTTTTCTCATGTAAATCATTAAACTGAATCCGAGTATTTAAGAATTTGAATTTGGATTTAAATGTGTTTATCTTTAAAGCTGGTAGGCACTTATTGGTCGATTATCCGTCCGTCCGGCTGGCTGTCTGTTATATTTCTTTCTTTCTTTGCTTCTTTCTCTCCCTTTTCTCTTACTATATCTTTCTCCATTTTCTCTCTCTCTCTCTCTCTCTCACTCTCTCTCGCTCTCTTTCTCTCGCTCTTTTCGCTGTCTCTCTCTTTTTCTATCTATCTTTCTTTCTCTATTTCGCACTTTCACTCACTCTCTCTCGCTCTCTTCGCTGTCTCTCTCTTTTTCTATCTATCTTTCTTTCTATATTTTGCACTTTCTCCTCTCACTTACTCCCCCCCCCCCCTCTCTCTCTCTCTCTCTCTCTCTCTCTCTCTTCTATCTCACTCTCAATTTATCTCTCTCACTCTCATTCTCTCTCTCTCTCTCTCTCTCTCTCTCTCTCTCTCTCTCTCTCTCTCTCTCTCTCTCTCTCTCTCTCTCTCCGCTGTCTCTCTCTTTTTCTATCTATCTTTCTTACTCTATTTCGCACTTTCACTCACTCTCTCTCGCTCTCTTTATCTCGCTCTCTTCGCTGTCTCTCTCTTTTTCTATCTATCTTTCTTTCTATATTTTACACTTTCTCCTCTCACTCACTCCCCCCCTCTCTCTCTCTCTCTCTCTCTCTTCTATCTCACTCTCAATTTATCTCTCTCTCTCTCTCTCTCTCTCTCTCTCTCTCTCTCTTTTCTCCTCTCTTGTTATGTCTGTCTCGCTCACTTTAAACTGTCTCGTACTCATAAATATTCGTAACGTTTTGTTCTAAATTTGAATTCCGTGACAAACAGTAAAATACAACGTCCAATTTAATATAGGTTCTACACATTGTTGCACCGCAGTTTGCTTTGTGCGTAACACATATTGATGCCAATGCAATGGACACGGGTTCGAGCCCGATTCAAGTATTTTGTTAAATAGGCCTAGTTTCACTAATTTTTTGCAGAGTATTTTTGTAAAATTCAGCTGATATGCCATCTTTACCAGGTGCTTTTCTAGTTTTTAGTTTTAGTAAACCTCTTTGTACTTCCTCTGGAGATATTTCAGAATTTAATAAGAAATCCATTTGCTCATTATAATACATTTGATTATCTTCTACGGGAATACAAGTATCATTGTTTTTAAAGAGTGAAGATTCAAAATATGCGAGCCGTTCATTACTTGATACTGTACATGTCTTCGCTGTTTTTATTGTCAATAATGTGCCTTTTACCATAGACCCAAACTCTTTTGGTTTATTACTTACACTTATAAGAGAGTGTCTTTTCTGAGATTGAAAATGAAGTAATCTTACGACATAAAGCTTTAAATCTGTTACGAAAAACCTGGTAGTTTATAAAGTCACTGTGGTTATTTGAAGAGCGATATCTTCTTAAAAACGAATACTTTTCGAGCTTAGCAATATAACAGTCAGATACCCACCACTGTGGTTGGATAGCATTAGAATCGCTACTTAATTTTGTGTTTACCCGCATAAAAATTGCAGATCTTTTTTATAAATCAAGAATCTATGTATTATATAATGTCGCATTAATCTTATAAAATAAGATACATGTGCATGTATGATACGTTGTAACATATATGGCAAGATTACACGTACATTGAGAACATTTCAATATGGAAGGAATATTATGAGCGACTAAATGAATTTCTCTGTAAGGGAAAAGAGATGTTCGAATATATATTAAATACAAATTTAAATTTAGAAAATACCCAGACAGATAAAACAATGCACGCTTAGCATACCAATGGAAAGTGAATGTTGATGTTTGAAGAGCTTCGTCCTTAGCTACTTAGGCTACGGCGACGGTGTTGTTTTTGAGCACCTGCGTTTTCGTATTAATAGGTTGCAGGCGAAGATTAATGAGTAAACCTGTTTACCAATATTTATTTAGTAATAAATTTAAATGTTAAAATCACAACACGAAGATTTATATTATTATGAAGAGCTTCCAACTTGTGTCGATGATAACATAAAACATACTTTTAATATTACTGCGTAGTATTGACCTAGTAATTAACTTTGAGTAAATATATATCTTGTGATGGTATCCATCTGTATGGAGCTCGGTAGCTCAGTTGGTAGAACAGCCGCCTTTCAATGCAAACGTTGTGGGTTCGAACCCCAGCTAGCTCAACATTGTTTCTGACATTTGTCAAAAGTATATCAAAGCGGAGTACGAGGATGACTGAGAGTGATTGATGGTGGCTGAAAGTTTTGGTGATGGTAACTGAGTAGGAGTGACTGAAACTTAGTGATGGTGGCAAAGACTGAATGTTAGTGACTGTAACTTAGTGATGGGGGCTAAGACTGAATGGTAGTGCCTGTGACTTAGTGATGGTGGCTAAGACTGAATGGTAGTGGCTGTGACTTAGTGATGGTGGCTAAGACTGAATGGTAGTGACTGTGACTTAGTGATGGTGGCTAAGACTGAATGGTAGTGGCTGTGACTTAGTGATGGTGGCTAAGACTGAATGGTATCACTGTGACTTAGTGATGGTAAATAAGACTGAATGGTAGTGGCTGTGACTTAGTGATGGTGGCTAAGACTGAATGGTAGTGACTCTGACTTAGTGATGGTGGCTAAGACTGAATGGTAGTGGCTGTGACTTAGTGATGGTGACTGAGTGAGAGTATATAATACTAAGTTATGGTTGCTGAGACTGATTGATGGTGGCTGCAACTTAGTCATAGTGGTTTTCACTGACACTTAGTGATGGTGGCTGAGACTGGGCCAGTAGTGGGAGAGGGTGACTAATACCTAGTGATATTGAGGATGGCTGAGAGTGAGTGAGACTCGTGCAAACTCGTGCAGACTCGTGCAGACTTAGTGAGTGTGACTAAAACTGACTAAAACTGAGTAAGGGTGACTGAGACTGAATGGAGTCAGTGAGAAGGAGAGACTGAATGTGACTGAGCCTGAGTGGGGTGAGTGAGGAGTGGAGACTGAATGTGACTGAGGGTGGTGAGGTTGAATGAGGTGATACAGTTGTAAGAGGAATAGTGTGAATGAGACTGATACGCTGTTCATTTTGCGCTTATGGGTTTAACGTTTTACCTCTGTGACTTCCTTCCTTATTATACGCGAATGGGGTTGAAACGATACAGACGCCAGTCTATTTTTACACTTTATTCGTTTCTAAAGAACGCCATGAAATTAACAACCATTTAAATTGAGACTTATAAGTTGACCAATCAAAGGTATGGCCTACCATCTTATTAGCAAACATGTATATTTTGATTAATTAACTTTAGCCACACAAATTACTGTGTAAACAGCTCAAAGCGGTATATGGCATTGATAAGCTCCATTGTTAAATTATATTTGACTTGTCTGGTAGACGATATATGTCAACTTGTTATGCTAATGAGTGATAAGTACGAAAACGGCTTTTTTTTTATCTGTCTTTGTTTCTTGAATTGTGCAGACATATAAAAGTATTTAACAATACATCAAACACGTCTTTGTATTCAGAATTCTTCCGCTTTATCAATTAGGTCGGTAAGCTAAATTCATTATCAATAAAGTTAAACAAGAGTTGCTGCAAGATGCAGCAGTTCGATGTTAGCGCGGGAATCAGCATGTTATGGCTAAAGAAATACTGTTTGATTCGGAAAACACTCAACCCGCTTTTAAATATTTGATATAAATATATGATAACAATATTTTTTAGTTGAATACGTAAAACGAAAACAAAAATACCTTTTCCGAACGTGTTGACCTCGATCTCCAAAAATAATTGTAAACATTTGTCTGTGCATGCGCGTTCTTTTTCCCCCCCTTAATATATTCTTAAAATCGCAAAATTTAGCACAATAACGTCGTATTTAAGAAAATATTTCCACTTCCCTGTTATTAAAACCTCGGTGGTTCCCATTGATGTTACATAGACTCCGCTCTGGTATACTGCTTGTGTTCAGTTGTGTGACTTCGGGTCGAAGTCAAGAGAAAAGAGGGAGAAATGTAACAGGAACGGGTATAAATATCACTTTTACTGCTGCCTTGCTTTGGAAGCCGGCGTTTATAGCGACGTTGGTAGAGTGGTTGACCTTTTCGTAAAGTTAAGCAAAATGCATCGCGGTTAGTGCCTGGATGGTTGACCCGCGATGGCTTAACGCCGGTACACGTTAAGCTTTGGTTTTAATGACGAACTGCTACGGATATATCCGAGAGCTGACGGTAGAATACGGCGCATGCGCGATCATGAATATTAACACGGCGCATGCGCAAGCCCATTGCACCAGTGACAGTTTTTTCACAATAATTATGAAAGTTAAACTATACTATATTTTTTAATGTGCTATTTCGGACAAAGTAAATGATAAAGTACGCACAAAAAGATTTGAGCTATAAGAGTATAAAACCATTTATATTACATATCAATTTCAGCCACAACATCACTCCAACTATTTGTTAAACAACCTCAATGTGTACCGCATAACAGTTGGGGAGATAGAAGTACGACTGCTGCATCTGTATACAGATATATAATGCCGACCCACATCCGAGTCGGACGCTCTATCATTACACCAACGGTTCGGTGTATTGTGAAAAAGTTCAGGTATCGTTATGTGATCCATGTAACATTTTTTGTTTGAGACATTGTTTCAACAACGTGTGTCCATATAAACTAAACCATATATTTTCACCTTACAAAGGCCCCTATACCATCAATATTTTCAGCGTTTTGATTTAAATTCGTATATATGACCCGACCGAAAATCGAAGACTGGTCTCTATTCTACCTAGCGAGACAGACACTAACCACAACAATAAATCATTGATGTGAGTTCCATTTTTAGCATTCTACAAAAAAATCCCTCAATCCAATTTTTAATTCGTGTTTCAGACATTTTCTTTAGCTAGCAAATGTCAAGCTATGTTTATTCATGTAATACCTTTTCGTACTCGATATCTATGGATACTATTAGGGTGTATCTTAGTGAAAAATCTATTTGTTTGTCTGATATATCTAATCTGTTTCATTCTCAGCTCATTTTTTTCTTGATCAGTGGCTGCAATGCTTTTAGATTTAGTCGACGGAATATCTATCAGACGTATGACAAATAGTAAAGAACATGAGTTGTTGCATCTTGTAAACCTTGCCCTATGACGACATAAATAACGCTCTCCCCCTTGTTCTTATAGCCGTGTGGTAATACTTTCACCCATCTAGTTTTATATATTTATGCTCATGTTTTACAATACGGTCTAGTTTTATATATTTATGCTCATGTTTTACAATACGGTACACATTCGGTCTGAGATCGGTATCGTTTACAAAACCCATTGAACCTTTTCCGTGGCCATGTGGTAAGGATTCCACGCTCGAGAAACCGACATATTTAATTTTCCACCTCTAAAAGTGTATTTGTTGATACCATATACAGTGACCTGGTTTTCGCAGAGTGCAAGCTTATAATCGAAATACTTAATAATTAATTTCATGGAACATAAAGTGAGCCGTTTGATGAGAAAACCAACAGTATGGACTTTGCAGACTAATCAGGGCCGATTCAGGAGGGGGAGGGAGGGGGGTGGGTGTGTGGGGTGTGGGGTGTGGGGGGGGGGGGGGGGGGGGGAGGAAGGTGTATAGATTAATGATTCATGAAAATTTCACCAATTCCCCTTTAAGTTTAATGTTTAAGATAAGCTTGTAATTTCATGCATTCTAGTCTAATATCGGGAACGAAAAAAAAAATACCTCCCGTGTTTGTATCTAGGCTGCAACGATCCAGATTTTGGACAGATTCGTCGAAAAGCTTGCTTCCATTGAGCATGTCGGACAAAAATATATCATCCACGTCATAACTATATCGAGGGCTTGGCGTGAAACGGCTGTAACTAAAATTGGTATTTTTTTTACCAAGGTTAATCACCTCGCCATAAAGTCTTTATAAGCGTTAAATCACTTTTCTTGGTAAATAATGGAAGTTTAGGTGACATTGCTCGTTCTGAGCAATGTCACCTAAATTTACATTGTTTACAAAGGGGTTCAAAATTGCCCCTAAACCAGGGTTTTCAAAATAGGTTTTTAGTTACAACTGTTTCACGCCAAGCCCTCGATATACAGTGACCTTGTTTTCGTGAGTACATGCTTATAATCGAAATACTTAGTAATTAATTTCATGAAACATAACATGAGCCGTTGCATGAGAAAACCAACAGTATGGACTTCGCAGACTAATCCGGGCCGACTCAGGGGGAAAGGTGTATAGAGTAATGATTCATGAAACAGAAAATCCACAGGAGGCGAAAAGTGTCTGTCCGGGATAGCCTGCGCGTCATGCTTAGCATGATCCGGGTCGATACTTTACGCAGAGTCCACAATGATGATTTTCTCGTAATTTGACTCAATTATGTCATCATAAATTAATGTCGATAATAGACCGCAAACTGTTTAACACTATGAAAATGTTGTCAAAGAAAGCTATAGTTGAGGACTCCATCTATAATGTTCGCAATCCGGTATTACTACAAAAACCGTTTCATATCCCTGTAATATAGTGTCCCTGATAAAACATAACTAATATGCTCTATTTTATATGCTTTGGGGATTTCACCAATTCCCCTTTAAGTTTAATATTTAAGATAAGCTTGGAATTTCATGCATTCTAGTCTAATATCGGGAACGAAAAACATAAAATACTCAAGAGCTCCCGTGTTTGTATCTAGGCTGCAACGATCCAGATTGGGGAAAGCTTGCTTCCATTGAGCATGTCCGACAAAATATTTCAGCCACGTCATAGCTATATGGTCCAACAAATCAATTCGATCTAAGGAGTTAAAGACAAGACTTTTCGCATGCAGGCTTACAAGGGCACCAACATTGCACACAATACCAGGGGCGTAGCTCCCTTTTGGCACTGTAGGCACGTGCCTACACATTTTTTCTCAAAATGCAGCTTCGGCGATAGACATCTGCGTAATGTATCGACCAGATCAGCCTGCGCTGTCCGCGCAGACTGATCCGGCCGACACATTCCGTCTTAGGTGGGTATATGTATAGAGTAGTTATTCCTGAAACAGAAAATCCACGAAAAATGTATATCCGGGTAGGCCTGTGTGGCATGCTTAGGCTGATCCGGGTCGATACTTTACACAGAGTTCACAATGTTGATTTCTCACGAGACGGCCTACACATTGATTATTGCAAAGCTACGCCCCTGAATACTATCATAGCGGCTACAGACAACATGCTAGTAATGTAGCCTAACTGAGTATTCGAACACTGACTGTTTTGTGATGCTGGATAAGAAAACTTGAACTGCCTTGCGGAGCGTCGATATCAGACAAGGTATCCCGTAATGCCTCAACTCAGACACCTGAGTGGGTGTAGAGTACAACGATATAAAAACAGACACTGACTGTGATGGTAAATTGGTGCTTAATTATCACTTATACATAACACGTGTGTCTAGTTTTATCACAGGACTCTTGTCTTATGAATTTATGATCCAAGCGTAACTCTTTTCATTCATGCTCTTGTAGGTTGGTTAAATAACTGGTGAGTGCGGTCATGTCAACAGTGGTGAGCAGCGACCCGTCAGTAGTATGCAGGGTTTCAGTTATAGTACCGTTTCTACCAGGGTATTTTCATATACACATAGTTTTAGCTATCCCTGAAGCAGACTATTCCGTGTGCATAATCGGGTGATTCAACTTTACATGTGTTAAGAGTTTTGATAAATAAAAGGCAAACAATGCTACTATCAGCTAGTATCGGGTGAGACAGCTCATTACGCGCTGACACAGCTGGCACGCTGGTTCTGTACAAATATTTCTACGGAATGGCGCAAAACAAGCCGAGCCCCTGTAGCTCCGTCGGTTCCAACGCGGGATGTCAATCCAGGGGTTTTGAATTCGAATCCCAGCTCAGCCAACAATTATTCCGACGTGACAAGCGTTATTTGTCTTCCACCAATGGGCTAACAGTATATATGGTAAAGCAGTAAGTTGCTTTGAAAGTATGTTGTGCGGAGAAGTGATGTGAGAAAACCAGGAAATGCATGAGTAGGTGATATCACTGAGAAATTGTTAAAATCGGCGTTAAACCCCAATCAATCAATCAATCAATCAATCGGAGAAAGATACTTTTTCTACAAAATTAACAAATACTCTTGAGATGGTTTTCATGACTAACGTCAGACATGAATTGACAGATTAACGGGCAATAATGGGTTTCGTTGACTGGTGTTTTACGCCGTTTTCAACAATATTTTTTATTTTATACAGGCGTTTCATTGGCAATTCACAATACATCCGATCTTTTTTATCCTGACATCGTTGAATTAATTGTAAAAGTGGTGTCCCCGCAATCCTGAGTCTTTGGTATGATCCGAAATAAGGGGTTGAAAAACACAATAAGTATACGCCTTGGTATAAAGTCGATGTTAATAAATGTCCTGTCTAGCGAAATGTCTTGCTCCGAAGTTCATGCCGATGGATGCGAAATGGGGAAAGATGGGAGACTTTTAAACTGCGAAATATATAAAACGTGATTTATTTAGATGATAACAATTTATGTTTCTCACTGAATTGACTAGTCTAGCGTGGTATGGTGTATTCCCGACAGCTTCATCCCCGTTAAGTTGTGAAGATGTCTGAGAGAATAGAGACGCATCACCCTTTCCGACGTACATACTCATGTTACGCATCTACAGCAGACATTGGAGAAACAGTGTGGTTAAAGAGGAAATAGCTCACAGCGAGAAATTGTTTAACTCTTTCGGCGCCGAATTGTTTAAAGTAGACTATTCCATGTTCAAAGTCGGGCGACTCCATTTTATATGGTATAATAATTTTGGAATATTTGCTTTGAAAGTATGTTGTGCGGAGAAGTGATGTGAGAAAACCAGAAAATGCATGAGTAGGTGATATAACTGAGAAATTGTTAAAATCGGCGTTAAACCCCAATCAATCAATCAATCAATCAATCAATCAATCAATCGGAGAAAGATACTTTTTCTACAAAATTAACAAATACTCTTGAGATGGTTTTCATGACTAACGTCAGACATGAATTGACAGATTAACGGGCAATATTGGGTTTCGTTGACTGGTGTTTTACGCCGTTTTCAACAATATTTTTTATTTTATACAGGCGTTTCCTTGGCAATTCACAATACATCCGATCTTTTTTATCCTGACATCGTTGAATTAATTGTAAAAGTGGTGTCCCCGCAATCCTGAGTCTTTGGTATGATCCGAAATAAGGGGTTGAAAAACACAATAAGTATACGCCTTGGTATAAAGTCGATGTTAATAAATGTCCTGTCTAGCGAAATGTCTTGCTCCGAAGTTCATGCCGATGGATGCGAAATGGGGAAAGATTGGAGACTTTTAAACTGCGAAATATATAAAACGTGATTTATTTAGATGATAACAATTTATGTTTCTCACTGAATTGACTAGTCTAGCGTGGTATGGTGTATTCCCGACAGCTTCATCCCCGTTAAGTTGTGAAGATGTCTGAGAGAATAGAGACGCATCACCCTTTCCGACGTACATACTCATGTTACGCATCTACAGCAGACATTGGAGAAACAGTGTGGTTAAAGAGGAAATAGCTCACAGCGAGAAATTGTTTAACTCTTTCGGCGCCGAATTGTTTAAAGTAGACTATTCCATGTTCAAAGTCGGGCGACTCCATTTTATATGGTATAATAATTTTGGAATATTTGGATAACCATAAGGCAAACAATCCTGATTTCAGGTGAGACAGCTCGTTACGAGCTGACTCACCTGAATCCGTATTGTTTGCAAAAAGCTCAATATTGCCTTTGGCGCTGAAAGAGTTAATAATTAAACCTTCATTCATAGACATATGTTATATTATTACCTAGATGTTGTTGTCGTCGTCTGGTGAAGATTTATTCTATGTGGGAAAGGAACAATGGACGATTTATACTAGAAATTTATTCTGTGTTCAAAATACACTTTTGCATTTTAGAGTTTTTGAACCTTAAGGAAATGTGTATGGAATGTTGTGGGAAAAGACATCGATGTAACATGACACTAAACTAAATGTTATAGTTATGAGCCATGTCTCACACAAATCGACACTCCTGTGGTCCCCCGAGATCAGCGAACAATCGGACTAACCAGCTTCACTGCGCAGTCTGATCTAGATCGTTCCTGCAAGCCAAATGTCACCCAAATGTCCAAGTGAAGTGAAGACATAATGGACAGAAGTTAAGTGATGAAACAATGGACTATACAAGTATGCACTTGTTTGTCATTAGCGTTAACCCTTTCCCACATACGACATTTCAGCAGCAGACGACTATGAATACATCAAGGCAAAAGCATGGAGATGTCTCTAAATGAAAGAAAGACTTTATAATGTAGAAAATGCTCATTATGAACAATTTCTTTTTTTGTCACACTGTTTACAAAAGCAGATACGTCAAAAGGTGTCTGAAGATAAGAAAGGGTTAACGTCAAAACATCTGAAGGTCGGGTTACCCTTAGTATGGCTCATTAGTCGCCGGGCAGAAACCCACGATTTCTATTTTTAATAGTGTTTCGGAAATGACATGGGAGGAGAGTTATTATTAGAATTTTTTTTTTTTAAATGTCTTGAACATATTACAATTATGAATGTTTAAAAACACTTAGTTATGACACATCTAAAATGAAATAAATATTACGATGTTTTAAGTATTTGCAGTTTCTTTAATTTGACTCGCATTTATGTTTTTTTGTCTTATTTACGAAGACAAAAGAGTCCCTGCTAGACTTGCTGCAGACTGTTATTTGTCAATATCGAGATAAAAATCACGTCGAATTCTCCTTTTAGTAGCAATTTTAACTTACTGAATGTTATTTTTATGTTCAAAGAGATGTCTTGATTTATGTAGCATTCATTTAATAATGTTAATCTATGAATATCTAAAATAGGAACTGTTTCTAAGCTAAATATATTGATCCTACCGACTGCGTAGATAAATCTCCTTTGCAGAGAGCCGTTCTTTACACTCACTAACAAATAGTTAATTATAGGTGATTTAAAATGTTTCTTTGGTTTGAAACAAATGAAGAAAAGAACAAACTTAAATAAAACTGGTTTTAATATAAAAATTACTTTGAATGAACACTCTCTGCCTATAAAGAGAGTGTAAAAAACGACAAGTATGCGAAGAATAAACGAATCGGGTCTTTCGTACAAAATTATTTCGTCCTTGACAATTTCAAAATTTGTCATTAGATTCCCTACAGGCGTTTTGCTTGCAATCTACATATTGTTATGCATCATTAACACAAGGGCGCTCATCAGTATATAATTTTAAAACATGAGTAGACTAATGATTGGCAAGATTACTCATTTCCTGTTTATGATCAATAATTAGTTGGCTGTGTATATGGTCAACCTACCTTAGAATGGAGATTGATCATAAACAATGAAAGGCTTTAATTATATTTCACTGAAGGACAATCACTTCGTTGACAAAAAAAATGCAATTTATGATACATTTTCACTTGACACCAACCCTGATGTTCCAATATGCCCTTTAGTTGATAACTGGTTTTTTTTCAACTACTATAATGTAAGTGTTATGCATAACTGCAGTATGGATTTCCGGCGACATTAATACGTGGCATCCACTTTCTCTTGTACTATCTAGAAACAACCATAATAGTCCCGCGTTCAATGAAAGTGTATGATTCCAAACGGTAACAAATCCACCAATTACAATTTGCATCAGCTTTGGCAAGCATTGCAGGAATTATGGGGGAACAATACCAAAGGAGACAATCCGCTGCATTATATCCATTAGTTCCAGGCGGTGTCGTGCTAATATAGTATGGACCAGTTACTGACTGATGTCCACATCGTCAATGTAGTATACATGCGTTCTGATGAAATGTGGGGCATCCCTTAAATATTGTTCCCAGTATTTAATAATCAAGCTGTGTGACTAGATCAATCCTCACGTCCAAGATGAAACCTTTAGCCTAGTCATCGAAGCTTTCAAGAAGCTTCCGGCAAACGGTTAAATCTTGGTTAAAATTGCATGGATGTCCAAACGAATTTCCAGGTTAAGTTGTCATATTTATACCTAAAACAACAAATCTGCAGCAGACTACTTTTGAAACAGAGTGGCGAAAAGATGAATTAGTTAAAATAAGCATCTTGTTCGTGCGCCATATTGCTCTCAACTCGTATAACTCTTTCCCACATACAACAAATCTGCAGCAGACGATTTAGAAACAATTAGAAAAAACTATGGAAAATCTCTGTAAATGAAAGTATAATTACTGAAAAAGGTTGAAAACATTTTGGCAAAAGGAGAAATTGCTCGTTTTGAGCAATTTCTCCTTTTGTCACGATGTTTTTAAAGTTGCAGATGCGTCAAAATGTGTCTATAGGTGGGAAAGGGTTACTATATTAAACACTTCATTTTTAGATTTTTTTTTTTCATAATTTTCTCAGACGTTTTAAATGTCATGTGTTGACATTTGTTGTAATAGGGAAATGGCTAAGCTTTCTCTAGAAGCCTCATGGTAGATTGCAAACTAAATAGCGAACAAGGAAGATCCTGATCAGATTCCGAGGATGTGCTGGCTGATATAGGATCCTCTCTGCTCGCAAAGTCCCCGAGTGTCGGTTTTTATGTGACTTATTTTTGTTTCTCAGCAGCAATGACGAATCCACACCAAATGCAGCCGCGCTTAATATATGTAAAGAACATTTGCTATGCACAAAGGAGAGAAGGAAAGCCTTTGATATACTGATTGTGGTTTAAAAACCGAGTTCAACATAACCATGTGTTTCCTAGCTTTCTCACATTGCTATTCCACACACCAGTCTTTCCACGCAAGTATCTCGAGGGATTGGCGTGAAACGGTTGTAACTAAAATCGGTTATTTTTTACCAAGGTTAATCACCTCGCCATAAAGTCTTTATAAGCGTTAAATCATTTTTCTTGGTAAACAATTGCAATTTAGGTACCATTGATCGTTCTGAGCAATGGCACCTGTATTTGTATTGTTTACAAAGGGGTCAAAATTGCCCCTAAACCAGGGTTTTTAAAATAGGTTTTTAGTTACAACCATTTCACGCCAAGCCCTCGATCTGCTTTTCCACGTATACTGTTAGCCCATGAAAGGAAGACAAAGGGTCACATATTCAAAGGGTAACTATTACTGAACTAGATGCCGATGGCACTGATAAAACGAGACTTCAGTTATTCAAACTGCCGGTAAATAAAGAGAACGTCGGCCGACCTTTTAAATCGACAACCATAAATCGTGTTTAGTGCTGATGTGAAATTTCCATATTTTTCCACTGAATTAACCAGTCATTTATCCAAGATGTGTTGTAATGCAGAAAGCTCTCACACCCGACTTTTAACATGTTTGACATGAATTAACCAGTCATTTATCAAAGATGTGTTGTAATGTAGAAAGCTCTCACACCCGACTTTTAACATGTTTGACATGAATTAACCAGTCATTTATCAAAGATGTGTTGTAATGTAGAAAGCTCTCACACCCGACTTTTAACATGTTTGACATGAATTAACCAGTCATTTATCAAAGATGTAGTGTAACTTAGAAAGCTCTTACACCCGACTTTTTACATGTTTTACACTGAATTAACCAGTCATTTATCCAAGATGTGTTGTAATGTAGAAAGCTCTCACACGCGACTTTTAACATGTCTTACATGAATAAGAATTACAAGTCGAAGTAATGTATGGGTCCCATTGGTGATCGAGTTATCGTGAGTACACAGACTATGATATTGTCTTTACAGCATTACTTATTCCCACTGCCAACCGTAACATCAGCCGTCCCGCGAGTAAACCAACATTATGGAATATGCGTAAAGTTGTCGAACCGGATCAGATTAAGCATGCCGCGCAGGCTAACCTGGACAGACATTGTTCGCCTCCCGTGGATTTTCTGTTTCAGGACTCGTTACTGTATACGTCTATTGCTCCTGAGACGGAATGTGACGGCCCGAATTAGCCTGCTTTCTATTTCTGTTTTCACTTCTTACGTTTTAAAAGTCGTCTGCTGCAGATGTGTTATAAGTGGGTGAGTGAGGGTTAACTATACAATGCGGGTTGTCCTTGGTCAAAGACCGTCAGTGGCGTAGCTCGCTTTAAGAACTGTAGGCACGTCCCTACACATTTTTTCTCAAAATGCCCCAAAATGCAGCTGAGGCGATAGACCTCTGCGTAATGTATCGACCAGATCAGCCTGCGCTGTTTGCGCAGACTGATCCGGCCGACACATTCCGGGTTAGGGGGATAGATGTATAGAGTAGTGATTACTGAAACAGAAAATCCACAAGAGGCGAAAAGTGTCTATCCGGGTAGGCCTGTGTGGCATGCTTAGGCTGATCCGGATCGATACTTTACGCAGAGAGTCCACAATGTTGATTTTATTTCGAGACGGCCTACACTGATTATTGCAAAGCTACGCCCCTGACCGATTACCTCCTCCGTATCTAGTCCGCTGACTGTAATCATATATTTGGTTATATTTACAATTTAGTTCATAGTATAAGCTCCTTCTTTACAATTAAAATACATATATTTTAACACGGGTTTACACTGATACAACAGCTTATCTTATCGTATAAAGAGAGATTTATTTGATTGATTGGGGTTTAACACCGTTTTTAACAATTTTTCAGTTATATCACAGCGGCCAGTTCACCTACTCATGCATTTCCTGGTTGCCTCACACCAGTACTCCACACAATAATCTTCCCAAGCAACTGGCTGCTTTTCCACATAGACTTAGCTCATTGGTGGAAGACGAATAACGCATGTCGAATTGACTTTTGTCAATCGTCGGAAAGAAAGTTGGCCGAGCCGGGATTTATAAAGAGACAGGGAACGGTGGTATATTGTTTCATGAAGTTTTGTTTTTAAAAATGTCGTTGAATTTCCTTCCTTAAAAGGGTGCCGGTCTCATGGCGAGTTTATATTGATCTCTTCATGAGAGTGTCATGCCTGAACGTTTTCTAACATCTGATATATAGAGAAATGTAAATATATCTGCTAGATAACCAGATACTTTTATTGTATGCCTATCGATGGATTATAGATATATCTCAGTGAAATAGAAACTGGTAATCCACTTTTTCAAACAGTTGAATTACCATTTTCAAATAGGGAAGTTACCACATTTCAAATTACCATTTTTTGCCGGATCTACTTTTTTTTTAATTATTGAGTTTACTTATATTTGATTAGATAATATGCCACTAAATAATAAAATTTAAATTAAAATGATAACTTTTTGCAATGTCTTCAAATTATTTTCACGTTAATCTCCACAGAAAATACTGGACAATTTTTTCCAGGTAGTAATACAAAATGCGCTAAAACCGAGGGGCTCACAACAGGGAAATCTGGAGGCACCGTACGGGATAAAATATACAAAAAGTCGTAAAAAGACCTTTTATGGCTTAGAATAAAAAGAAAATTTGTTTGTTTCAGTGAAAGATCGTTCTTATTTTCATCTCGTGAAGAAAAATGTTTACTATTCTTACGAGTGGCATAGCCACTTGTGAGAATATTTTATTTCTTTCTTCACTCGATGAAATATAAATCGATCTTTCACTGGAACAAACGAATATCCTCTATATGATATTGAGCAATGACGAAAAGACAGGTAGAACAGCAATTACATAATGTGAATTTTAGAACATCGACCAATTTTAAAATTAAAATTATTATTTTTAACAACCCTGTGACCGAAACACGCACATCTCAGATTGTTGGGGACATCAATATTTCCCAATTAACATTTTCCGACATACAACCAATCTGCAGAGCAGACGACTTTCAAAATATTAAGTCAAAATTGTAGAAACTCTTTCATGATAAATTAAAAAGCACTTTAATAAGAAGAAGGTGTCTGCTGCAGATACGACATATACGACAGAATTCGTATTTATGTGGTTAAATAAACCGATCGTCAACCCAAGATGAAATAGACGTTTAGAACTGTTTACCGAAATACGTGCAATGGATTAGACTGAAGAAAACAGATCACATGGGAAATTTTCCTAGCGTTTTAAAATCAATCACTGAGAAACCTGTTAAATGGAATTCAGAGGGATGTTTTTAATGTAAAATTGTTTTGCTCATTTTCGGGAAATAACTCGTTGACATCTGAGTTACCGACAAAATTGCCTTGATTCTGATTTAGATTTGTGGTTGTGCGTGCTGTAGCTTTCATTGCCTATTATTTCATATTTCTTCCTACCATTTGAATAAGATAATTCATGTTCTGGCTAAGTTGATATGCATTATGAATTTACAATTTGCCCCGTTCCATGAAAGAATCAAAGCCCTGAAAGTGCTCACAGCAAGGGGCTAACTGCAGATAACATTTGGACATGGATTTACCGATCCCAAAAGTCTAACTTGAACACTTTACACTAGCAAGTTGTTAGTTATCATCCACTTTCATTGACATTATGTACGATCTGCAACCACCAATACATCTATATGAAGTCGAGATGGTGTTCAGAAAAGGAGAGCTGATGTAGAAAGACAGATGTGAAGTAATTCAATGCCGATATCGTAAAACGCCTGTCTAGATTCCAGTCTCAAAATGATGCGTCGTTTCGAAAATTAGCTACTATTGCAATTGGCTCTAACGAGCCCCTTGCTAAAAACCGTTATGGTCCGCGCAGGCTAATCCGGGCCGACAAATTCCGTCTCAGGGAGATAGATAGAGGTATATAGTAATGATTCCTTAAACAGAAAATCCACAGGAGGTAAATAGTGTATATCCGGGTTAACCTGCGGGGCATGCTTGGGCTGATCCGGGTCAATACTTTACGCTGAGTCCACAGTGTTGGTTTTTGTCTAGGAACGGCTCATTTACTGATTGCTATGAATTGAAATGAATTTCATAAAAAGGAGCCTTGATTTGTATCAAAAGATTAACGTCAACACTAAAAATGGCCAAAATACATCTGCAGCAGACGACTTCCCAAAAGAAAAAGAAAAAGTTGAAAAATCTCCATAAATGAGAGTTTAAATATTGAACAGAAATAAAATCATTGAGCATATTCTCCTTTGTCCACAATGTTTTCAAAAGTCGCCTGCTTCCGAGGCGTCAACATGTTTCTATAGGGGGGAACAGGTTATACAGTTTGCTAATACGACCGATCGAGGTGTGCAAAACGACGTCAAGGCCAGATGGACAGTACAAGCTCTTAGGAGACAGCTTCAGGCAAACTAAACAAATACATACTAGGTACAAAAGCATAAAACCATGACAGATGTATAATTTAAACACGATATTTACAAAAAATGGCGTCATCAAAGAAATGCCCCGAGAATTACTCTGCTTTCAGTACTTACTGTCCCATATTTGCCTCCTGAGACACGTTCTTGAATGCACTGCCACAATTCCACCCAAACGATAACAAGAACCCACTACCATTACTAACGGTTGCAAAGTTGGAAAATCCCCAAAATATAATAAAGGGCCATAACCAGACAATATTGTACGGACCTCTTCAAACTCTACACAGTTGAAGTATACACTTAACACTTTTCCCCATACACGCATTTTCTGACGTATCTGCAGCTGACAACTTCTGACAACATTATGGTAAAAGATGAAAGTGTTCGTAATGAGCAATGTATCCTGTTGCCACATTTTCAGCTTTACCCCATAACTATTTTTTCATATAAAAAATGTTACCATATGTGTTTGACCACATATTTTTATTTATCTGCTGCAAAGGCGCATGCGTCATTCCAGCGCAATTGAGATGAAAAACGATGAAGATCGTGACCGCACTGCTACGGATGCATTGGCTGATTAGAATCTCCCGATGATGGTCATAGTTGAAAAGTCCCAAAGATCTGAGCCTGCAATGTTCAGAATTGCAAACTTTTTCCCCTTTCTCTAAGGTGGGCTGATATATGATGGTAGTACTTACAGAGTACAACAGGTGGGCGGGCTGATATATGATGGTAGTACTTACAAGGTACAACAGGTGGGCGGGCTGATATATGATGGTAGTACTTACAGTGTATAACAGGATGGGGGAGGGGCTGATATATGATGGTAGTACTTACAGGGTACAACAGATGGGCGGGCTGATATATGATGGTAGTACTTCTAAATATTTCTATTTTACTTGTCTAACATACCAAGACTACGTTCCTGTCTAGGTTTCCTCATATTTCAATGAAATAATATGCGCATGTTCCTTAGACAAAAAATGTACTAGTTGCCTGTTGCGAAAAGCGAAGATCCAGATAAGCCTGTACAAATACGCAGATCAATATCTACAGTTATAACTAGCATTAATAAACTTGTTCGAAGTTTCTGTAAACTAGATTCGATTTGGACGAGACGGAGAAGATGGTCCGATCCTACTGTGTTATGGAATGCCTATTTATAACTTCTGTAAACTAGATAGATTTAGACGAGACGGAGGAGATGTACAGGCTGGTCCGATCCTACTGTGTTATGGAATGCCTATTTATAACTTCTGTAAACTAGATAGATTTAGACGAGACGGAGGAGATGTACAGGCTGGTCTGAACCTACTGTGTTATGGAATGCCTATTTGTAACTTCTGTAAACTAGATTATATTTGGACGAGACGGAGGAGATGTACAGGATGGTCCGATCCTACTGTGTTATGGAATGCCTATTTGTAACTGTTCTCATACACTGGCTCAACGGTTAGGCTTTTCATTGATCACAACGTCTGACTTTCTGTAAAAATGCCTGAACACTTAACACTCTCCCTCATATAGACGCTTTCAGACGCCTCTGAAGCAGACGGCTTTTTGGAAACATTGTGGCAAAAGAAGAAATTGCTCATGATGAGCAATTTCTCCTTTTGCCACCATGTTTTCCACTTTTAGTCATAGGTGATCCATTCAATTATAGAGATATTCTATTTTTTCACAATATATGTTCAAAGTCGTCTGCTGCAGAATTGTCGTATGAGGGAAAGGGTTAAAACCCACAACAATTGTGATCATCGCCATTGATATAAGCAAGTGTTTTCAAAAGAAAAAGTTTGTATGCAGTGTATCCAAAGTTTGTATAATCCTTTCCAACGTACAAACATTCTGCAGCAGACGACTTTTAAACATATCTAGGCACGTGCGTTACAGGTGTCAGAAAGCGCCTGTATGTTGCGAATAGCATTCTCAGCAAATGTTGTTAATACTCGCGTACAGTTGGGTAATGTTGTTTTTATTTAGATTGCTTTATTTTATCTATTTTTTGTATTCACTTCTTATTGTTATAAATGCTATTTTAACTGTCAACTTGACAGCCCGTTTATTTAATTTCGATCATATATAGTTTACATAGGTAACACAATTTTGCATTAACTGTATACATTTTCCATAGTAAAAAAAAAGGTGTTTTCTAATGTTACTTGCTAAAATCGTTGTAGGAGAACTTGCTCTTTTGTCAAGTTTTCCCCTCCAGCAATGATTTAAAAAAAAAAAAAAAAAAAAAATATACAGCCGCATAGTCAAAAAGTCAAGAGAAAGGTATAAAGATCTACTATCATATCGTCCTCAATGTATTATCAATCTTGTCTATCTGGAGTTTAGCACCTTTGAATATTGTCTACTGGACATAGAATACAGATCTCCATCTGGAGTTCAGCACCTTTGAATATTGTCTACTGGACATAGAATACAGATCTCCATCTGGAGTTTAGCACCTTTAAATATTGTCTACTGAACATAGAATACAGATCTCCATCTGGAGTTTAACACCTTTAAATATTGTCTACTGAACATAGAATACAGATCTCCATCTGGAGTTTAGCACCTTTGAATATTGTCTACTGAACATAGAATACAGATCCCGATCTGGAGTTTAGCACCTTTGAATATTGTCTACTGGACATAGAATACAGATCTCCATCTGGAGTTTAGCACCTTTAAATATTGTCTACTGAACATAGAATACAGATCTCCATCTGGAATTTAGCACATTTAAATATTGTCTACTGAACATAGAATACAGATCTCCATCTGGAGTTCAGCACCTCTGAATATTGTCTACTGGACATAGAATACAGATCTCCATCTGGAGTTTAGCACCTTTAAATATTGTCTACTGAACATAGAATACAGATCTCCATCTGGAGTTTAGCACCTTTGAATATTGTCTACTGAACATAGAATACAGATCTCCATCTGGAGTTCAGCACCTTTGAATATTGTCTACTGGACATAGAATACAGATCTCCATCTAGAGTTTAGCACCTTTGAATATTGTCTACTGAACATAGAATACAGATCTCCATCTGGAGTTTAGCACCTTTAAATATTGTCTACTGAACATAGAATACAGATCTCCATCTGGAGTTTAGCACCTTTGAATATTGTCTACTGAACATAGAATACAGATCTCCATCTGGAGTTCAGCACCTTTGAATATTGTCTACTGGACATAGAATACAGATCTCCATCTAGAGTTTAGCACCTTTGAATATTGTCTACTGAACATAGAATACAGATCTCCATCTGGAGTTCAGCACCTTTAAATATTGTCTACTGGACATAGAATACAGATCTCCATCTGGAGTTTAGCACCTTTGAATATTGTCTACTGAACATAGAATACAGATCTCCATCTGGAGTTTAGCACCTTTGAATATTGTCTACTGGACATAGAATACAGATCTCCATCTGGAGTTTAGCACCTTTATATATTGTCTACTGGACATAGAATACAGATCTCCATCTGGAATTCATCACCTGTAAATATTGTCTACTGAACATAGAATACAGATCTCCATCTGGAGTTTAGCACCTTTAAATATTGTCTACTGGACATAGAATACAGATCTCCATCTGGAGTTCATCACCTGTAAATATTGTCTACTGAACATAGAATACAGATCTCCATCTGGAGTTTAGCACCTTTAAATATCGTCTACTGAACATAGAATACAGATCCCGATCTGGAGTTTAGCACCTTTATATATTGTCTACTGGACATAGAATACAGATCTCCATCTGGAGTTTAGCACCTTTATATATTGTCTACTGGACATAGAATACAGATCCCGATCTGGAGTTTAGCACCTTTATATATTGTCTACTGGACATAGAATACAGATCTCCATCTGGAGTTCATCACCTGTAAATATTGTCTACTGAACATAGAATACAGATCTCCATCTGGAGTTTAGCACCTTTATATATTGTCTACTGAACATAGAATACAGATCTCCATCTGGAGTTCAGCACCTTTAAATATTGTCTACTGAACATAGAATACAGATCTCCATCTGGAGTTTAGCACCTTTAAATATTGTCTACTGGACATAGAATACAGATCTCCATCTGGAGTTCATCACCTGTAAATATTGTCTACTGAACATAGAATACAGATCTCCATCTGGAGTTCATCACCTGTAAATAGTGTCTACTGAACATAGAATACAGATCTCCATCTGGAGTTCATCACCTGTAAATATTGTCTACTGAACATAGAATACAGATCTCCATCTGGAGTTTAGCACCTTTATATATTGTCTACTGAACATAGAATACAGATCTCCATCTGGAGTTCATCACCTGTAAATAGTGTCTACTGAACATAGAATACAGATCTCCATCTGGAGTTCATCACCTGTAAATATTGTCTACTGAACATAGAATACAGATCTCCATCTGGAGTTTAGCACCTTTATATATTGTCTACTGAACATAGAATACAGATCTCCATCTGGAGTTTAGCACCTTTATATATTGTCTACTGAACATAGAATACAGATCTCCATCTGGAGTTCATCACCTGTAAATATTGTCTACTGAACATAGAATACAGATCTCCATCTGGAGTTTAGCACCTTTATATATTGTCTACTGAACATAGAATACAGATCTCCATCTGGAGTTCATCACCTGTAAATAGTGTCTACTGAACATAGAATACAGATCTCCATCTGGAGTTTAGCACCTTTATATATTGTCTACTGGACATAGAATACAGATCTCCATCTGGAGTTCATCACCTGTAAATATTGTCTACTGAACATAGAATACAGATCTCCATCTGGAGTTTAGCACCTTTAAATATTGTCTACTGAACATAGAATACAGATCCCGATCTGGAGTTCATCACCTTTAAATATTGTCTACTGAACATAGAATACAGATCTCCATCTGGAGTTTAGCACCTTTAAATATTGTCTACTGAACATAGAATACATATCTCCATCTGGAGTTTAGCACCTTTAAATATTGTCTACTGAACATAGAATACAGATCCCGATCTGGAGTTCATCACCTTTCAATATTGTCTACTCAACATTAGGAGGGATAACATTACATCAATCGGAGTTACAGTACGATGGGGTAGCTAAATCGTAAATCAATGGTCCATGTCAGAAATTTACAGGAAACACTTATTACCTTCCTTCTGGTATACGCAGAGAGAATAAACCAGTCAACAATTTTATTTTTAGTGTCGACTTTAAGGAGAATGTGCTTATGATATTGAACCGCTTATTTGTGAACTGACATGTTGATGGTCAAACCGCCTATTTGTGAACTGGCGTGTTGATGGTCAAACCGCCTATTTGTGAACTGGCGTGTTGATGATCAAACCGCCTATTTGTGAACTGGCGTGTTGATGGTCAAACCGCCTATTTGTGAACTGGCGTGTTGATGGCCACACCGCCTATTTGTGAACTGGCGTGTTGATGGCCACACCGCCTATTTGTGAACTGGCGTATTGATGGCCAAACCGCCTATTTGTGAACTGGCGTGCGGATGGTCAAATCGCCTAATTTTTAACTGGCGTGCGGATGATCAAACCGCCTATTTGTGAACTGGCGTGCGGATGGTCAAATCGCCTAATTTTTAACTGGCGTGCGGATTGTCAAACCGCCCATTTGTGAACTGGCGTGTTGATGGCCAAACCGCCTATTTGTTAACTGGCTTGTTGATGGTCAAACCGCCTATTTGTTAACTGGCGTGTTGATGGTCAAACCGCCTATTTGTTAACTGGCTTGTTGATGGTCAAATCGCCTATTTGTTAACTTGCGTGTTGATGGTCAAACCGCATATCTGTTAACTGGCTTGTTGATGGTCAAACCGCATATTTGTTAACTGGCGTGCGGATGGTCAAACCGCCTTTTTGTGAACTTGCGTGTTGATTGCCAAACCGCCTATTTGTGAACTGGCGTGTTGATGGCCACACCGCTTATTTGTGAACTGGCGTATTGATGGCCAAAACCGCCTATTTGTTTAACGTTTTTACGAAGTATACTAAACATGTTTATTTTTGTTGTCTGTACAGCTACCTACATAACGATTGATTGTTTGGTGTTTTACGCCGCTTTCATTTTTCTCTCATATATATCACGGCGTTTCATAGGTAGGTTAGCAGTTCTACTGGACCATTCATCTTGACACCAGCCAGGCAGTCGTTATGTTAACCCTGCAACCTTGAGCACCAAGGTAGGCAGCATTTAGTACCACGTTAACGTCTTTGGTATGATCCGGCAGGGGGTCGAATACACGACCTCCCGGCAACGTAGGCGGACGCTCTACCACTACACCACGGAGGCGGTACCTACATACCGAACAGTTACCGGAAATCAAGTGTACTCAGAACGATCATTGCTCACTACACACTATTTATGAAAGATATACTTCAGTGCAAAGCATCATCAAAACAAACATGGTCTTAATAGCAAACATGTCTTTAACGTTTACTGACATGCAACAACTCTGAAACAGACGACTTTGAAGCAGCTACGCTAAAGTTTGGAAACT
>JASEVX010000004.1:9060599-9093040 GCA_031761405.1 Serripes groenlandicus
TAACCTATGACTAAAAGTGGAAAACATTTTGTGGCAAAAGGAGAAATTGCACGTTTTGTGCAATTTCTTCTTTTGTCACTATTTTTTTAAAAGTCGTCTGCTGCAGAAGGCGTCCGAAAGCGTTTATATGAGGGAAAAGGGTTTAAACAAATAAACCAATGATAAGTGAGTCTTAACATAAAACGCATGCATAGCTACACAATCTGAAATGTTAACAGCGACAATAACATCTGATCTGATATTTGATAACAATAACCTTGACATGATTACCCCAAAAAACAATACATACTAGGCCTTCATGCCAGTCTAATCGAACTTTCTGTGAAATATGGGTTAGTCCATACGAGTCTAAAGAAAATTAATATTCGTGGTTGTGGAACTTTAGAAAACATGGATAAAAAATCAATGCCGTGGCGACTACTTAATTTAGAGTCCTATCAATTCATCCATGCATTATGTACTGCCTTCAAGGCCTAGACAATAAATACTTATCAATAAGTCTACGATTTTCTTCTTGCAAATAAGAAACTAAAAAATAAATAAAAGTGTTTTTAAGGGATATAGAGGTCAATCACGTAATCTCTGCTATACTCAACTCTCTGACAATGCTTGCAATCTCTGTTACCCTTTCCCTCATAGACAACTCTGGAACTGACGACATTGAAAACATCTCGACATAGCTAAGGGAAGAGAATGACAGTACAGGCATAATAGTTGAACAATTTTGTATGCAATGGAATAAATTGCTCCATGAGGATGTTCTCCTTTTGCCAAATGTTTTAAAATAGAGATCGTCTGCTGGGAAATACGTCTGCACGATGAGAAAGGGTCAATCGATGTGCGATTAATATGTGTTGCTCTCTCGACCAGTGCCATGCAATAAACACTGAATCTATATGTCAGAATAACTTGCTACAAATAAAGGACATAAACCACTGTCTGTGAGATATTCACGTTTATTCTTCATAGAAATGGATATGGATTAATCCCATGGTCTTTCCTTGCAAATATTGAAACTGCCAAATTAAAGGCAAGTGCGAGCGTATGAAATATAGATGAGATTTTAAAATTGTATATTACATTTCCTTGTTTTATCACAGATTCACAATCAGAGGAACGGATCGAAAAGACATATGTTGTTAAGCCCCCCCCCCCCCCACCCCCCCCCCCCCCCCCCCCCCCCCCCCCCCCCCCCCCACCCCCCTTTATGAACAAGGATGCGTTTTTGTTTATGAGTACAAACCATGATTTTGTTTACCCTATATATTACTCAGATCCTTGATAACGTTACCTGTTGCTTAACTGAAATACAAGGACTTCTTGTCATTCCAAGGTGAAATGCTATGCCATTGCGTTTGAATTGCCGGAAACGGAATGATACATACCGATTATCGTCAGAGCTTTCGACGGTGTATGGGTGATAAGATTGATAACAGTTTTACTTGGTTGGGTTTTAAGCCATTTCAAACAGCTAATGTCATATTGCGGCTGACAAAATATGATATTGGTCCTAACATCTAATATTATTTTTATTTATTGTTTGTTCTATTTACCCTCGCCGTGCAATATTAACTTTGGCGAGCAGACAAAGTTAGACACAAGGGAGTCCGGGTGTGATACCCCTAGCTCTTTCCGAAAGACCCCTTGGTTTTGTTACGTGCCGATACACGCGAGGGTTATTCTTCCCGATGTAGACCAGTGTACTTAACCTCTAGTTGAGTGGGAGACGCTTTAAAAGCACCCTTAAATTTCCAGAACCCGGACCGGGATTTGAACCCCAGACGTCTGGATTAACAGTCCAGTGTGTTAACTACCACTGGCCTACCCCGCCACTCTATCTAATATTAACATGGATATATGAATAGCCTGGGTACCGAGGATGGCGATGACTAAATGTATCCTTTCGTGTTTGGTTAAAGTCCAACCTCGCAACATATATAGTCTCCCCCTCTCTCGTTCGTTCACTGTATGTCTGTCTGTTTGTCTGTCTGTCTGTCTGTCTGTCTGTCTGTCTGTCTGTCTGTCTGTCTGTCTGTCTGTCTGTCTGTCTGTCTGTCTGTCTCACGATGCTTCCTCTAAAACAAAATAGAAGGATGTGCTTAAACTTACATCGCAGCACGATTTGCACTTCTAGTACGTGTACCATTTTTCTTGGAACAATTGGATGTTGTATTCATCTTAAGCTTCAATATGATAAAAATACATTAATATACCTCGTTATGAGAGGAAAGTGTTCGAACTATCCTATTAGATCTCATACGGCTTAACGAAAGTCTGGGGGATATAAGCTATATCAATTTGAGACTGAGCAGAAATCATATTTGGATGCTGTCTTTCAAAGCAGCTACATCTAAATGCATTGTTATGCAATTCAAACTTGACAAAGTGTTTTTGTAGAACAATATGCAAGTGAAACTTTGCTATTTTATACAAACCTAGACTGTTGGTCAAAAGTTCCGAACGTTTTAGTGGTTAATAGTGATAACTCTTTCAGAGAGCCGAATTTTCTAAACTGGACTCTTCCACGTTCAGAATCGGGTGACTCAAATCTTCATGTAATAAGAGTTTTTGGAATATTTTGAGAATTAAAAGGCAAGCAATGCTGTTTTCAGCCACGACCTTACTCAACTCAAAAATACACCTTAATACTACCATTTCGATGGCTTCTTTCAAAACGGTTGTAACTACATCATGTAACAATATGTAGTTACAACCGTTGTGCACGATACCCACGATTTAGCGTTAATATATGGGACTGCGCTGGCCTGTTTGTAAAATCACTGAAGAAATATTCCATATGCTTGGTACTCCTGTTGCAAATGTCAATGGATAAAGCACAACTTGCGCTGCATCGGACCGAACAGGGAGGGAAATGTTGCACCATAAGATTTACATAATATACATGTTAATCTACACGTCTGCTAAAAGTGAAACGAACGCTGAAGATTGAGATGAGATTTTGCGTATACTCAGACCCACACATGTTTTCACTGGACCCAGATTAAACACACGTCTAATCGTCGGATACAGCTCATTATTATGACTATTATCAAGTTATTTAACCCTATCCGGCATACAACACATCTGCAGCAGACGACTTTGAAAACATTGTGACAAAAGCCTGAAAAATGTCCATAAAAGATAACTTAATTGTTGAATAAAGTTGAAAACATTGTGGCCAAAGGAGAAATTGCTCATCATGAGCAATTTCACCTTTGGCCACAATGTTTTCAAAAGTCGTCTGCTGCTTTTGCGTCAAAATGTGTCTGCAGGTGGGACTGGCTTAACGAGCACAGTAAATTGGTCACAGGGAGTGAAATTTGGACAATGAGAGTAAAGGATTTTATACAAATCAGCCAAATTTATGAAGAATGGTAACAACCTCGGAGCAGACAGTTTTCCAATCTGGGATATTGATAAAATATTCCAGTACAAAGAAGCGCTGATAATGCAAGTCTCGTGTACAAGGAATGGATATTTGCTAATCCTTGACTTTTCGTTTTTAGCTCTATATTTCGTAATGTACGCGCCCATGAGAAGAAAGAGTTTGTTCATACCATTGCGTATCATTGTCTTTCGTCTGATATCGTAACAGCATATTAATACTTTAATTATATTAGACGAAACTAATTTATAGTTTATAAATATGCAATGAGCAATGAGCATAACCAGTATACACTTACAGCAAAACATACAGTTTTATAAAAAGAAATGCTTTATGTAACCAACAATCAGTCTAACGATATATATATCTTTTATCAATATAAAGGCAAAAATATGTATCACTCCTTTAACAGTTTTGAGTTTAAAAGGTGTAACAGTTAATATAAACTTATTTCTGTCTATTCATAATAATGCATTTCGCAAACCAGGGTAAAATTAGACGAAACTAAGATTTTTTGGTCAATATTTTAAAGCAAAACGAGCTTTTTTTAATGGTAGAAGAAAACCCTTTGCATCACCTGATTCCTACTGTTTCACCTTCACACGAATCCTGTGTGTCAGCTTTCACACTATTGGAATCACTATCCATATTAATAATTGATTTTAAGGTTTGGTGTCTTTTTTTTACAATGCCCTTAGGTTGGATTGAATCGTTTTTAGTCTTTTACAAATGTCATGTTTATCCTCAGATGTTCTAATCAGCGCCAATGGCAATATTGAGGTTTTTGCAAGCAATAAATATTGAGGTTAGTCAGCTAGTAAAGCGCTTTCTCACCTGAAATCAGATTGTTTGCCTTTTAGTTATCGAGATATTATATAATTCGCATAACATGAAAACTTGAGGCGTCTGATTTTGAACATGAAAGAAACTTCTTTAGGAAATTCGGTGCTGTAAGAGTTAATAGTCCATGACATCGCCTTCGTAACTTTTCGTGTTTGTATAATTCCAGTAGACGAGAAAATGGTTGGATAATCACGGTAGACTTCCAGGGGAACCAGTTATTTTGGAAATTGGATGAAAACTCTCCTTGGTGTGGTATAGACAGAAATTCATTTGGAGAGAATGAACGACGATGCGTGCAGTCGGGTTTGGATGTATGGGTTCAATTATGTTACGAGACGCAGGTTTCTTAAGGCACGGCATATTTTCGTAAAATGCATGCTTTATGATGGAGTTTTATGATGTTATGTAGAATTCTATCAGCGATATGACCTTGAACTTATCAGCAAAATCAATATACATCTACTAAATAGGCTCTATAAGGATATGCACTTTGAGAAAACCAACCATAGTTTTTTTGCGACCAGTAGTCCATGTTAGACGGCTCTTGTGTATAATCGGATCTAGACCTGCAATATAAGCCTAATTATTTCAGGACAATAGTACACGGTAGGACTTCATGGCATTGAGCCAGAAATAGTTCATATATATGCTTACCACAAATAAATACAAAGATGGCAGCATAACTTCCTTTGCAGTTTTGATGAATATGCTATCACATCATGTTTCAATAAATTTCCCAATACGTTCCTCACAAAGGGGTCTGTCAGAACGAACTTAACAGTTTTCAAACAGCGTTTTACATTGCAACACTCAACATTTTCGACAAAGTTCCATCGTGGGGGAACACATAAGTATTAGAAACCGTAGAACATACATTGAAATGAGATGTGACTATATTCGTACCTGAACTGTAGAACAAGTTCCTTGTCCAGTGTGTTTGATTTCGCATCACGGGGCATCTTATACTGTGTATGTCCTCTACTATTTACGCAAGTGCACGCAAAGGTCAATGACACAATGGCAGTGACAGTTTAGCAAAATTGAACTTGACAAAGTTGGTCCAAAAGACAGACGGACTTTGTGCAACATAAAATTCCCTCCTCTGGAATCCAGTGGATGACTTTTTAGCTTTTTTTTTTTTTTGACAAAATACATCTTCTAAATAGCCTCTATAAGGAATCAAGTTCAGTGCACTATGTACTGAAATGTGACTATATAAGTACCGGAACTGTAAAACGAGTTCCTTGTTCAGGGTGTTTGATGTCGCATCACAGCGCATCTATCGCATCGTAAGTCCTCGAATATTTATGTAAGTGAACCCAAAGGTCAATGGCAGCGACGGTTTAGGAAATATTAACTGGACCAAGTTGGTCAGAAAGACAGACAATGTGCAACATAAATGGCCTCCTCTATATTCCGGTGGATGACTTATTAGCTTCTATATGCTCCACGGTTGAATGATGTCTGATGTAGGCTCGCATTGCATTGCATTATAACCGACGTCGTCCAACGGTTGACGAGGGAAATCTGAGATCGGGCGTATCAGATTCGTCTACTGCCCGTATAGTTCACTGTCGCATCAAGACAATATTTTTCATATGTTATTCTAACTGATTCATCCACATATTGAACATATATTTAATGGATAGAAAGCAAAGATATGTGTATGAAGAGAAATGTAATTATGCAATATCTAGTAACTTAATAAGTAATTCTTGAAGACACGTCTTTCGTTTCAATATTTTGTAAAATTTTGTTATTTCTCGTACAGAACTTACAGAAGTATTCAGAACTTTATAATAATTTAACATCTACTTTTGGATATGTAATACTTCTTTCCTTGGCTGTTTAATGAGCAGACCAAACAACAATATGAGGGAAACGGTAAATATTGACGCAACCAGCGACCGAACACTTAAGTATGCGCTTCCGTTCGTTATTTGGTCGATGGAACAATATGAACTGTGAGTGTAATTACCATAGAAACAACAAACCCATATTGTATGCACATAGACACGACAATTCCCAATCAAGGGCTAAAAGACGCTAAAAGTAGCGGTGTCGTTAGGGACAGACACCCGGTGATTAAGTCCGCCTACTTTATCACCGTTTCTCATAAATGATTCAGCCTCATTTCCATGATCTGTTGATCACTCATTTCTGTTTTTAGCCATGCATACTAAATCATGTGTCATAATTTTACGACATCTAAAGGTACTGCTATAATTATTGGTTATTTTTTATATAGTTCGCTTCAATATTTTATGAGGTTAGACGATTAATATGTTGAGATCGTTCGAGTATTATTTCATCTTTCCATGCAGAGTAATTTACTCTGTATGTAACATATAATTGTAATGCTTGATAAGGATGTTAGTTTGCCGGTATTGATAACCTAAAAAAGAAGTTTGTCTGTATTGATAACAAGAGAAGCAAGTTTGTCTGTAATGTTAACCCCCCAAAAAAACCAGTGTGTCCATTTTGATAACCAAAGAAGCAAGTGTGTCTTTATCGATAACCTGTATTGATAACCTAAGAAGCAAGTGTGTCTTTATCGATAACCTAAGAAGCAAGTGTGTCTTTATCGTCATAACCAAATAACCAAGTTTGTCTGTATTGATAACCAAAAAAGCAAGTTGTCTGTATTGATAACCAAATAAGCAAGTGTGTCTGTATTGATAACCAAACAAGCCAGTGTGTCTGTATTGAGTACCAAATAAGTCAGTATGTATGTTTTGAAAACCAAACAAGCCAGTGTGTCTGTTTTGAAAACCAAACAAGTCAGTGTATATGTATTGAGTACCAAATAAGCCAGTGTGTCTGTTTTGAGTACCAAATAAGCCAGTGTGTCTGTTTTGAGTAACAAATAAGCCAGTGTGTCTGTTTTGAGTACCAAATAAGCCAGTGTGTCTGTTTTGAGTACCAAATAAGTCAGTGTGTCTGTTTTGAGTTCCAAATAAGCCAGTGTGTCTGCATTGAGTACCAAATAAGTCCTTTGTCTGTATTGAGTACCAATTAAGCCAGTGTGTCTGTGTTGAGTACCAAATAAGCCAGTGTGTCTGTTTTGAGTACCAAATAAGTCAGTGTGTCTGTTTTGAGTACCAAATAAACCAGTGTGTCTGTAGTGAGTACCAAATAAGCCCTTTGTCTGTAGTGAGTACGAAATAAGCCGGCCCTTTGTCTGTATTGAGTACCAAATAAGCCCTTTGTCTGTATTGAGTATCAAATAAGCCCTTTGTCTGTATTGAGTACCAAATAATCCAGTGTGCATTTATTGAGTACCAAATAAGCCAGTGTGCCTGTATTGAGTACCAAATAAGCCAGTATGCTTGTACTGAGTACCAGATAAGCCATTTGTCTGTATTGAGTACCAAATAAGCCCTTTGTCTGTATTGAGTACCAAATAAGCCATTGTGTCTGTATTGAGTACCGAATAAGCCAGTGTGTCTGTATTGAGTACCAAATAAGCCAGTGTGCCTGTATTGAGTACCAAATAAGCCAGTGTGCCTGTATTGAGTACCAAATAAGCCAGTGTGCCTGTATTGAGTACCAAATAAGCCAGTGTGCCTGTATTGAGTACCAAATAAGCCATTTGTCTGTATTGAGTACCATATAAGCCCTTTGTCTGTATTGATATTCAAAGAAGCATATTGATGAGTTCGTCCTGATGAAGGCCGGTTATCTACATTGCATTTCTATATATCCTTTGCCATATATAAGAAGCATTACATCGGCGCATTTACTACAACTTGTTCAACTCTAGTAAATAGTTATACCATAATCAATACAGTTTTCCCATAGTATTACTTAGATGTTTTCAAAGTCGTCTGCTGCAGATATGTTGTTTGCGGGAAATGTCCGTGAAAAATATATTCGATATATTCATTGGGTTATATTTCTCACATATAGACACGGAGACTAGAAATACTTCATCCGAAGATAAACCGTATTGCTTGTTCATGGACGTACACACGGATACCCCTGCGTTTGACCCCTTAGATGATACATATTCTAGACACATGGGACCAGCCCTGAAACACAAGCTCATACATTCAAGTGATTTGTATGAAATAATAGAGCACGAAGATTAATTCATAAATCTTGCAAAAGCAGACTGACTGATGAATATACATCGTTATTTATCAACTGGCGCTTTGTCAAAACGCCACAGGACTCGGTCGATTTCGACAGATGGTACGCTTGATGCAGTATTGAGAACTTAATGAGTATTATGTGTTAAATAAAAGCATAACGTAATTTGTTCTGCATAAGAACGCGTTTTGATACTACCCTTAGTCAAAATAGCTATTAGATATCTCATAACATGACTCAAATTTATAAAAAAATCAGAAATCACAAAAGAATGTTGCGATTTTCTATAGTTTCACTATATGAACTATTTCAACGCCAAAGGCAATATTGTGGTTTTTGCAAACAATACAGATTCAGGTGAGTCAGCTCGTGACGAGCTGTCTCACCTAAAATCAGCATTGTTTGCCTTTTGTTTATCAAAAATAGTCCAAAACTTTTTTTAAATGAGAAATGGTGTATATATGTGTAGCGTTAATAGGAGATGAGTTTAATCCTATGTGTAGCGTTAATAGGAGATGATTTTAATCCTATGTGTAGCGTTAATAGGAGATGATTTTAATCCTATGTGTAGCGTTAATAGGAGATGATTTTAATCCTATGTGTAGCGTTAATAGGAGATGATTTTAATGTAGCGTTAATAGGAGATGATTTTAATGATATTGCTTTACTGTAGAACGTACAAATTAGCCTCGTTTGTTTCGATGAAAGGATGTCGGCTTTCAAGGAAACTTAGTTTAAACTTATTTTCTTTTACATCGATTGCAAAACAAGCTTTAAGCTTATATCAATCACGCTCGATGACACGTTCCTGGAGACAAAAGCAGTACCGGCGCCGATTGTGGTGATAAATCAATCCCAAAGGCAGAACCAGCTCATCGTGGGATTTGAACGCGGGGCCTTTTGTACGAGAGGACGACGCTCTACCACTACACCCACTGTCTTCCACCAAGAAACTTACTTAAACATGTAGGGTGTTCGCGAAATGTTAACGGTTTCGGTGTCGATTGAACATAGGGCTGGTATTAAGCCTTTCCAACATATAGACGGTTTCTGACGAATTTGCAGCAGACGACTTTTGAAAAAATTGTGGCAAAAGGAGAAATTGCTCATGATGAGCAATTTCACCTTTTGCCACAATATTTTCAACTTTTTTCAATTATACCTGCAGTTATAGGGATTTCCATATGTTTGCCTAGAAGTTTTGAAAGTCGTCTGCCCCAGAGACGTCTGTATAAGGGAAGGGGGTAATTGTTCTGTGGCTGTGATAGTATAAAACAACGTGTTGGAATGGTGTAAAACCCAATAAATACAAACTGTAAAGATGAACCATGTGTGACCATCGCGGATCTCATTACAAGTGGGAAAAGTGAAGGCCAATACAATCTTCTGCCTTCTATTTGCACAGTCTTGGTACAGCATTCACTACGGACAAACGTATACCATAGCTGTAGACATATCTTCTGACAGGATCTACAATGGAAGTTTTATTAGTACTTCAAGTGACATCGAGACGGAGACACCACGTGATTCCATCTCTCAAGACGTGTCTCAACAGTTACTGTTGTCGAAATACATATACAGTTGAACCTGTGCTAAAGACCACCTTTGCGTACAAATTCCCTGTCTATAGCGACCGCACTTTTAATCCCTAAGTAATCATTTTCTAGCTAAATGACCATGCAATTAAAGACCACCTGTGAACAAAGACCAGATTGTTGTCTCCCCATTAGTGGTCTTTAAACACAGGTTTGACTGTATTTACAAAATAATCGAATTTATCCAATAAACTACATTTATCACATGATGTACATGTATTGCCATTGTGTTCAAGGACTCGTCGGCATGTTTCTTATCATAGCACCAGAGAAAAATACAATGGATATGAATGTATTTCTCATTTAGGTCAACAGTATTGATATTATCCATAATCGCCACTTATGACACATTCCAAGGATACTATATCTCATGAATATGGGCGGATTTTCAGCATCCGTTCTGAAGTGTTTATTGATATTTCTTTTATGCTTGATTTGTTGACGGCATGTGGGAAAAAATAACATGTTTGTATCGTTGGAAAGAATATTCCAATATTATCATTTGAAAAATACAGACCATGTTTAACCCTTTCCCTCATATAGACGCTTTCTGACGCCTCTACAGCAGACGGCTTTTTGAAAACATAGTGACAAAAGAAGAAATTGCTCAAAACGAGCACTTCAATTATAGAGATTTTCCATTTTTTGACAAAATATGTTCAAAGTCGTCTGCTGCAGAATTGTCGTATGAGGGAAAGGGTTAAATAGACAAACTCTTTTGTATCTAAACTTGCGAGCCTTGACGCTTTTACATCGTAGATAAATGATAACTATTTGAGCTTTGTAGACACCTCAAACGTAAGGTATGTGTAGCCAATATAAATCAAGATCAGCCAGCACCACTGCGTAGACTGATACTTATGTGCATACTTCGCCAATTAGTCATATCAAGTTTCAAGACACTTCTGCTGATCAGTATCCGTTTGGAGCATTGTGAATGGAAGTGAAGGCAATATTTTGTCCACACGTATGTGTACTAACTACGTTAAGTTTTTTTTTTTTCGCAGAGTAACGGACAATTACAATATGTTCGTATTGTGTTTTACGCTGTTTTCAAGTATATTACTGTTTTGCCATGAAGTTTCCAGAGTAAAGATAAGGGCACTACTAATGACACAGGGACATTAGATGGTAATGTTGTAACCGCAACCTTGACCTTCAAGGAGGGAGGCCAGTACTACCATACTGGTGCGACCGCAACCTTGACCTTCAGGAAGGGAGGCCAGTACTACCATACTAGTGCGACCGCAACATTGACCTTCAGGAAAGGAGGCCAGTACTACCATACTGGTGCGACCGCAACCTTGACCTTCAGGAAGGGAGGCCAGTACTACCATACTGGTGCGACCGCAACCTTGACCTTCAGGAATGGAGGCCAGTACTACCATACTGGTGCGACCGCAACCTTGACCTTCAGGAAGGGAGGCCAGTACTACCATACTGGTGCGACCGCAAACTTGACCTTCAAGGAGGGAGGCCAGTACTACCATATTGGTGCGACCGCATCCTTGACCTTCAAGGAGGGAGGCCAGTACTACCATACTGGTGCGACTGCAACATTGACCTTCAGGAAGGGAGGCCAGTACTACCATACTGGTGCGACTGCAACCTTGACCTTCAAGGAGGGAGGCCAGTACTATCTTACTGGTGCGACCGCAACTTTGACTTTCAGGAAGGGAGGCCAGTACTACCATACTAGTGCGACCGCAACCTTGACCTTCAGTAAGGGAGGCCAGTACAACCTTAATGTTGTGACCGCAACCTTGACCTCCAAGGAGAGAGGCCAGTTCTACCATAATTGTTGTGACCGGATCGGAGATCAAACACAGGTCTCTTGTTCGTGTGCAGGCCACTCTACACTACAGCACAGCGTGCTTCTAATACTCCGACTTTTGTAGACTGAGGACGTTTTCAAATCAATCTTTTTTTGCCCACTTTGCAATATAAATGGTTTCCACTAGTATTAACAAATATCACCAGGAACATCGGCTAGAAATACAGAATATGAGGGAAAGGTATAATCAATACATCAAACAAAAGTTGGTCATGTATGAATAAATGAACCTTTCAAGAATTTTCTTCGTTCTATTTGCATTAATTTGACTCTGTCACTCAGTTTGACGAGTTGGGCTTCGTCAGGAGAATATCTCAAGTATTTCTTGAATTAACCCTTGCTGCAGAAATCATTGGCAGTTCGGGGGAACATGCATAGCGAAGTTTCAGCTTACAGTGCAGATAAATACGCGACTTGGTATTGGTTACGTTATATACTGTTCATTACACATTCAGCACTCAGTCACTTTCCACTCATCACTCTAAGCGTTTGATTGATTATGCCTTGGTTTAGTAAATGAAAAGCCAGAAAGGGGAAGCCTTTTTTCCCATTTCTTTTCTGATTGCTTTCTTTTAAATGAACACCGGCCAAAATTACACGTCTATACTTACAAATCTATATTTACAAGCAGTGTCTCTTTGTCATCAGCTTTCCGTTTGGAATACTACATAAGTTTGCCCCATCTGGGTGCATGGGAATTCATGCTGCTCAATGATTGCATTTACAGTATTAACCCTTTCCCACATACAGTAAATCTGTAGCAGCCAACGATTAAAACGCCTTGATAAATCTCACAAAACTAAAATGTCATTACTGAAAAGATTAAAAAACACTGTGATGAATCGAAACAACTGCTCATTGTGAGCACTGTCTTCTTTCAAAGTCGTCTATTGCAGATGCGTCAAAAAATGTGTCTATAACTGGGAAAGGGTTAGGAAACATGGGTTACCGAAGAGTTACTATTTTTTTGTTTTATTCTTTGCTGTTTAAATTATTTTTAATTGGCGATAATCAAATTATCCATGATGTAGGGCTAGGAAATGCGCCATTCCATTATAAAAAAAAGAATGTATTTACGACACATATTTTTACCACATGGATATAGTGACAACACAACGTCAGTATGTGGTTATGTGATTTAAAAAAATCAAATATACCAGAGTTAGGCATAACTTTAAAAAAGTACGGTCAATCTCTATGAACGTAAAATTACAGAACAAAAGATGAAACATTTTGGCAACATTTTGTCACAATCTTTTCAAAATTCGTCTGCTGCTAAGGTGTTAGAAATCGACTACATTGTGGAAAAAGGGTTAGAAGCAGCCAATGACGTTGAAGGATTGTCATGTTGGGTACTGATATTCGTTTTTAATCAAAGAACATTTAGAATATGTTTCCGTCGCCAGGTAAACAGGCGATGTATGTCTCCGAAAAGCTTAACCTATGAAAGTTAGCACTAACTCGTTTTCCTAGATTTCTTGTCCTTACTCTAAGGGTTTAGTTTCCTATGTGAAATGAAATGCACATCTGCTATGATAGTACCAGAATACGCATTTTAAGTACATTAGCGCTGTGATATTATAGCAATACGATCCGAACTACTGTGTTAATCGAATTATCACCAAGTAAAGATGAGTGCTCCAAATTAACTCTTTCAGCGCCCGGATTGTTTAAAGTAGACTCTTCCATGTTCAAAAACGGGCGTTTCCATCTCTCATGTAAGTAAAGTTTGGTCTATTTTGATAACTAAAAGGCAAACAATGCTGATTTCAGGTGAGACAGCTCGTTACGAGCTGACTCACCTGAATTAGTATTGTTTGCAAAAACTTCAATATTGCCTTTGGCGCTGAAATAGTTAAGAGGAGTTAAATTGATTGATTGATTGATTTTGTTTTATGCCATTTTTAAAATTGTTCCAGTTTTATCACGGCGACAGTTCACTTATTTATGACCCAAGGGTAAACATACCAGTACAAGGCTAGGAAATGTGCTGATCCCAGGGTAAACATACCAGTACAAGGCTAGGAAATGTGCTGATCCCAGGGTAAACATACCAGTACAAGGCTAGGAAATGTGATGATCCCAGGGTAAACATACCAGTACAAGGCTAGGAAATGTGATGATCCCAGGGTAAACATACCAGTACAAGGCTAGGAAATGTGATGATCCCAGGGTAAACATACCAGTACAAGGCTTGGAAATGTGCCAAATGTTGCCAAGAGCCTTCCAGCATGACCGTCACGTCCGAGGATTAAACCCGGGACGCCCGGTTCCAAATCCCCTACGCTTACAACTCGGCTACGGCGGATTCTTGAGTTGAACTGAAGCTCATACGATAACCTTTATAGAATATCGCTGTCTAAAACATGATTCTTTCCATCAAATCACAGGGACTTGCTCCTCTAAAAATAAATATGACCTACTCTATGCATAGGGTAGGTTATATCTATTTTTAGAGGAGCAAAGTCCCTGTGATCGAATATCGCAAGTCTTCATATATGAAAAGTACAATTTGTATAGAACCTGACTAAAATATCGTGTACAGTGTTGTTATCCTGAAAGCAGAACCATGCGCACAATACATGCTGTTAATGTGAACCCCTTTCGTGACCAAAAATACGATTATACGAGAAATCTTTGCCTCCTCGAAATACGACATCCGGTTTAAGAAATCATAGTAACATTGATCACGCCAAGTCTCCAACTTCAGGCTTTTTACATGTTTTATAGTATCTTGTATTATGGGCCGGAGGCATTTATTTACAAAATAAAACTTCTCTATTCTGTTTTCTTGCTCGCCAAATTGACGTTGAATCGTTTGTAAAGGTAAACAAACCCATGAATCAAACTACATTATACTTTTGGAAACGACATGTCCGTAAGGCAAAAACGTTTTTAGGGCATAAACAGTTTAATTGTTTCCCTATTCTAAGGAAAATCAAATTCAAATTGTGAGATGGATTGAGAAAAGGCGAAATTGATATTGTTTTCCACGTTGCCTGCATTCGGCGGTATATATAGGCCTCTGTAGAATCTGTCCTGGATAGGCTGTATGTTACAATACACCAAACAAAATCCTTCTTTGTTTCCATCTAAATCGACGAGTTTCAGTCCTCAATTGTCACACTTTCTAAGCATTTCTCATGTAGAACACCATGAAAAGAGTTACCTCCTAGCTTTAAAACAATCCAAAGAAAATGTGGGGGTCATGCATTATGCAAGAAGAAATCACCAGGCGAAAATGGTAACTGTCATTTTGGACCAAATCGGGCCCGAACAAAACCGGTGTTTAGCATTCTCTACATTTACTTTCAAACAAGGTCAACATACTAAAAGTGATCAAATCAATCATTTCCAGTGCATCCTATACACATTCACAATGCATTTAAACTCAATGTCATATATTCAATACATTCTGGTGATGGCATACACTCATTTCTACGCAAACAAAGGTTTTTTAGGAACTATATTACTGTAGATCAGCAAGTCAGCGGATGTATTTAGCGTAGTTTGACCTGTACTTAATTTAATAGCTACGTCAGGTTGCAAAACACATGGGTAGCTACGACTTTTATCTACGAGATCAACGGAATAATCTCATTCTTAATTTATAATGTTTACAATCGTTGGTCCATGTTTTGGAAGTGATACGATGCCTTTCTGATACCTTTTTATTGGCAGGCTTAAATGAAATGGGTGATTATACGTTCTTATAAAAAGCAAACAATTCATTTCCTTATTATATACGGACCAACGTATGATGTGTGAGTTATTAAGACACTGGTTCGCTGCCTGTATATCTGTGACTACCATTCAACTGTTACTGCATGGTCGTTATCCGAGGACCGAGATTAGGCAATTAACTGTTTCCTCTTCAATCTGTGTCTATTGGACATATGCACGCAATAACGACATAATGTTGGCCCCAATATAATACACACGAGAAATAGTTCCAATTGGGAATAACGTAATACTGACCAGTAAGGACATTGTCCAAATCGTTCCTATTATCGTTACTTCTCCTGGTGGTCATGTGACCATCGTTGAGGTTTGATTGATACAGAAAGGATATATGAGACGTCCCGCGAGAAAACCAACAGTATCGCCTCTGCGTAATGTATCGACCTAGATCAGCCTGCGCCGTCCGCAAAGACTCCGTCTCAGGGGGTAAAAGTCATAGAGTAATGAATCCACAGGAGGCGAACAGTGTCTGTCAGGGTCAGCCCGCACGACAAGACTAGGTTGATCCGGGTCGATGCTTTACGCAGAGTCCACAATGTTGGTTTTCTCGCTGGACGGCTCATATTAATATTGTTTAGCCAGAGTGGTCCGAGGAGATCCGAGTGTAAAGGTTATTGATTCTTGAATCATACCCTCTGTATTCCCTTATGAGTTCGAATCACCATTTGTTTACACATTAATATAGTAGTTTTTGCTATATTGCGGTATACGTAGTACATGTACTAACAATGTACATCTAGATTATATCGTGGGAATGTACATGCTTATCTTGTTCGCACATGTAGATTAATTTCGTGCATCGCGGCATACGCCAAAGGTTTTGTAAGTCGAGTGCAGAAGGATAAAGGTTGATACAATGTCTAATGTTCATTTATAGTTAAATGTCAATTCTTCATACTCCTGATATTATTATGCAAACAAGTCAAGTAAGCCGCTTACCTATCCAATTATGTTCTTATTACGCTCTTCGACAGAGACGCAAGCGGTTATTGAATTATGATTTGAATATGTAGTACCTAACATTGGCGTTTCGTAAGTGGTTAAACATTGGCGTTTCGTAAGTGGTTAAACATTGGCGTTTCGTTAGTGGTTAAACATTGGCGTTTCGTAAGTGGTTAAATATTGGCGTTTCGTAAGTGGTTAAACATTGGCGTTTCGTAAGTGATTAAACATTGGCGGAAATCACATTTATTATAGCACAGAATTGAATGTAATGCATGATTTAAATTGGCGGTATATGCATATGGTGTGTAAATAATCCTAAAATGCGAACCTCTGAGTTCAGTAATCAGTGACGTTTTTATTTGTAAGGCAGATAAATAAGGATTTGTTTAATTGGACCTTGCAAATAATTGCGATCCGTAATTTAGACAACAAGAAAACGAGCTTTCAGGTGTCGATAATGAAATAAGTGGATACGACACGGAGGCTTCCATTTTGAATTTTGACTCCACAGTGGAGATGTGCGTTCACGAGAATCAGGTGTCTGCAAATGCGCCATCGATACACGTGCCCCCTGACACTACCCTCATTGAGTTCGTCATGATTGATTGATTGATTGATTGGGGTTTAACGCCGTTTTTAACAATTTCTCAGTTATATATAGGCGGCCAGTTCACCTACTCATGCATTTCCTGGATTTCTCACACCAGTACTCCACACAACAATCTTCCCAAGCAACTGGCTGCTTTTCCACATAGACTTAGCCCATTGGTGGAAGAGGAATGACGCATGTCGCATTGACTTTTGTCAATCCTCGAAAAGAAAGTTGGCCGCGTCGGGATTCGAACTCACAACCCCTGGATTGACCGCTCGCGTCGCTACCGTCTGAGCTACCGAGGCTCGGCGTAAGTAGTTCGAGAGGCTCGTGCATTTCCACTGGGTATATATGGATATTGCCACGTTGTTCGAGCCACTTGAGGCTTGAGCGTTAGAGAAGTTGAGGTGAGGTATGGAGGAAACCTTTGGAAACACACATTCGGAACACGGATAGTTATTGAATTGATTCGTATTTATTGTCAAATGACTGCACTAGCAAATACAAGCCTCTATCCTAAATAAGTAGTTGTGTTGTGTCATTTCTGGACTGTGTGGTGTTTGATGTATATGCGAGGGTGAGAATAATTGCTTTACTCAGTTATCTGCGAGTAACACAATGTTTTCTTATATAACAACAAGTTTTTCATGTCCTCCGTGGGCCCCTCCCCTGCATGAGGAGAATACCATGGTCACAACTAACACGGTCCATAATTCGACAGCAATCACGATAAATAAATTCATGCAAATAACCGTTCTAACTGCATGTTTCACGCGAATTTGGTCATTTTGGCGGGACACATTTCAGACAGTAAGATATTGATTTGGAGATCACTTCTACGGATGCAATGTGCATATTTCATAATGTTCCATTATTTACAGAAATTTGCAATCGGAGAATAGTATTTCTGTCTACGTTCCGAGTTAAATGAATCCAACAAAAATGGCTTTCACAGTTATGTTTATCTTTACCCAACGGCAGAATGTGTTTTTAAAGTAAAATGCTTGGGCAATCCATGATGCTTTTCGACACGTTTAGAATTGTATTGCTAACACTTTAATACAATATATATTCCTATAACCAATTAATTTCAAGCCATAAAAATTGATCTTCGGGAATTTTCAAGCAGTGAATATGGCCCTCGATGAGATAACAAAAATGGCATTCCTTCCTATTCCTTGTGTGCTAATCGCTAAAACGCCATTACAGTCAAGTTTGTTTAAGGCAGCCACTAATGGGAGTCTAAATTTGGCTGCTAAAAACCGCTGGCTGCCTTATACAAACTGCTTAGCGGAATCCGCTGTGGTCGAGTGGTTAGCGTTGGGGATTTCGAAGCCGGGTGTCCCTGATTCGATCCCCAGTCGTGGCACTACGGTCATGGTGGAGTGCCCTTGAGCAAGGCACATTTTCTAGCCTAGTACTGGTTTGTTTACCCAGGGATCATGAATAAGTGAACTGTCGCCGTGATATAACTGAAATAATGTTGAAAGCGGCGAAAAATCCCAATAAATAAATAACAAACTGCTTAGCAGAGGTGACCGCTAACACAAAGTTGACAGTAATTCAAGGGACGTTACACGATGCCCGACCCTTAGATTTTTGACATTTATATTTACTCTAATTGTAAACTGGTATTGTCGAGTTTCTGCATAGACATTCGCTAAAGGCTTGCGCGATGCTTGTCCTCCTATGTAGCGAGCAGTGTACATCTTGATTAGATTTCACGGAGGAACTGGCTGATCTGAATCTTAGCTTATAACAGAGTCCAGATGGCGGGGGGTCTTGGGATGAAGCCAAAATAAAACCTCAGAACGTACATTTTACAAGGTCGCTGTTTTTACTCGTTCACTGCCGAATTTTACAACGTCGACTCTTCCATGTTGACAATTGGGTCACTCCATTGTTCGTCCAACAGGAAATTTGATAAAATGTATGTCTAAGTGGCAAACGATGCATATTTCAGGAGAGACAGCTCGTTACGAGCTGTCTCTCCTGAATCTGCATTGTTTGCAAAAGCCGTTAATTGCCTTTTGTAGAGAAAAGGGTTAATATGGTACTAATAATCCAGGTATTAAGTCACCTGTAGTGACAGTGCTATATACAGCACAGCTCACGCGGAAAACGCATCGTCCGCGAGCCACCGCGGACAAATCTCAACGCGGACAAATATTTTGGTCCGCGAAGGTGGGTGGAATTCCACCCATCACCGCGATTTGTTTTTATGTCCATCGCGGACGCAACAAGATAACCCCAGGGGGTTGATAAAACCGATCATCGTGGAGTTGCGGTGGAACCATCGCGGAATCGCGGTGATATTTTTTTGAATAGATAAGCTTTTTCTCGCCGTTTTGCTGGGAGTTTTTTTTTAATTTTTAATTTTTATTTCATTACAGTACTAATAAATGTTGTTGAAGAGGATAATGATTATAAATCAGTACTCACTATAAAGCAGCATATATGCGTAACAACTTAATTCATTAAAATTCGTCAATACAATTCCCCTAAACTTGATGTATTCTGTAAACGATACAACTACGTGATAATAAAACTGTTAATTCTGCCTGAAAGATGTGTAGCTTACTTTAAATCTCACTAATAAATGCCGTAATTCCATTGTCAATCACCACAATTACCAATGCATTGTTCATTCTTAATCGCCTATAAATTATTTCTTTAAAACCTGTTTCAAAGTCGGCTGAATAACAAAATCAAACTTTGCAAACAAAGAAGTGTGAAGCGCCCATGTTAGTCCCGGATTTAATAAAACAACCAAAATCTAATTATCTGAATTGAAAGAAATTACGAAGTCTCATTAATTGGCATGTTTTACTCATAAAAATACTTGTAAATTAAGGTGACGCAAACAAATTAAAATGTGTTTCTCTCATCTATACATGTTTTCATACAAATTAAGCAATTATTTTCGGGGGCGGACACTTAAATCCATTACACTATATAATCTGATTTGATGACGATTTACTCTTGTCTTCAACTTGCGTATGTCAATTGAAATTCAGTGTTCACATTTAAAAGGGATATTTTGTGCGCTAGTCAAGAAAAGTCGTGTCAGGCGTATTGTTGTTTATGTGTTTGGATTAGCACGCACGCTGATAAACCACTTCTACATATAAGCCTGTATTTTTTTAAACTAATTGACGTTACTGAGCTTTACGACAAGTTGCTTCATAATAAAGTGCAATACATAACTACATGTAAAATAAATTCTACTCTGTTTCTAATCTGTATCAACACATTGCGTTAAAATGAAAATTTATCATTTTCAACAATATTACAATTGGATAATTTATTTATTAAGTTGATAAGAAAAGCTCAAAAATCAACAATCTGTCTTTATTGTATATACAAAATTCAAAGATATATATACAATGTACATGTACATGTATTGTAATTTAACAATATTTCTCTCTTACTAAAAAATGTGAGATAATCATATGTACGATAAACGTATATCCGATGTCCGCCATTTTCTATTACGAAACTTGACCTTATCGTAAACAAACACAATCTTCCACTGTTTTTCGAATAATTTGCTGAAATGGAATGAATTTTAGAAAGTTGTGTCATAAAATAATCGCAATTCGTCAATAAACGTGTACATGTACATAATCGGAAAACAAAAACTTTTTAATAAAAGTATAACATTTTTACAGGTAAATATTGCGGTGGAATCGCGGTGATTTCAAAATAGATAAGAATAGATAAGAAGCTCGAATCGACGACATGTCAATCGCGGTGATATAATTAGCCCGTAGGCGGTATTGCGGTGATCATATAGGTTGAATTGCGGTGATTATCCGCGATGAAAAATATTTGTCCATCGTGGGATCGCGGAAAACGCGTTTTCCGCGTGAGCTGTACTGTACACACAAATATGAGCCGTTCCGCGAGAAAACCAACAGTACGGTCTCTGCGTAAAGTATCGACCCGGTTCAGCCTGAACAAGACGCACAGGCTTACCCGGACAGACACTTTTCGCATCCCTTGCTTTTTCTGTTTCAGGAATCATTAGTCATACCTATATCACCCTGAGACGGAATGTGTCGGCCCGGATTAGCCCGCGTGGACTGCGCAGGCTGATCTAGGTCGATACATTACGCAGAGTCCATAATGTTGATTTTCTCGTGGAACATGCAAGACTTCTCTTGACCTCGCAGAAGTTCATATTAACATTCTCATTAACCCTTCTCCATATACACCAAGACTGCAGGAGACGACTTTGAAGAAAAAATCTCTATGATGGGGAGAGTATAACGTTTAGATACAGTTGAAAACATTGTGACAGATGGATAACGTAATAAGTGTGACCTATTTCTCCATTTGTCACACAAAGTTGTCAAAAGTCGTCTGCTGCAGAGACAACAGAAAGCGTCTATAAATGGGAAGCGGTTAAAACTGTTCTTATGTATCGACATACTAACACCACAACTTGTCTTATGTATTGACATACTAACACCACAACTGTTCTTATGTATCGACATACTAACACCACAACTGTTCTTATGTATTGACATACTAACACCACAACTGTTCTTATGTATCGACATACTAACACCACAACTTGTCTTATGTATTGACATACTAACACCACAACTGTTCTTATGCATTGACATACTAACACCACAACTGTTCTTATGTATCGACATACTAACACCACAACTGTTCTTATGTATCGACATACTAACACCACAACTGTTCTTATGTATCGACATACTAACACCACAACTGTTCTTATGTATTGACATACTAACACCACAACTGTTCTTATGTATTGACATACTAACACCACAACTGTTCTTATGTATTGACATACTAACACCACAACTGTTCTTATGTATCGACATACTAACACCACAACTGTTCTTATGTATCGACATACTAACACCACAACTGTTCTTATGTATCGACATACTAACACCACAACTGTTCTTATGTATCGACATACTAACACCACAACTGTTCTTATGTATTGACATACTAACACCACAACTGTTCTTATGTATTGACATACTAACACCACAACTGTTCTTATGTATTGACATACTAACACCACAACTGTTCTTATGTATTGACATACTAACACCACAACTGTTCTTATGTATCGACATACTAACACCACAACTTGTCTTATGTATTGACATACTAACACCACAACTGTTCTTATGCATTGACATACTAACACCACAACTGTTCTTATGTATCGACATACTAACACCACAACTGTTCTTATGTATCGACATACTAACACCACAACTGTTCTTATGTATCGACATACTAACACCACAACTGTTCTTATGTATTGACATACTAACACCACAACTGTTCTTATGTATTGGCATACTAACACCACAACTTTTCTTATGACTCAACGTGTTAGCACTTCAGCTTTTCGCATGTATTCACATACTAACACCACTAGTAAAATGAAATTCATCGTGTGATAAATACTTGAGATTCATTAGATAAAAGAAGAAACTCCGCTTTCCACAATATATCTTAGATAAATATAAATCATTTGCATTATGTTGTTATACATCAAAGGGATTTTAAAAGTTTCGCCGACAAAACTAAAGAGAAAGACGCAATTATAATCTCGTTTAATCCGCTTACTTGATTTGCTGTTTTAGGCTCTGCCAAATAGCAAAGCAAACCCCGGTCATTCAAACATAAGGGCAAATAATGTAGGATAAAAACAATGTTTTGGTAAAGTAACACCATGGATCAGCCCACGAGGAATATGACGAGCACGAGTATTTTCGTCTTCTCCCAACACCATATTAACCCTTTCCCACATACAACAAATCTGCAGGAGACGACTTTAAAAAACACATTGGCAAAAATGTGAAAAATCTCCATAAATGAGAACTTCTTAATTAATTAGAATTGAAAGTACTCTGTCAAAAGTAGAAATTGCTCATAACGACGAGCAATTTTACTTTTTGTCACAATATTTTATTTTCAAAATGCGTCTGCTGCAGAGGCGTCACAAAGCGACTGTATCCTGTCTGCTGCTTTGGAGTAAATACCGGCTCAATGAAGGTACGGGTCCTAAGAGGATTATAGAAATGTCTCAAATTCTTCTGAATCAACCCGCCGACTTATGCTTTGTTTCAATCCAATTAAAGGTTCAGTCAAACGCAAACCGCCATTTTCCCGTAGAGTTGTTTGTTTGTAAACGCAAAGGTGCCCATCCTGTTGTACTTACTTATTGTTCCAGAGTTTGTGACGTTGTGTTTAACCGAACAAGGATTTTCACTAGTTCAAGGTGCGGCAAGTCAGCTAATCTGAGGTAAGATTTGTCTGCATTTAATCTTTCGCATTTAAGCATTTCCCACATACAACAAATCACCAGCAGACGACTTTTATACATCTCTGCAAAATATGGAAAATATCTTTGATTGAAATTGAAATCATTGAAAAGAGAAGACCACATGTGGCATTAGGAGAATTTCCTCATTTTGGCCAATTATTTCTCCTTCTGCCTGACTGTTTTCAAAAGTCGTCTGCTGCAGACGTGGTAAAATGTATCTGCTTGCGGCAAATGGTTTATCTCGTATAAGCTAATTTAAATAATATGTGCTTTTTCTTATATTTTGATAATCAATGTCTGTGACCATAACTTCTTTGTAACCTGCCAATATATCGTGACAGACAGACAGACGGTCGGTCGGACAGACGACGCGAAGATGTGTGACACATAAAATGACCCTTAGGAATTTTAAGTTATCAATGGCAAATTAGTGTGGGCTTTCGCAAAGTATGACAATGCCGTTGTAGGCATACCAATCATAATCAGCATTTTCTATTTTCCACATTATATTCAGACTTTGCCTGTTTAAGATAAGATCATGTTGAGTACAGCGAGATACATACAAACAAAAGCATTCTCGCAAGTCAAGGGAATTTGTCATCCTTCAAGAATGGCTTCAATGTATCGGTTTACAAACATGATATAACGATTGTATTGTATAAATCTTTCAAGTACGTAATGGTGGTAGATGTTAGATATTTTGTTTTCAAAAGATAAAATAAACACATTGTTTTCGTTATTTCATCTCACATACGATGGTCATTAGTAATAAGCCGATGTTTTGTGTGCGCCGACAATAGGTACGGGATGTATTATTTATGAATCAGTATGGTTTTCGTAACAAGGTCTGCTGTTCATTGTAGACCGAGCCGAGCCCCGGTAGCTCAGTCGGAAGCGACGAGGGCTGTCAATTCAGGGGTTGTGAGTTCGAAGCCCCGGCTAGGCCAACGTTCTTTCCGATGTTTGACAAAAGTCACTGTGACAAGGGTCATTTGTCTTTCTACCAATGAGCTAACAGTCCAGTTCTGATTGTCTAGTGTGTGCAGTACTGGTGTGAATAACACATGAGCAGGTGAAATGACTCCCGTGATATAACTGAAAAAGCTGTTGAAATCGACTTTAAACCCCAAGCAATATGGGGATGCGATACATGTAGCACAGTCTGACCGAAAGATGCTATCGAACAGGGGTCGTAAGTTCGAAACCTTGCTCCAGAATCCATTCTTACCTATTGTTGAGAAAAGCAATTGTGACTAGCGTCATTCGTCTTGCTACCAATGTGCTAACAGTATATGTGGAAAAGCAGCATTGTGTGCAGTACTGGTGTGATTAAAACATGAGCAGGTGGAATGGCTCCCGTGATATAACTGAAAAGCTGTTGAAATCGTCGTTAAACCCCAAGAAATCAATCAGTATGGAACTGCGATACAGTCTGACCGGAGAATAGGGGTCGTATGTTCGAATCCTGGTCACCCCCATCCATTTCTAACTTATTGTTGAAAAAAAAGTAATTGTGACAAGCGTTATTCTGTCGTTTACCTCTTTCGCAGATACAGATACTTTAACACATTTGCAGCAGCCGACTTTGAGGGAATATTATAAAAAACAACCAGTTCTTTGCTAAACATAAACACATTCCCTTTTAATCAGCACTATACCAATAGTGTAATAGGAAATATTCTGACGCTACATTGCTTCTTTTAAGTCTTTCCGGCGCCAATGGAAATGTTGCGGTTTCTGTACACAATACAGATTCAGGTGACTTGTTTGCCTTTAGTTATCAAATTATCCAAAAACACTCATAACATGAAAAACGTACACCCGATATTTTACAGAGAATCCTTTATGAAATTCGGCGCTTGAAGAGTGAAACATTTTCAAAGCAGACGACTCTGAAATACAATGTATAAATCACGTAAAGGGTTAACACTTTCCCACATACAACATATTTGCAGCAGACGTCTTTGAAAACATAGTGGCAAAACAACGACAAATCTCCATAAATGATAGCTATATTGTTAAATAAAGTTGAAAACATTGTGGCCAAAGAAGTAATTGCTCATGATGAGCAATTTCACCTTTGGCCACAATGTTTTTAAAAGTCGTCTGCTGCTTTTGCGTCAAAATGCGTCTGCAGGTGGGAAAGGGTTAACAATTATGTCCTTTCCGAACCCAGAACACATCTATTTAATGGCCTGAAATCCAATTGGTGTCCAATAAAACGGAGTTTATAACAGAAATTCATCTGGAAAAGGTTTTAAACGATACCATTACATTTTCCAACTCGCAGACACGTTTTGACGCATCTGCAACAGACGATGTTTGAACACATTGTAACAAAAGTATTCGAAGATCATGGACGTACGTTTATTGTTTAGAGATGTATCATATGTTTTGAAGTCGGCTGCTTCAGAGTTTGTGTATGTTGCACAGGTTAAAAGTAGTAATAGAAACATTTGGACTGATGATACCATTTCTTTTTCGGTTCTATGTTGCAATCCATATCCCATATCCTTTTACTTTAGGAAATCAATTCTAACCCATCGGGAAATAGAAATGTGTATATCGAGGGCTTGGCGTGAAACGGTTGTAACTAAAAACCTATTTTCAAAAACCCTGGTTTAGGGGCAATTTTGACACCTTTGTAAACAATGCAAATTTAGGTGCCATTGCTCAGAACGAGCAATGGCACCTACATTTACATTGTTTACCAAGTAAAATGATTTAACGCTTATAAAGACTTAATGGCGAGGTGGTTAACCTTGGTAAAAATATACCAATTTAAGTTACAACCGCTTCACGCCAAGCCCTCGATATTATCCGTTCACCCTATATGATTGTTGTTAGTGTATTTGAAGGGTGTTTTATGTAGATTGTGACAGTATTTCATACATATCACGGCGTCTCCTGGGTAACTGATTGGTATACCCGGTAGTAATCATCCTGATACCGATGCATTAGTCGTAAGTCATTAGCAAATGATATTCCCGCAACCTTGAGTACCGAGGTGGAAAACCATTTATACCATTTTAGCCGTTCCACGAGAATATCAACATTATGGACTGTGCGTAATTTATCGACCCAGATCGCCTGCGCAGTTCGCACTGGCTAATCACGGTCGACACATTCCGTCTAAGGGGGATATACTACGGTATGGAGTAATGATTCCTGAAACAGAAAATCCATAAGACGCGAAAAGTGTCTGTCCGGGTCAGTCTGCGCGGCATGCTTAGGCTGATCCGGGTCGATACTTTACGCAGCGTCCACAATGTTGGTTTTCTCTTTGGACGGTTTATTTGTAAATCTTTGGTACAACCCGACCAATGACCAACTCCTGGTATTCCACTCGGTTGTGTAGTGATAGAGCGTCCGTCTCGGTTGTGTAGTGATATAGCGTCCGTCTCGGTTGTGTAGTGGTAGAGCGTCCGTCTCGGTTGTGTAGTGGTAGAGCGTCCGTCTCGATGGTGTAGTGGTAGAGCGTCCGTCTCGGTGGTGTAGTGGTAGAGCGTCCGTCTCGGTTGTGTAGTGGTAGAGCGTCCGTCTCGGTTGTGTAGTGGTAGAGCGTCCGTCTCGATGGTGTAGTGGTAGAGCGTCCGTCTCGATGGTGTAGTGGTAGAGCGTCCGCCTCGGTTGTGTAGTGGTATAGAGTCCGCCTCGGTTGTGTAGTGGTAGAGCGTCCGCCTCGGTTGTGTACTGGTATAGAGTCCGCCTCGGTTGTGTAGTGGTAGAGCGTCTGCCTCGGTTGTGAAGTGGTAGAGCGCCTGCCTGGGTTGTGTAGTGGTAGAGCATCCGTCTCGGTTGTGTAGTGGTAGAGCGTCTGCCTCGGTTGTGTAGTGGTAGAGCATCCGTCTCGGTTGTGTAGTGGTAGAGCATCCGTCTCGGTTGTGTAGTGGTAGAGCGTCTGCCTCGGTTGTGTAGTGGTAGAGCGCCTGCCTGGGTTGTGTAGTGGTAGAGCGTCCGTCTCGGTTGTGTAGTGGTAGAGCGTCCGTCTCGGTTGTGTAGTGGTAGAGCGTCCGCCTCGGTTGTGTAGTGGTAGAGCGTCTGCCTCGGTTGTGTAGTGGTATAGAGTCCGCCTCGGTTGTGTAGTGGTAGAGCGTCTGCCTCGGTTGTGTAGTGGTAGAGAGTCCGCCTCGGTTGTGTAGTGGTAGAGCGTCTGCCTCGGTTGTGTAGTGGTAGAGCGTCTCGGTTGTGTAGTGTTAGAGCGTCCGTCTCGGTTGTGTAGTGGTAGAGCGTCTGCCTCGGTTGTGTAGTTGTAGAGCGTCTGCCTCGGGTGCGGGAGGTCGCTGGTTCGATACCCGGTCGGGAAACACAAAATACTTTATAATTGGTATAAATGGCTTTCCCTACCATACAAAAAAACTATAACGCTACTGATGGGGGAAATTCTTACCACTTTACCGTTATATATTAGTATTCTGCATAGAAGACGTTTGCTTTTTTGTTTTATTGGGATTTAACGCCGGTTTCGACATTATTTCAGTTATACCACGGCGACAGTTCACTTATTCATGATCCCTGGGTAAACAAACCAGTACTAGGCTAGGAAATGTGCCTTACCCAAGAGCACTCCACCATGACCGTCGTGCCGCGACTGGGGATCGAACCCGGGACGCCCGGTTTCAAATCCCCGACGCTCACCCATAGAAGACGTAATAACACTTGACAAACGGCGTTTACCCTTCCCACATACAACAAAATCTGCAACAGACGACTGTGAAATTGTTACGGTAAAAATATGAAAAGTCTATACAAATGAATGTATTAATATTGACTAAATCATCATGAGCAATTTCTTCATTTGTCATAATGTTTTCAAAAGGCGTCCGAAAGAATATATAAGTGGGAAAGGGTTAATCTACAACCAATCAATCAATCAATCAATCAATCATTCAATCAATCAATCAATCAACAAATTGAAAAGAGAGTATCAAGGTAACACATGTAAAACATGTTTTTACTTTTCGAAAGCAAGTAAATTTTCGTTTATAACGATTTCTCCTTTTCGCTCTATATTCTTAAAGCGTGTCTCCTTCTTGAAAAGGTATTAAAGCTTTTTCTTGTCCGAAAAGCTTTTAAGCCGGAATTCCGAATATGTATGCATATATCCGCAGGTCATGGGCAGGGATGGTTTAAATGGCGAAAATATGTACATGCATGCAAATTTTATCAATTATTTGTCAATAACATCAGTCGGAGATCGTGTTATTCGTGAATATAGTTAGACACCATCCAATCAAACGCAATGACTCAACCTACTTTAACCCTTTCCCTCATACGACAATTCTGCAGCAGACGACTTTGAACATATTTTGTCAAAACATAGAAAATCTCTATAGTTGAATGGATAACCTATGACAAAAAGTGGAAAACATTGTTTCAAAAGGAGAAATTGCACGTTTTGTGCAATTTCTTCTTTTGTCACTATGTTTTCAAAAAGCCGTCTGCTGCAGAGGCGTCATGAAGCGTCTATATGAGGGAAAGGGTTAACCAGTTACCTGATTATTTTATTTTATTTTCTTCTGCTTGTGAAAATGGTTATGGTAAAATAATGAATGCATCATTGAGAAAATTGAAATAATGATAGTGATATCTTCTAAATAACATTGTTGGGAACGGAGTAGTCTTCACAATACCGTCTGATGAATCGATGTCGAACGTTTTATATATGAGCTGTTCCATGAGAAATCCAACATAATGGACTCGTCGTAATGTATCGACTCGGATCAGCCGACACAATCCGTCTCAGGGGGATAGAGGTATAGAGTAATGATTCCTGAAACAGAAAATCCACAGGGGGCGAAAATTGTCTGTCCGGGTTAGCCTGCGCGGCATGCTTTGGCTGATCCGGATCGATATTTTACGCCAAAGTCCACAATGTTGGTTTTCTCGTGGAATACGGCTTATATCAGGTAACGGGAAACATTCGATTTTGTGGGATGAGTTGTTTATATCACGTGCCACAACCCAACTCCAAGTTATACTTTTATACAACGAATTAACCCTTTCCCACATACAACTAGCCTGTAGCAAGCGACTTTCAAAATAGTTAGGTAAATCGAGTTGAACATATTATGGAAAAAAAATTCAACAACGTTTTTCAAAATTAGTCCCGCTGCAGAGGCGTAAGAAAGCGTCTGTATGTGGGAAAGGGTAAACAGGCTTTCAAAGTGAAAACACTAAGTTAACCATTTATTTTATTATTTATTTTAAGTCGTCTTCTTTCAAAACGCCATAGTGGAATAACATGTACTGCGTATTAGAACAATGTTTGGATGGCACTCTAAAACGTCTGTTTGCTTTTGTTTCAATGAACACATGAACCGTCCCGCGAGAAAACCAACAAGTATGGCCTCTGCGTAATGTATCGACCCGGATCAGCCTGCGCAGTCCGCGCAGACTGATCCGCGCCGACACATTCCGTCTCAGGGGGATAGAGGTATAGAGTAATGATTCCTGAACAGAAAAACTACAGGAGGCGAAAATGGTCTGTCCGGGTTAGCCTGCGCGGCATGGTAAGGGTGATCCGGGTCGATACTTTACTCAGAGTCCATAATGTTGGTTTTCTCGCGGGACGGCTTATATGTATTTTAGTCATACAAAACCAACATTTTATTGTAAATTGTTTAAACACACATGTTTTTAATTTATCCCTATCCCATGCGTTTTGTTTATCGCTTCGTGTTGCGGTTACGATTTCAGAACCTGTTAGCTTTAATTAAGGACATATTTAATTAAAAACACTCGCCTATCCTCAAGGTCAACAGTCGGCTTTAAAAACGCATAACAAATGAACCTGCAATACATTTGTGAGCTAACAATTTTAGTTTTATTGGAAGTTAACGCCACATTTAACGCCATTTTAAGCAGTATTTCAGTAATACTAATGTAACCGACCACTGACTCGCCCTTGCTGACTAACCTGTACTATGGTAGGAAATGCACCTTGCTTCGAGGGTAGATACGTGGTGAGGAATGAAGGATGGCGAGGAAGTATGCAGGTATACGCCTAAAACAATGTTAATTTAAACCGTAATGCGTGATTTTATTTCGTCACTAATCGATTAAATGACGCGCTAAACCCCTTTTCACACATATAGACGCTTTCTGACGCAATTGCAATAGACGGCTTTTGAAAATATAGTGACTTTCTATTTCTAAGTGACTTTCACTTTCTAAGTGAACAATTTCTCCTTTTTCCACCATGTTTTCAGCTTTTTACAGTTTTATTTTCATTTATAGAGATTTGTTATTGTTTTGTCTAGCTGTTTCCAAAGTAGTTTGCTGCAGATTTGTTGTTGATGGGAAAGGTATAACTAATGTTTTGATACTGAACCAGTACGTAATCGTATATGTGTTTTCGAGGGTATTTTCTTGTTATATTTCATAATAATATGAGTAACGTATGACTACTGTTTATTGCATGTATACAGAGTTAAAACTCACAAGAGCTTTCACTGTCTGCAAATAACAATTTATTGACGAGTTTAATAAAACTTTATGAAATGACAACGAATGTCAGATTCTTTTTATCACATGACGAAACACAAAAAGAAAATCGGTTTTTTGCTGTAAGAAAATATTCCCAACATATAATACTTAATAGACTGTTAACTTATCTCACAAAAATATATGTTAACCGATAATGGTCCCTTTGACCCGTTGCATCTATCTTGACGTGTGTGTTTACCGGATACACGTTTTCAGCCATTTTGTAAACATTCGCGAATGAGTAAGCAAATAGCGATTCGGTCATGTTATATTACACGTGTCACATATAAAGAAATACTAAATGGGTATATTATATCGGATACAAGCATTGTCATGTGATAAAAATGTAAATCAGATATAAACAAATACACTTTTAGCATCACTGGTTTAGTGCCATAACCTCCTAATGTAAAGCCTAAACAGGGATTCGGCAAGACTCCTCTCAGAAGACGCGGTTTAACTGTTTGCATGGATGACTTTAATGCAGAGTATGAATATCTGGCCTTCGCTCTCTGAATACATTTTACATTTCATACAATAAGATGATACAAAAATGTTACTTCGGATAAAACGAATACACTTGTAGCATCACTGGTTTCCTAATGTGAAGCCTAAACACGGATGCAGAAAGACTCTTCTCGCAAGACGCCTATGTTTTCCTTGTCAGTCCTTGACCTTGACCGTTAATAATTGATACCCCAGCATGACGATGAAGAATCACTAAATCTTAATTTCGACGAAATTAGCGGGGGCTTGGAAATAATGGTTTCATTAATCAACAGTATGAGAACAAATCACTTTTCTAAAACCTGGTGGTGCTTTATGGCGTCCTTTTACACAGTAATTGCATCGAAATAGAGAAACAAATATTGCACTGAACATAATTATCTCTTTCCCCCGACTCTTTCTCTCTCTCTCTCTCTCTCTCTCTCTCTCTCTCTCTCTCTCTCTCTCTCTCTCTCTCTCTCTCTCTCTCTCTCTCTCTCTCTCTCTCTCTCTCTCTCTCCTCTCTCTCTCTCTCTCTCTCTCCCCCTCTCTCTCTCTCTCTCTCTCTCTCTCATTTACCCCACCCATTGAAACGTAAACAATAACATGACGTCAGCGTAAGTTAGCAACGTTGCGTTGTCAGGCCAGTAGCCATTTTGTAATGACTATAAGAAAACACGTTATTCAACGCTCTATCAAAATTAATTTCTTTCACTATGGATAATCATTTTCGATATCAAATGGAGGTGTATTATAGAAGGTAAATATTACATCTTTCATTCATGAAATAATTGTTTTTGTAGCAGTTTTCAATACATTGATTCTTTGTAAAATAAAATTCAAAACCTATTCTAGTGAAAATTAGATGGGTGGGATAAGATCACTAAAACATAACATTTCCTTATTTTTGTAATTTACTCGCTCAGGTTTTGAATATTTGTGAAGGAGACACTATTGTTTATTTTTTTATAAATTACTTGTAGATGACATTGTATAATAATTTGATGTAGACTTCTAATGCACAATGATTTGAGACTGTAAGAACCAACTGCACTTTAGCTGACTAAAAAATATAAAGATAAAACCTTACACTCTCCAAGTAACATAATAGA
>JASEVX010000004.1:9093240-9124215 GCA_031761405.1 Serripes groenlandicus
TGTCAACGAAGTGAATGATAATTGAAGCCTTTCATTGTTTATGATCAATCTCTATTCCAAAGTAGGTTGACCATACCCACAACCAACTAATTATTGATCATAAACAGTAATGGAAATGAGTAATCTTGCCAATCATTAGTCTTAGTATGTATACAGTGCTTTCATTAAGGAATAATTATAAGATTTGTGAATTCCACATACACTTTTCAAGATGTTTGTCAGAATATTTGAATTTTATTATTTTTCAATAAAACCACAAAACAGACAATTTAGGATTTGCATGCAATAGCACGTCATTTTACCTTTCCTCTTTTAAAGTCAACAGTGGACACCTTTGCAGCAATCTACTTTTAAAACAATGAGATAAGGGTTAAATCGCTGAAGACATGAGTTTTCTCTTTTTCTCAAAATGATATTAGCTTAGCATCCTAATTATATCATACTTTAACAAATGTTGAAATGTAGTCCAATATTTATAAATTAGACCACCTTCGAAATATAATATCAACGAAACAGTTAAATCTCATTGAAATTGTTGTATAATTTAAACTTAATTTCGAACATAAACAGAGCCCTACAACATGTTAATTTATTTTAATTCTTTCCTTCCTTTTTTATAATGAAAACAACAAACTACTCATGTTTTAAAAATTATATTATGATGAGCGCCCTTGTGTCAATGATGCATAACAATATGCAGATCGGAAGCAATATGCCTTTAGGGAATTAAATGACACATTTAAAATTGTCAAGGACGAAATAATTTTGTACGAAAGACCCGATTCTTTCTTATTCGCAGAGGTGTCGTTCTTGAAACTCTCTTTATAGGCAGAGAGTGTTCGTTCAAAGTCATTTTTCCATTAAAACCAGTTTTATCTCGGTTTGTTCTTTTCTTCATTTGTTTCGAACCAAATAAACATTTTAAATCACCTATAATTTACTATTTGTAAGGGAGTGTAAAGAGCGGCTCTCTGCAAAGGAGATTGATCTACGCAGTTGGTATTCGCGAGTCACGCAGGTGCGCGTAAGTAAACAAATTAGACTGCGACGTAAAGGTTTATAGTTATCGACTTTTGATTACATGTAGTATATAGTGTAAAAATAAAGTATACCAGTCTAGCTAATAGGGACTGTTTTGTCTTCGTAAATAAAACAAAAAAACATAAATGCGAGTCAAAATAAAGAAACTGAAAATACCTAAAACATCGGAATATTTATTTCATTTTAGATGTGTCATTACTTAGTGTTTTTAAACAAAAACAATTGTAATATGTTCAAGACATCTAAATGTGTTTCTTTCTAATAATAATCCCCCCTCTCATGTGATTTCAGAAAACGTATTAAAAATAGAAGTCGCGGGCTTCTGCCCGGCGACTAATAAAGAAATACGTAATGGGTATATTATTAGATCGGATACAAGCATTGTCATGTGATAAAAACCTTATATTATCTATACCCATGTATAATTCCGTATTCCGTAAATTTAACGAATCGGACTTATTGTCATTGTCTGAACACAAATACATTCACACAGATTCGTCCGCGTGTGAACAGGTACGAAGACACAAAATAGTTCCATTATTTCATCCTCAATTATCATAAAATAAAAAGAAAATTTGTTTGTTTTGAGTGGATATGGAATATATTTCAACTCGAAGTGATACAATTTTAACATTTTCACTCGCGCTACGCTCGTGAAAATATCCAATTATATTACTTCGCGATGAGATATATTCCATATCCACTCAAAACAAACAAATATCCTCTATATAGTTCATAAATCCAAAGAAACTATAATTGTCTCATTTTCCGTAATTATTCTTTAGAAATTGCCAGACTAACGTCGTTTATATCAGAAGATCAGCCTATGAACCGTCTTTTCTATATCTTCCTGAATGTCGTACAGACATTTTGTAAACCTCTTGAGAACCGTTCTGACTGACAGAAATCTCGCCTATACCGGATGTGTTCGTGTTTCGTAATCAGAGGACAAGATAAGGAGCAGAAAACTGATATTTTCCCCCACAATATCTCTCTTATGGCTCAACCAAACCCTATACCCTGGGTACTCAAACGAATCGTCTCAGTGAGTAGAGTTTGAGTGTCAAATTAGAATTTAAAACATTAAGAATGCTCCTTATGAGGCGTTCCCACCACCGATCTGAGTACCTCGATCAAACTCGATCATGCGGTCGTGAAATGATCTCCCTCAGTATGCACGGGGGTCCCGCCCGGTCTGCAGCGGTCTACATTGGTCGGTAGCGGTCGGCGTTTCAACACGGAATTTTTGGACATGTCAAAAAAATCCGTGTAGCGCTCGAGAAGACATCTTGTAGCGCTCTGGTAAACTCGTGTTTACTCGTGTACAAGGTCTAGTTCATCGGGAAGACATCTAGTTATATATTTTAACCGATCTGTTCTAGACCTGTATACGACCTGTACTCGATCTTGTACAACCCAAATCAGATGCATTTACTCGATCAACTCGATAATTTGCAGATCGCACCCGAACTTTACTCGAACATACACGGCTTCTGACCGATCATATCCGATCATACCCGACCGCCTCGATATTCTATTCAAGGATCAAGGTCAATGTCACAGCGGGCACTTTGGCGGGGTTTTCATAACTGGCCGAGATTCCATCGAAGCAACATCGAAGCATCATCCGCATTCTGCTACAGGTCGCCATGCCAAGGGGAAGGAAAAAGAACCCAGTTGCTGCCTACATTGTAACGATCGTACATGGTCGGGTATAAGTAGGGAAGAGCTCGGGAAGAGGTCGAAGAAAAGTCGGTCTGGTCGTGTTGATCGGGTAGACATCGGGGAGGGGTCGGAAAGGTCGAATATAAGTCGAGTAGATTTCGGGGTGTGTGTTGAAGTAGTCTGGAAGGGTCTTGAGTCGATCTAGTTTGGTCCACTAAAGGTCTAGCAGAGGTCCCTTTCGGTTGTGTAGAACCCTGACCAAACACCTGATCGAGCTTAGTCGCGGAATTTGGCCAGTCGGGGGAGATCGAAGTACTCAGGTCGGCGGTGAGAACGCCCCATTATCTAGAGTTCTCGTCTAAATGAACAATGATATATCTCATTTTCCGTAATTATTCTTTAAAAATTGCCAGACTAACGTCGTTCATATCAGAAGATCAGCCCATGCACCGTCTTTTCAATATCTTCCTGAATGTCGTACAGACATTTTGTAAACCTCTTGAGAACCGTTCTGACTGACAGAATTCTCGCCCATACCGGATGTGTTCGTGTTTCGTAATCAGAGGACTAGATAGGGAGGAGACAACTGATCTTTCCCCCCCCACAATATCTCTCTTATCTACAATGATATCAATTCCCCCCGAATGGTGTTTACCATGTGACGTGGCTTATTTATGGAAGTTACATCTCTGATCCATAGAATCTCATTAATATTTCAACTCTTGAAATAATGAGTTGTTAAAGCCCTTTCGATCCGCCGTCCTTTCACACTTCTCTACTCCATCCATTAATATTTTAAACCCTTCCTACATACAGCAAATCTGCAGCAGACGACTTTGAAAATGTCTACTCAAAAATATGGAAAATCTCTATAATTGTAGGTATAATTATTGAAAAAAAATTGAAAACATTGTGGCAAAAAGAAGAAATTGCTCGTTTTCTCATTTTTGCACGATGTTTTCAAAAGTCGTCTGCTGCAGATGCGTCAAAATGCGTCTTTATGTGGGAAAGGATTAACTCTTTCAGCGCCGAATTGTTTAAAGTAGACTCTTCCATGTTCAAAATCGGGCGTCTCCATTTCTCATATGATACACTTTTGGACAATTTTGATAACTAAAAGGCAAATAATGCTGATTTCAGGTGAGGCAGCTCGTTACGAGCTAACTCGCCTGAATCAGTATTGTTTGCAAAAACCTGAATATTGCCTTTGGCGCTGAAATAGTTAAGAATGTCAATACCCGGCATTGTGCCTAGAGAGTCAATATACGCCTATAGGCTATACAACACTCATCGCAGCCCACGCTTTCCGGTAGAAAATCATCCTTTCCCATTCGTCCCTAATTTGTGTGGTTAGATTCGGGAGCAGATCGTGTTGTTACTTTATTTAGATCGCGGTATTTTGATTTCAAGTTTGCTGTTTTCAATACAACATGTTCCTATTTTGGGTTATTTGGTTCTAAATTTAACCCTTTCAGCGCCAAAGGCAATATTGAGGTTTTTTTGCAAACAATACTGATTCAGGTGAGTCAGCTCGTAACGAAATCAGCATTGTTTGCCTTTTGTTTACCAAAAAAGTCCAAAACTTTCATAAATAGAGAAATGGACATACGCGTATTTGAACATGGAATAGTCTACTTTAAACAATTTGGCGCTGAAAGAGTTAAATCCTTTCCAACATGCAGACATGTTTTGACGCGTTTGCGGTCGAATGCCTTTTAAAATACAATGTGGGTATTTTTTTTTTCTTTCGTCACAAAATGTTCAACTCATTTCATTAATCTTATTTTTATTAGCCCTTTCTAACAAACAACAACTTCGAAAACATACAACAAACACATTTGAAATATTTTGAAATGAAAGTATAATTATTGAATTGAGTTGATCACACTGCTTTCAAAGGTCACCAGCTGACTGTAAAGGCGTCAGAAAGCGTCTTTAAGTGGGAAAGGATTAATAGAGAATGTTCATAAGTGTGTCGCGAAATCGAATCCAAATCGTTTGTTTCCGATTTGTTGTATCCATTGATTGATTTTGTTTATTGATTGCGGTTTAACGCCGTTTTTAACCATTTTCACTCATATCGCGGCGGCTAGTTCACATACTCATGTGTTTTCTTGCTTTCTCACACCAGTTATCCACGCAACAATCTTTTTAAGCAACTGGCTGCTTTTCCACATAGTCTGTTAGCCCATTGGTGGAATACGAATGACGCTTGTCACAATGACTTTTGTCGAACGACGAAAAGAATGTTGGCAGAGCTGGGGTTCGAACTGGTTTTAACAACCGGCATCGCTACCGACTGAGCTACCGGGGCTCGGCCTTTTGTTGTATCCAGGAATGGGTTAAATAACAAAGGAACCAATTCTACTTCAATTAATATGGTATATTAGCGTGATTGTTTGATTACCATTGATTTGTTCCTAGACCGTTGTACAAACCTAGTAACCTGTTGTCAATTGCCAATATGGCATTTTCTCACCACTTATAATATTAATTTATTTACATTTGGGAACAGATGTGTCGGTGAGAAAAGGTACAGATCGGCTTGTTCATGAATTGTGTAAATGTAATGTAAATGTAGGTTCAAATCAACCTGTTCAGCTGCCCAGTCTTATCAGAAGTTTTCAAGTCACCGGAATTTTCTAACAAGCTCTAACAACAGTGTAGATCGTTAGCATATGTTGCGGATTCACGGTCTGATCTGGACCTACAATGTTCTCCAATGTCAAATAGTACATTTCCGCATGGGGCTCATTTGAGCAGCGTCTGTCGATCCGGGGGCTGTTATATCACTTAACGGTAACAACTCGGTGGTCCTATGCCGTGTCTTGACTGTCAACTTTTATATATTAAAGTCCCAGATGTAATTTTCTGACAAAAGATAGTATTGTAGTCTACCAATGTAGCAGAGGACTAGATAAGAGGGAGCGAACAGGTCTTTTCCCCACAATAGTTCTCTTATTACTCAACCAAACCATATGTTGTGGGTACTCAAAAGAATCGTCTCACTGAGACGATTCTTTTGAGTACCCACAACATAGGGTTTGAATGTCAAATAAGGATTTTAGAAGATGAAAAAATGCCCCTTATCTAGAGCTCTGATAGTACTTACAGCCATAACATGTTTCGTGATTCCTTTACGGAGATACACATTTGCAAGATGAGGCTCACTTAATTTAATTTGTTTTGACTAAAACACGTTTACATTTATATTAAGTGGTCTACGTCACAAGGGGTGGTATCGACATTCTGTGGTTAAAACAGTAATGGGATTTAAGATTGAATTCCATATGTATTTTTACATGTAGTTGTTGTTGTTCCGTCTTGATCGCTTTCAGACGCTTCATGACGTTTCCAAGAACGTTTCCGTTCAGACTGCGCGGAACCGTCCTTGATGTGTAGAATGTGAACACATAAGATAGAACTAGACGGAATCGTTAAGCTTCGCTGGTGGCAAACTCCCGAATGCCGTTTTAGCGATGATGATCTGACTAGAGAAAAGACTAGAATTTAATCAATTCGTGTTAACTCGGCTATTCTCCAAATATCATTGATGTTCGGAGTTAAGCGGCGGAGTCAGCAATCTCGGATACATAATATGATAAGCGCATTTTGCTCTAATTAATGTACTGCATAGTGATCGTCGGACACCAACAGTTGTTGACTCTGCTTATTCCTAATATCATTGTCGGACGATTGTGAAAAGTATGATAAGCAAACTTGGTTTAAAGTCGCGCACTGCAGTATAGGTTACAATACACCAAACAAAATCCTTCTTTGTTTCCATGTAAATCGACCAGTTTCAGTCCTCAATTGTCACACTTTCTAAGCGTTTCTAATGTAGAACACCATATATCATTGAAAAGAGTTACCTCCTAGCTTTAAAACATACCAAAGAAAATGTGGGGTCTGCATTATGCAAGAAAGAACCGTCATTTTGGACCAAATCGGGCCCGGACAAAACCGGTGTTTAGCATTCTCTACTTTCACTTTCAAACAAGGTCAAAATACTAAAAGTGATCAAATCAATCATTTCCAGTGCATGCTATACACATTAACAATGCATTTAAACTCAATGTCAAATATTCAATACAGTTAAAAGTTATTTTAGGTACTATAGTAGATCAGCAAGACAGCGGATGTATTTTGCGTAATTTGACCTATAAGGGTTAGACGAGGGTCAAGTTTTAATCAAAGCACTGAAAGTGCTGTGGGACGGTACCCATTGTATGAGGGGGGAAAAGATGGTCAACTGTTCCATTTTTTGGAAAGTTACAACACAAGTCACATAATTTAAAAAAAATGTAAACAAAAAAGCAGAAATGCATACAGTTCAAACATTTATTTAAGACAGGGTTAACCTTATTTCCAGAGATCTATAATTAAACTCTTGAACTGTAGACAGTAGATACAGTTAGATAAACAAACACATTTGTGATAGGTAATTTATCACATGGATAAACTCTAAAGCAGATGATTTGAAAATGTTTAACTAAAGATACTGGTAAATCTGTATTGATGAAACTAAAAGTGAATAAAACATTGAGAAAACTGTCAAAATGTCTCATACCATCCATCTGTTGAAGATTAGACAACATGTGTCTGTAGTGTAGAAAGGGTAAAATAGTACCTGTAGCAAAGCTATTTATTATCTAAAGTATCTAAAGAACCAACTTAATATTAACACTCTTAGTAAAGAGTCACGCAAGGAATATTTGAGAGAAATGTGGTGACTAGAGTGTTTACAAAATAGTTCTCAATATTGGCCTAGTGACCTAGTTTTTAGCCAGACCATATTCGAAGTTAGCCTAAATATCATCAAGATAAACATTCTGGTAAAGTTTCATCATGCTAGAGTTAAAAACATGGCTTCCAGATCATTAACAAGATTTTTCTTAAATTTGATCAAGGGACCTAATTTTTGACTCAACATGACCAATGTCTAAATTGGCCTGTATATCATCAAGAAAAACTGTCTGACAAAGTTTCAAGCCGCTTAAGTCAAAATTGTGGTCTCTTAAGTGTTAAATCAAGATTGTCCTACAACTTGGCATAGTGACCTAATTTTTTAACAAACATTACCCATATTCAAAATAAATATAATAAAAACAATCAATCTGACAAAGTTTCAGCATGCTCAAGCTAAAAGTGCCGCTTCCTGAGTCTTAACCCTTTCCCTCATACGACAATTCTGCAGCAGACGACTTTGAACATATTTTGTCAAATGATACAAAACCTCTATAATTGAATGGATAACCTATGACTAAAAGTGGAAAACATTGTGGCAAAAGGAGAAATTGCTCGTTTTGAGCAATTTCTTCTTTTGTCTCTATGTTTTCAAAAAGCCATCTGCTACAGAACGCCTCTATAATATGAGGGAAAGGGTTAACAAGATTTTCCTCCAACTTGGCTTAGTGCCCTAATGTTTTATCCAAAATAACCAATATTTGAAATTGGCCCATCATCGAGACAAACTTTCTGACAAAGTTTCAAAATGCTCAATACAAAAATGCAGTGTCTATAGTGTTTGGCTAAGTGACCTAGTTCTTTACTGGATCTGACACATATTCGAACTTAGGCTAGATATCATACAAGCAAATATTCTGAGAAAGTTTCAACATGCTCAAGTAAAACATGCGGCTTCCAGACTAGATTTTCCTATAATTTGAGCAGTCCAGCGAGCAAACCAACATTGTGGACTCTGCGTAAAGTATCGATCCGGATCAGCCTAAGCATGCCACACAGGCTTACAAGGATAGACAACTTTCACCTGTGGATTTTCTGTCAAATTGACCTGTGGATTTCCTGTCAGATTCTGTTGCATGATGAGTACATATCAACTTGAATATACATAGAAAAAAAATAGTAAACTGACCTTTGAATGTATATAGGCTGTAGACAATAATTATGCAATAGAAAATCTTTAAACTTTATGTCAGAAGTTAAATCTCATAATGTGCTTTTTCCTTTTGTGATCAATAATTTGATTGTGAAATTAATTCTTCTTATGAACATATGAACATGTACCAGTACTCTCTGGAATCTAGACAGAAAAAGCTTTGATCAGATTTAAAAAACAAGAGGCCCAAGAGGGCCAGTATCGCTCCACGGCCATTAGGCAAAAATTAAATCTTCAAACAGCCCCGCCCCCTGATGGCCCATGTTTTTGACCAATCAACATTGTTGAAGGAATCTGATAGAGGACCATCCTAGGAACATTTCTACAAAATTATTTGAAAATCCGCCGGAAACTTTCGGAGGAAAAGATTTTTTAAGTTTTCACTATAGCCATATAAGGCAAAATAGCCCCGCCCCCTGGCAGCCATAGTTTCCGACCAATCAACTTGGCTTGAAGGAATCTGATAGAGGGTCACCCAAGGAACATATCTACAAAATTATTTGAAAATCAGCCGGACACTTTCGGAGGAGAAGATTTTTTAAGTTTTCACTATAGCCATATACGGCAAAATAGCCCCACCCTCTGACTGCCATGTTTTTCGACTAATCAACATGGCTTGAAGGATCTGATAGAGGGTCACCCAAGGAACATATCTACAAAATTATTTGAAAATCAGCCGGACACTTTCGGAGGAGAAGATTTTTTAAGTTTTCACTATAGCCATATACGGCAAAATAGCCCCACCCTCTGACTGCCATGTTTTTCGACTAATCAACATGGCTTGAAGGATCTGATAGAGGGTCTCCCAAGGAACATTTCAACACAATTATTTGAAAATTTGTCTGAAACTTTCGGAGGAGAAGATTATTTAAGTTTTCACTATAGCCATATAAGGCAAAATAGCCCCGCCCCCTGGCAGCCATAGTTTTCAACCAATCAACATGGCTTGAAGAAATCTGATAGAGGGTCACCCTAGGAACATTTCTACAAAATAATTTGAAAATTTGCCAAACACTTTTTGAGGTAAAGATATTTTAAGTTTTCACTATAGCCATATAATGCAAATAGCCCCGCCGCCCCTGGCGACCATGTTTTTCAACCAATCAACTTGGCTTGAAGGAATCTGATAGAGGGTCACCCAAGGAACATTTCTACTAAATTATTTGAAAATCGGCCTGACACTTTCGGAGAAGAAGCTTTTTAAAGTTTTCCCTACTTTTTTTAATTTGGTTGCCATGGAAACCAAAATTTTGCATGGATCCAAAAAATTTGAATGAATTTAGAAAAGAACATTAAGAGGATGCTTCCTAGGAAGTTTCATCTTAATTGGCCAAGTGGTTAAGTAGGAGAAGTCGTTTGAAGCAAAAAGTTAACTCATGCACGCATGCACAACGGACAATTCGCCATGACATAAGCTCAACTAGCTTTCAGCCAGAGGAGCTAATTATAATATTTCAATCACCCTTTCCCTCAAATAGACACTTTCTGACGCCTCTGCAGCAGACGGCTTTTTGAAAACATGGAGGCAGAGGAAGAAATTGCTCCATACGAGCAATTTCTCCTTTTGTCACAATGCTTTTTACTCATGCCTCTTACTGTTGACAAATGCTAGTAAACTTACAGTTTTACTTTTAAATTTTACATCTTGGGTCATTTAACAAAACAAATGATCTGCCTGATCAAAATTCTCAACAGGTTCACCCTGTGTGACACAATATGTAGTTCAAAATGATCTACTTAATGTTAGTTATCATACATGTACAAGTGTCTTCCTGGAAGGCTGTGTTATAGCTCAAAATGATTTACTTGAATGTCTTGTTCATAGTAATTAGTTAATTACACAGTTATCTTCCTGTATTATAGTAAACAAAAACAGATCACATTGTGCATACTTGATTCGTATTTGTGTCGTTTATATCTCCTAGATACTTGTCCTTCCATTCCGTTATTGTTTTCCGAGTTACCTTTACAGAATAAACACTTTCATTCAGAATACTTGTCACAACGACTCGCTGCTGTTACCAGCTTTGAAGAATGTCATTAACGTCGTTTTGTTTTTGTTTTCTACCCGTTTTGTTGCGTCCAGGACTTGCCATGTTCACCCTGTGTGACACAATATGTAGTTCAAAATGATCTACTTAATGTTAGTTATCATGTACAAGTGTCTTCCTGGAAGGCTGTGTTATAGCTCAAAATGATTTACTTGAATGTCTTGTTAATAGTAATTAGTTAATTACACAGTTATCTTCCTGTATTATAGTAAACAAAAACAGATCACATTGTGCATCCTTGATTCGTATTTGTGTCGTTTATATCTCCTAGATACTTGTCCTTCCATTCCGTTATTGTTTTCCGAGTTACCTTTACAGAATAAACACTTTCATTCAGAATACTTGTCACAATGACTCGCTGCTGTTACCAGCTTTGAAGAATGTCATTAACGTCGTTTTGTTTTTGTTTTCTACCCGTTTTGTTGCATCCAGGACTTGCCATTTGTCTTTTATTTCTCTGATTCAACTAAAAACGAAACCGGAAATAACAGTAAATATACCCCAACTTTTCCAATACATAAAGGTTGGTTGTAAAAATGTCCCATACACTGACATTATGAATCTTCTTCACAAGTAATGTTGCGTATTGTGCATTATAATCCGTCAACATTTCCATGCTCTGAAACGAAACAAAAATACATACAGTTACTGATTGCACAAAAACAATAAAATCAAGATGTGTATACATGTCTGCACAAAACCATTCTTTATCAATATATATGTATGCTATGATTTGAATAATAAAATAGTCTGTTTATAATAGATACTTTGCAATTATTGATCTGCATTAAGTTATTTGGGGTTATAATGCATATGTATCCAGTGAAGATTCAGAGGAGCCTATGTATCATATTATGCAGTCTCACCAGTCTTAACTGACCATTTACATGTAATTTAGACCTAGAAACGGCGTAGCATCACTACTTTTATGTCAATATAACTTTATAAATGACGTCAAGGCAAAGTGTCGGTTAGACATGGATTCACTAGACAATTTATAACATAACGTACACAAATAAACATATGTTTTTGTGCGTTAATTGAATAACATTTTTGGCAAAGCATCATGCATATGCTCCATCTAAGTAAAGACAAAATCTGGAAAATTCATTTATCAATATACATTGTATTTCTTCATTCTTTTCAATAACAAACTTGTATACATAATATCATCAATACAAATAATTGTACACACTTAAGTTTGAAAGCAGTTTTCACATCACTTAACCACTTTTGTCTCCTAAGTCTTTTCACATCACTTGACCACTTTGTCTCCTAAGTCCTCAAATGAGCCTAAATAGTGTATACATACAGTATTAAACAATGATATACTTGTACAATATATGTACGAAGTCTCCGAAGTCCTTCATTTATTATTTTTTATTTTCCTTCATATGCCACCCTTTTAAATAATTAACAGATGTCAGATGATAACACGAACAAGCGAATGTCTACAGGAATTGGGCTATTTTCAGACATACGTGTACACGAAATACATGTGAGCTTATTTTCATATTCGGTTACGATACAGCACAGGGCGAAAAAAAAATCTACTCCAAATTACAGTTTAATTGACAGACCTACCTCGAACGTTTTACGGATTGACGACTAAATGAACATTTTAGGCGTGCACACATTTCTTTCCTGTCAGTCTTCCTCAATATAAAACTTCATGTGTCTTTTCTCCACAATAACAATCTATCGTCAGGGCAGCTTGTCTGATTTCTACTTTCATTTTGAACGGAAGTTGCAAGTTCTCCTTCGCAGAGTTGTCGTTCCTTACCATCTCTTTCAGTAAAATGAATCGAGTGGCTAGATAATTAGTTGGGAGATAGTTTTTCATCGAAGCGTTTGGCATTATTGTTAATACTACAGATAGTCTTTCATCGAAGCGTTTGGCATTATTCTTAATACTACCAAACATCCCAAAATCACTTCTGATCTACAAGAAAATTGCCGTACTACGATTTTATGTTAAACGAAATTTTAAGAAACATTATAACGTATGAATTGTAATAGTGTCAATAATATTTCGTTTCTAAAAATTAAATTCTTTCTGATTGAAACATGTAAAAAATTGGTATATATTCATACATTGTCTATGAATATATTAATTCAAACTTCAACGCAAAATTGTAAACGTAATACTTCAACCACTTATGCTGCCTTTTAACAGTCCTTTTTCAAAATTCAGATATCTTGATTCACCAATATTTTCGAAAAGCAGTTATATTGCCTGATAATTGGCACTACTTTTTTGTTGTGGGTATAAAAAAGCCCTCTCGGTTTTTGGTACCCAGCTTTACTCTGTCATACTGTTTATAATCAGGGAGCCAATTGTTGTACGATTTCTCAAAATGCACATGGCTATAGACAGTACCCTAAGGGGTACCGTCCAAAAATGGTATGGACTTTGATAATACCGCCATATTCAACGAAGTATAATCTGCCACATGGAGAGAATACAATTTATAGAATAATTGAGTAAACATTCAAGAAGGTTTTATGGAAAGGAACCACAGTTCTATCAAGTATGCAACATGCCCAATTCGATCGGTATTGTTTCCAATGCCGCTATTTTCCTAGTAGTTCTGTCGTTTTCTTAGAAAGGTTTATAGACAATATTATAACTCTCTGTGCAACGAAATTACTGCATTGTCAAGACAAATGGCTAATCGAGTCGACTTCGATTTTTGGTTTTATGGATGAAAAAATAAATATCATATTGGCTAGAGGAGAATTTGTAGAGGTTCACAACGCGGCACTCTATTTTGAGCTGCGGTTATATGCTCCCATAATACATCAGCATCGATCGTACAAAGAAGCCTGACCGCCTCGGTTTATTGGAAGAGCTTCAGCCTCGTGTGCGGGAGGCGCGGTTACGGTCCTTTGTCGGTTCACACAATGAACATTACAGTAATCGCTTTCCCTCCTTTAAAGACATTAAACGTAGTAGTAATGGCTGCCCTCCTTGGCGCTCAGGGTTGCGTGGTAAGCATTACGACTGACTGTCTGGTGTCAGGATAAAGGGACCAGTAGTAATGGTAACTTACCCAGGAAACGCCCTGATATTACGGAAAATGTGTTGAAAGCTGCGTTAAACACCAAACAATTAATTCCTTCAACGTCTCTCAGGATTTTGGGGTTAGCTTAAAGACTGATTCACAGGTGTCAGGATAAATTGACCAGTAGTACCGGAAATGCCGTGAGATAACTGAAAATGTTGCATATGCGGCCAAAAATAACAAACGAAACAAACCAAACCAATAAGCTTTTTCTGTGACTAGTGCTGGCTTCCGTACAGCAGACGAGAAGATGATGTGAGACGATGTAATTTAACCAAACGATCAATATAAGGTAATACATATATTTACAAAACTGTCTCGCACCACTTGATGAATTAAGTCGTGCTCTACAGATGCCAATCACAAGACATGTACGAGCAGTGTAAAAACTTATACAAGCGAGATAAGGATGATATAGAGTGGATGTGTAGGCATATGATTATCTTACGTGCATGATCAACATTTTATACGCGCGTGCCATGTAACAGTATAACCGGTCAAACACGTACTGTTAGCATGTGACAGTAAGACATTGCCCATGATGAGTGTATGAGAATTTAACATTACAAAGTCACGTGAGGTATAATAATAAGACATTTAGGTCAGCTTTGTTTGTTTACATAAATAAAGTAGTCGCTAGCATGTTAATTGTGCGGAATTTTCTCACGTCCTTATCTACAGTCACGATCACTCCTTGACAGCGGTCATGATCGAAAATCATGACCACTTTCTTCAATGCAAAGTGAACGGGACAATGTGAAATTATACAATAAACAAACATATATACACATGCAAACATAATGATTATATACATGAAATAGCATGAGAAATGTATAGATTTAGTTCACATTGTTAATGTTTTATTTATTCTTATCGTTTTAAAATCTATATGTACCATTGTTATACAAGAAGAATTATGATGCAAAGCATCAAAGACGCCGCTCATGATTTTGAAGCATGACTTAAAGTAACCTGTGAAAGCAGACAGAATGTAAATATTTCAAACAAGAAGGCCAAATGTCCCTTTATTTTAAACAAGAAGGCCAAGATGTGTCTTTATTGCTCACCTGGCTACCATAGCCTAAATAAAAAGGTTACCAAGAGCAGAAAGGGTCAATATTGACGTAGGGATTAAACGTTTTATATGCTACGATCTATGTGATATTCAGCATGTGAAGTTTAGTCGTGAAATGACAAGTTTAGTCCTGAAACCATTTGGTTTACGGTTTGCTTAACATCTCTGCAACTATAATGTGTCATACAAGCTGAAGTTTCTCAATTTTTGTTTACCAATAAACTGTTTTAAATCCTCTAACTAGACCCATTAGATAAAAAAACTTAAATATTAACATATATTAAGGTGTATTGCCTCTAGTTATAAGTTAAGTGTGACACAAGCTTTGGAAGGAGAGGTGGAAGTCTATTCTCCTTCCAGTTTAGCAAAAGTATGATAGCAAAGACGGGAGTATATAAACAAAAAATACGAAGTAATTAAAAAGAAAAAGAAGTTATTTATGATCAAGATTGAGCATTATGAAAGTTCACATGTATAGTCAACATATAGCAAGTATTATTAAGTCTGTTTTGTTTGTTTGTTTGTAAATGTCACTTTAATCGTTTTGAACATGCCAGTAGAAAACTGAAAAATAAACAAAAGAAAATGGTCAAGTCAATTCCCCAAGAGCAAAGAGCGAAAACCAGTTGGTACGAATCGTTCATCTCGACCGAAAACCGGATACGAATCCAATGAACTTTAGAAAACCTATCCCATACTGACGCCGCGCTTCCACGCGGCGTTAATAAAGAAAGGGACATAAGAGCTGATCGCGATTCTCGTTCTTCCATTCAATCAGTATGCATAAGTACCTTTGATTGTTGTTTTACGCCGCTTTCAACAATGTTTCGGTTTTCATAAATTATGCGTTTTTTGTGTTAGTTACCAGTCCTTCTGGTCCATTTATCCTGACACCAGCCAGTCAGTCGTAATACTAACCCTGCAACCCTGAGCGCCAAGGAGTGAAGCATTGACTACCATTTTTGGTATGACCCGATCGGGGGATCGAACCCACGACCTCCCGTGCCCGAGGCGGACGCTCTACCACTACACCACCAAGGTGGTGCATCAGTACAAAGCCACTTAGTAAATTATCTTCGTACTGGGACGAACATACGGTCATCACAATAAACGACAATGCTTCGCTACCTAACCACAATCCCGATATTCTCTATATCACACTGCTTGAATATCGATCTATCAAGTCTCGGTTTGAGAGTCTTGCTTCTGTAACGATGATTTAACAAGAGACCACTAACAGTTTTATAGATGCATATAAGGTCGCGAGACAATGTCGTTAACCCTTTCCCTCATATAGACGCTTTCTGACGCCTCTGCAGCAGACGGCTTTTTGAAAACATAGTGACAAAAGAAGAAATTGCTCAAAACAAGCAATTTCTCCTTTTGCCACAATGTTTTTCCACTTTTAGTCATAGGTTATCCATTCAATTACAGAGACTTTTCTATTTTTTGACAAAATATGTTCAAAGTCGTCTGCTGCAGAATTGTCGTATGAGGGAAAGGGTTAAATCAAATGAGGCATATTGGCGTCATAGACCTATCAACGTTTGGTATTGTTCTGCATTGCAGGACATTATGTGAATACAGATTGTCGATTTGTTTGTTTTGTTTTGTTAAAGTTTGTCGAATAAGTATCCATGATCCCTGGTTGACTTACTAGTACTTCGCTAGGAGATTGGCTTGTCGCAATGGTACTCTGCTATGGCGGCCGCGAACAGGCCCCGGAAAACAAATCTGTAAACGTTCTCGGTGCTCGGAAATCGAGGGCTTGGCGTGAAACGGTTGTAACCGAAATTGGTATTTTTTTTACCCAGGTTGAACACCTCGCCATTAAGTCTTTATAAGCGTTAAATCATTTTTCTTTGTAAACAATGGGAATTTAGGTGCCATTGCTCGTTCTGAGCAATGGCACCTAAATTTGCATTGTTTACAAAGGGGTCAAAATTGCCCATAGACCAGGGTTTTCAAAATAGGGTTTTAGTTACAACTGTTTCACGCCAAGACCTCGAAATGAACTTCGTTCTCCAAATAAGACATGAATTTGCTTCTGACAAATCATACTCTTGAGCGAACACTGAGCACACTGTAATTGTTTTTAGCTTTGTAACCTGTAGGCATCGAACTTGACACCCTCATGGAAACTTCCTACGCTTAACACTCGGTGAGGGCGGATTTCTCTATCGAAGTGCTGTATTAATAGGCAAATAAGAGATGATCCTGAAAAAAACATAATTCTTAATCATTACACGTGTCTATGAGCGATGCTCAAGAAAACCAACCTTAACGTTATTAGTACATGTGTAGATATGAGCGATGCTCAAAGAAAGCAACCTTAACGTTATTAGTACATGTGTAGATATGAGCGATGCTCAAAGAAAACAACTTTAACGTTATTAGTACATGTGTAGATATGAGCGATGCTCAAAGAAACCAACCTTAACGTTATTAGTACATGTGTAGATATGAGCGATGCTCAAAGAAAACAACCTTAACGTTATAAGTACATGTGTAGATATGAGCGATGCTCAAAGAAAGCAACCGTAACGTTATAAGTACATGTGTAGATATGAGCGATGCTCAAAGAAAACAACCTTAACGTTATTAGTACATGTGTAGATATGAGCGATGCTCAAAGAAAACAACCTTAACGTTATTAGTACATGTGTAGATATGAGCGATGCTCAAAGAAAGCAACCTTAACGTTATAAGTACATGTGTAGATATAAACGATGCTCAAAGAAAACAACCTTAACGTTATTAGTACATGTGTAGATATGAGCGATGCTCAAAGAAAGCAACCTTAACGTTATTAGTACATGTGTAGATATGAGCGATGCTCAAAGAAACCAACATTAACGTTATAAGTACATGTGTAGATATAAGCGATGCTCAAAGAAAGCAACCTTAACGTTATAAGTACATGTGTAGATATAAGCGATGCTCAAAGAAAACAACCTTAACGTTATTAGTACATGTGTAGATATGAGCGATCCTCAAAGAAAGCAACCTTAACGTTATTAGTACATGTGTAGATATGAGCGATGCTCAAAGAAAGCAACCTTAACGTTATAAGTACATGTGTAGATATAAGCGATGCTCAAAGAAAACAACTTTAACGTTATTAGTACATGTGTAAATATGAGCGATGCTCAAAGAAAGCAACCTTAACGTTATTAGTACATGTGTAGATATGAGCGATGCTCAAAGAAAACAACCTTAACGTTATAAGTACATGTGTAGATATGAGCGATGCTCAAAGAAAGCAACCGTAACGTTATAAGTACATGTGTAGATATGAGCGATGCTCAAAGAAAACAACCTTAACGTTATTAGTACATGTGTAGATATGAGCGATGCTCAAAGAAAACAACCTTAACGTTATTAGTACATGTGTAGATATGAGCGATGCTCAAAGAAAGCAACCTTAACGTTATAAGTACATGTGTAGATATAAACGATGCTCAAAGAAAACAACCTTAACGTTATTAGTACATGTGTAGATATGAGCGATGCTCAAAGAAAGCAACCTTAACGTTATTAGTACATGTGTAGATATGAGCGATGCTCAAAGAAACCAACATTAACGTTATAAGTACATGTGTAGATATAAGCGATGCTCAAAGAAAGCAACCTTAACGTTATAAGTACATGTGTAGATATAAGCGATGCTCAAAGAAAACAACCTTAACGTTATTAGTACATGTGTAGATATGAGCGATCCTCAAAGAAAGCAACCTTAACGTTATTAGTACATGTGTAGATATGAGCGATGCTCAAAGAAAGCAACCTTAACGTTATAAGTACATGTGTAGATATAAGCGATGCTCAAAGAAAACAACTTTAACGTTATTAGTACATGTGTAAATATGAGCGATGCTCAAAGAAAGCAACCTTAACGTTATTAGTACATGTGTAGATATGAGCGATGCTCAAAGAAAACAACCTTAACGTTATAAGTACATGTGTAGATATAAGCGATGCTCAAAGAAAACAACCTTAACGTTATTAGTACATGTGTGTAGATATGAGCGATGTTCACAGAAACCATTTTTAACGTTATAAGTACATGTGTAGATATGAGTGATGCTCAAAGAAAACCAACCTTAACGTTATTAGTACATGTGTAGATATGAGTGATGCTCAAAGAAACCAACCTTAACGTTATTAGTACATGTGTAGATATGAGCGATGCTCAAAGAAACCAACCTTAACGTTATAAGTACATGTGTAGATATGAGCGATGCTCAAAGAAAACAACCTTAACGTTATAAGTAAATGTGTAGATATGAGCGATGCTCAAAGAAAACAACCATAACGTTAAAAGTACATGTGTAGATATGAGCGATGCTCAAAGAAAGCAACCTTAACGTTATTAGTACATGTGTGTAGATATGAGCGATGCTCAAAGAAAACCAACCTTAACGTTATCAGTACATGTGTAGATATGAGCGATGCTCAAAGAAAACCAACCTTAACGTTATAAGTACATGTGCAGATATGAGCGATGCTCAAAGAAAACCAACCTTAACGTTATAAGTACATGTGCAGATGTGAGCGATGCTCAAAGAAACCAACCTTAACGTTATTAGTACATGTGTAGATATGAGCGATGCTCAAAGAAAACAACCATAACGTTAAAAGTACATGTGTAGATATGAGCGATGCTCAAAGAAAACAACCATAACGTTAAAAGTACATGTGTAGATATGAGCGATGCTCAAAGAAAGCAACCTTAACGTTATTAGTACATGTGTGTAGATATGAGCGATGCTCAAAGAAAACCAACCTTAACGTTATCAGTACATGTGTAGATATGAGCGATGCTCAAAGAAACCAACCTTAACATTATTAGTACATGTGTAGATATGAGCGATGCCCAAAGAAAACAACCATAACGTTAAAAGTACATGTGTAGATATAAGCGATGCTCAAAGAAAAACAACCTTAACAGTATTAGTACATGTGTAGATATGAGCGATGCTCAAAGAAACCAACCTTAACGTTATAAGTACATGTGTAGATATGAGCGATGCTCAAAGAAACCAACCTTAACGTTATTAGTACATGTGTGTAGATATGAGCGATGCTCAAAGAAACCAACCTTAACGTTATTAGTACATGTGTAGATATGAGCGATGCTCAAAGAAACCAACCTTAACGTTATTAGTACATGTGTAGATATGAGCGATGCTCAAAGAAACCAACCTTAACGTTATTAGTACATGTGTAGATATGAGCGATGCTCAAAGAAACCAACCTTAACATTATTAGTACATGTGTAGATATGAGCGATGCCCAAAGAAAACAACCATAACGTTAAAAGTACATGTGTAGATATAAGCGATGCTCAAAGAAAAACAACCTTAACGTTATTAGTACATGTGTAGATATGAGCGATGCTCAAAGAAAACAACCTTAACGTTATTAGTACATGTGTGTAGATATGAGCGATGCTCAAAGAAAACAACCTTTACGTTATTAGTACAAGTGCGTAGATATGAGCGATGCTCAAAGAAACCAACCTTAACGTTATTAGTACATGTGTGTAGATATAAGCGATGCTCAAAGAAACCAACCTTAACGTTATAAGTACATGTGTAGATATGAGCGATGCTCAAAGAAAACAACCTTAACGTTATTAGTACATGTGTGTAGATATAAGCGATGCTCAAAGAAACCAACCTTAACGTTATAAGTACATGTGTAGATATGAGCGATGCTCAAAGAAACCAACCTTAACGTTATTAGTACATGTGTAGATATGAGCGATGCTCAAAGCAAACCAACCTTAACGTTATTAGTACATGTGTAGATATGAGCGATGCTCAAAGAAACCAACCTTAACGTTATTAGTACATGTGTAGATATGAGCGATGCTCAAAGCAAACCAACCTTAACGTTATTAGTACATGTGTAGATATAAGCGATGCTCAAAGAAAACAACCTTAACGTTATTAGTACATGTGCAGATATGAGCGATGTTCACAGAAGCCATTTTTAACGTTATTAGTACATGTGTAGATATGAGCGATGCTCAAAGAAAACAACCTTAACGTTATTAGTACATGTGCAGATATGAGCGATGCTCAAAGAAACCAACATTAACGTTATTAGTACATGTGTAGATATGAGCGATGCTCAAAGAAACCAACCTTAACGTTATTAGTACATGTGTAGATATGAGCGATGCTCAAAGAAAACAACCTTAACGTTATTAGTACATGTGTAGATATAAGCGATGCTCAAAGAAACCAACCTTAACGTTATAAGTACATGTGTAGATATGAGCGATGCTCAAAGAAAACAACCTTAACGTTATTAGTACATGTGTGTAGATATGAGCGATGCTCAAAGGAAACCATTGTCTGACTCACTGCCTTTTCACTGTTTTTGACAGATAGTCAATATGTGTTCTGATAAGATGCAGCACACTGTTGTAATGCACCAAACAACCAATCAGATCCCTCGTATTAAAACTATTATAGGTTGACTTTAAAAAAGGTTCGAATATTTAACCTCCGTTGGTTTTAGGTGAACATATATGGTAATGATTAGTTTTTTTAAGACGATAAACAGAACGCACATTTACGATCCATGGGCGCAGACATTTTTCTATGCGTCTCCACGTATGGCAGGATCAGAAATGAAAGCGCCTTTTCGATTGGTTTGTATTCTATTCTGTTCTGTCTAAACGGCGAATCCCACAGGTGATGTTGGAGCATAGCGGTGCCAATAACCGTTGTTGTCCGACAATGAAGGTAAACCAACCTATAACGTAATTATCAAATGTCAGGAAAATGACCTGCATACGCATTCACGCATAAGGATCTAAATACATACGGATTAACAAAGGTTTCCTGAAACATGCAATGACTAATTGTCAAATAGCCGGATGTGCTGTCTGATATAGATCTACATTGTTCGCAAATGCCTTACCGTTATTTTCCGTAGATAACAACTCCGAAATTCCAATATAACATTTTCTCTGATACAGACGAATCCTGAATGCGCGCGCAGGAGACAACTTGTTGTAAACATTGCTGGTAAACCAGAGAATATGCCTAACTCTAAACATTTCCTCTTCCATCTCAATAGTTTCAATTCTGCAAGAAATTCGTTTTAACTCTAAACACTTCTTCTTCCATCTCAGTAGTTTCAATTCTGAAAGAAATTCGTTTTAACTCTAAACACTTCTTCTTCCATCTCAATAGTTTCAATTCTGCAAGAAATTCGTTTTAACTCTAAACACTTCTTCTTCCATCTCAATAGTTTCAATTCTGCAAGAAATTCGTTTTAACTCCTTCACTGTCGAATTTCAAAAAGTCGACTTTTCAATGCTGGCAATTGGACAACTCCATTTTTTCGTCCAACAGGAAATTTGGTAAAATTGAATGGCAAACAATGCAGATTTCATGAAAGAAAGCTCGTTACGAGCTGTCTCAACCGATTCTGCATTGCTTGCAAAAGCCATTAATTGCCTTTGGCAGCGAGAGGGTTAAAACTGTTTGTTGCTTTACGGGATTATTAATTACAAGTCTGCAGCGGACGACTTTGAAAACGTCTAGGCAGAAGCATAGACATTCTCTATAAATGAAGGTAATGTAATTGAAGATAGCTGATAGCATTGTGTCAAAAGGAATTACGTTTCATTATTTTATGAACACTTTCATCAGCTTGCGTCAAATAATTCAACCACTTCCAACATACAGACCATTTCTGACGTGTTTGGAGCATGCAACTTTTAAAATCATTGTGGCATTATGAGCAATTTCTTTTCACCACATTTGTTTTCAACTTTATTCGATATATGTTCTTTTAGTTAAAGAGAGTTTCCATAATTTTGCCTAGATGTTTTCAAAGTCGTCTGATATAGATTTGCTGTATGTGGGAAAGGGTTAATTGAAACTGCGCATGTTCTCCCCCTCCGTATGTGTGTGGGCGTGAGCCATACAGGTTCAAAAATAACTTACATTTAGTGCTTCAAACGATCCTTGAAATTAAGGATTCCCAAAATAGATAAAGTGCAGTACTTTGAATGTTTTTGTTTAACGATCATGTCGCATTATTTATACCGTTGCTTATCTAACCTAAGGAATTGTCTAAGTCTCAAAGTCTTTCAGTGCCTTTGGTTTTGTTTTAAACATCGGTTGAGCTTTGCAATTACAAATGGGGTTGTGTTACATCTATTGTACAGTTAAGACTCACGCGCGCGGTCTCATCGGCTTAAATGTTTTTGCTTGCATGAAATTAATACCTATTTGTAATTTCCGGCAAACATAGAATTAATGTGTATACGGGTATGCATATAGAATCTATGTTTCGATCTCGATTAAGAGAAGTATTCGGACCCCCCTCCTCTCACATTGCCAAACGCGGGTTATACATATAGTGCATCTGTTGTTCAGTTAAGAAACACACGCAGTTTCATCCGCATAAAACTTTCTCTTGCATGAAGTTATGACCTATTGTAACTTCCAACAAACAAACTATGATTATTCTTTAAACGGGTATTATTATGATATTTCTTAATCCGCTTCAGAGAAGTATTAACCCTTTCCCAAATATAGACGCTTTCTGACGCCTTTGCAGCAGACGACTTTTGAAAACATTGTGGCAAAAGAAGAAATTGCTCAAAATGAGCAATTTCTCCTTTTGCCACAATGTTTTTAACCTTTTTCAGTAATTATACCTTCATTTATTGTGAGTTTCCATATTTTTGCCGAGATATTTGCAAATATTGACCCAACCCCCACATCGTCAGACGCGAATCGTACACATATATGAGAAACATCAGACGAGTTGGGGTCTTATTGCATCTGCGTTCAGTAAAGTCTCAGGTTTGTGGAAGACAGTGGTACAGAGGTAGAGCGTCGGCCTCTTGTACCAAAGGTCCCGGGTTCGAATCCCGTGATGAGCGGGTTCTGCCTTTTGGATGTTCCCACACAAACGGGCGCGAGTACTGGTTAATATAAGCTTAAAGCTTGTTTCGCAGTCGATATAAAATAAATAAGTTTAAACTTAAAGTCTCAGGTGAGTCTGTGTATCCGCACAATGATTGATCTCACCAGAGGTCTCCATCGTCCGCCTTCAGGATACAGTCAACTATGTGTTCAAAACCACCCTTTGTATAGCAATGGCCTGTCAATAGCATCCACACTTTTAATTTCCAAATAACTCATGACCCGCCTCCATGATACAGTCAACTATGTGCTTAAAACCACCCTTTGTATAGCAATGACCTGTCTATAGCATCCACACTTTTAATTTCCAAATAACTCATGACCCGCCTTCATGATACAGTTAACTATGTGCTCAAAACCACCCTTTGTATAGCAATGGCCTTTCTATAGCATCCACACTTTTAATTTCCCAATAACTCATGACCCGCCTTCTTGATACAGTCAACTTTGTGCTCAAAACCACCCTTTGTATAGCAATGGCCTGTCAATAGCATCCACACTTTTAATTTCCAAATAACTCATGACCCGCCTTCATGATACAGTCAACTATGTGCTTAAAACCACCCTTTGTATAGCAATGACCTGTATATAGCATCCACACTTTTAATTTCCAAATAACTCATGACCCGCCTTCATGATACAGTCAACTATGTGCTCAAAACCACCCTTTGTATAGCAATGGCCTGTCTATAGCATCCACACTTTTAATTTCCAAATAACTCATGACCCGCCTTCATGATACAGTCAACTATGTGCTTAAAACCACCCTTTGTATAGCAATGGCCTGTCAATAGCATCCACACTTTTAATTTCCAAATAACTCATGACCCGCCTTCATGATACAGTCAACTATGTGCTTAAAACCACCCTTTGTATAGCAATGACCTGTATATAGCATCCACACTTTTAATTTCCAAATAACTCATGACCCGCCTCCATGATACAGTCAACTATGTGCTTAAAACCACCCTTTGTATAGCAATGACCTGTCTATAGCATCCACACTTTTAATTTCCAAATAACTCATGACCCGCCTTCATGATACAGTCAACTATGTGCTTAAAACCACCCTTTGTATAGCAATGGCCTGTCAATAGCATCAACACTTTCAATTTCCCAATAACTCATGACCCGCCTTCATGATACAGTTAACTATGTGCTCAAAACCACCCTTTGTATAGCAATGGCCTTTCTATAGCATCCACACTTTTAATTTCCCAATAACTCATGACCCGCCTTCTTGATACAGTCAACTATGTGCTTAAAACCATCCTTTGTATAGCAATGGCCTGTCTATAGCATCCACACTTTTAATTTCCCAATAACTCATGACCCGCCTTCATGATACAGTCAACTTTGTGCTCAAAACCACCCTTTGTATAGCAATGACCTGTCCATCGCATCCACACTTTTAATTTCCCAATAACTCATGACCCGCATTCATGATACAGTCAACTATGTGCTCAAAACCACCCTTTGTATAGCAATGGCCTGCCTATAGCATCCACACTTTTAATTTCCCAATAACTCATGACCCGGCAATTTAAGTAGACCACATGCGATAACAGACCAGAGTGTTCTCTTCCCATGGGTGATCTTTAAACACAGGTTGGGCTGTATATAGACTTAAATGCATCTTTCGACGGAGATGAGAAATGTAGCTGCCAATGTGTTCACGCCAATGTTATATTTTCCCGTTACAGAGAGTCAATTAGTACTATATTCGCCGCCAGACGTGGCTTATATATTATGCAATATGTGTATGACAAAACATAATAAGGTCGGTCGTACCGCATGTCAATACGGGCTGGATTTAATTGTAGATTCACCTTAAATTGTGAGAAAAAAACCATGTTACTGCAGAAAAGTCCGAATAATTCAAATACAACCTTCCTTTGTCGGCATATGAAATGACACCGATGACATTTTGGCCAATTAGATATGAGCCATCCTGCGAGAATACCAACATTATGACATCTGCGTAATGTATCGACCCAGATCAGCCTGCGCTGTCCGCGCAGACTGATCCGGGCCGACACATTCCGTCTCAGGGGGATAGAGGTATGGAGTAATAATACCTGAAACAGAAAATCCACAGGAAGCGAAAAGTGTCTGTCCGGGTAAGCCTGCGCGGATCGTTTAGGCTGATCCGGGTCGATACTTTATGCAATGTCCACAATGTTGGTTTTCTCGTGGAACGGCGCATCCAGATCGTAAATAGGTGTGTTATTACCTCTGCTGATCTTTATCCACAGAGAAACGTTCTTTTCTGGCTCTCGTTCTGGATAGTTCATTCACTGTCCTCGATTATTAGTCGAAACATTTCAAAAAAATGTGCTTATATTTTTTTCGTCGCTGTTAGCAGTGGACATTTTTATCTTCGAAGCCTTCGCCGAACTACATTGACGCCGACCTTCTAGGTATGCCGCAGCACAAAACAGAAAGAAAATCAAAATTATATACCTCTCTGACCTCCCATGTCTATGAAACAGTGCAGGATGAGTGCTACCTCAACATTTAAAAAGGGACTCTTTTAGGGTTCTACGATACGGAACCATTTCCGTTGTGGCGTAACAGGTGAAGTTACGCCAAAAACATCCGCTGACATGCTGGTTTACACAAACATAGTCCCTAAAAAAACTTTGTTTGCGTAGAAATAAGAATGCATTGAATATATGACATTGAGTTAAAAACCATTGTAAATGTGTATTAAGGATGCACTGGAAATGATTGATTTGATCACATTTAGTATTTTGGCCGTGTTTGAAAGAGAAAGTATACTAAACACCGGTTTTGTCCGCGCCCGATTTGGTCCAAAATGACAGTAATCATCTTCGCCTTGTGAATTCTTTCTTGCATGATGAGCAATTTCCCCTTTTGCCACAATGTTTTCAACTCTATTCAATGATTATACTCTCATTTATATAGAGATCATTCACATTTTTGCCAACATGTTTTCAAAGTTATCTGCTGCAGAATGTTCGTATATGAGACGATATGAGGCAATAGACCTCTGCGTAATGTATCGACCAGATCAGCCTGCGCTGTTCGCGCAGACTGATCCGGCCGACAGATTCCGGGTTAGGGGGATAGATGTATAGAGTAATAAAGGGTTAAGCCGAGGGCTCTGAGTTGGAATTACGCGATGAGATATTTTGTGAAACTTTAGTCGTAGGTACTTGTAAACCTCCAAGGGTGCAGACGTTTTTAAGTTTTGCTAAATGTGTAGTAAGCACTTTCCTCATTAACGTTGTAAGATAAATATGAGCCGTCCCGCGAGAAAACCAACACTGTGGACTCTGCGTGAATTATCGAACCAGATCAGCCTAAGCATGCCACGCAGGCTAACCCGGACGGACACTTTTCGCCTCTTGTAGATTTTCTGTTTAAGGAATCATTACTCTATACCTCTACCCCTCTGAGACGAAATTTGTCGGCCCGGCTGATCTGGGTCGATACATTACACAGAGTCCATAATGTTGGTTATTTCGAGGAAAGGCTCATATGTTCACAGTATACCTATATGTTTGTAAAACTAAATCCGATCTCGTCTGAAGTTGTTTATACGAGGAAAACTTTAGATATACAATCAAGAGGTCCCATGGTGATCTTAACTGTCCCGTGACTACCTTTGTTTGTCCGTGTTTTAGTGTCCTTTCGTCAGGCAGTTCACCCCGTATCCTGCTGTACGGTGTTTCTAGCAACAAAAGCTTATCACGCGTGTTTTGCATGAGTCTTATAAACATTTGCTAAACATGTGAGATAGCTTCACTCTTGCAGTGTGATCTTGGATTGCACTGTTAAATACCAAAGTCTGCGAGACGGTCACGTCGGAAGTGTCTGAAGTTTTTCCATGATAACATCCGAAGTTTGTACAGCCTCAGGGTCAAATTACGCCGCAATGATGCTGATCTAAACACCCAAATAGTCCCTAAAAAGAACTTTGTTTGCATGGAAATGAGTGTATACCATCACCAGATGACATTGAGTTCAATCAATCATTGTAAATGTGTATATGATGCACTGAAAATGATTATCGGATTTGATCACTTTTAGTATTTTGTCCTTTTTTTAAAGTGAAAGTAGAGAATGCTAAACACCGCTTTGTTCGGGCCCTATTTGGCCCAAAATGACGGTAACCGTTTTCTTTGGATTGTTTTAAAGCTTAGAGGTAACCCTTTTCAATGCTATATGGTGTTCTACATGAGAAACGCTTTAAAAGTGTGACAATTGCGGAATAAAACTGGTCGATTTACATGGAAACAAAGAAGGAATTTGTTAGTTGTATTGTAACCTCAAACTTTGATTTTCATATTGATCAAATATAAGGGGTAATGAAATCATCAGAATGGGGGAGGTAATTACTGACGTCTCTGTCAACTGCGGTGTAATTCGTATCGCTAAATCTACTTTATTGTTTTCTGGAAGTGGATCGTTACTGGAAATATAAATTGGGATTTGTGTTTATTAGGGACTTTGTCCTGGAAAATATATGGTGTATGTTTGTTCATGTGTTTCGTATGAGATCGAGATTAATCAGCTATTCATATGTTCACGATTGTGAAAACACATAAGCCGCGTCTGACGGGTCTTGTTACATTCGTACAGTCTCACAAGAATGTCCATTGTTCGCCTACGTACATTGAGACGGAAAACTAGAAGTGTAACCTCTCCCAGAGTCAATGAGACTTCAAAAGGATGAGGTGCAGTTCAACGTTTAACGTCCCTAGAGAAAACCAAGATTATGGCCTCTGCGTAATGTATCGACCCAGATCAGCCGGGCCGAAATAATTCCGTCTCAGGGGGATAGAGTTATATAAAATAATGATTCCTGAAACAGACAATCCACAAGAGGCGAAACATGTCTGTCAGGGTTAGTCTGCGCTTTTCTCGTGGAACGGCCCATATGTTTTAACTGCCGTGTGTTGGGGATGCCCCACAGGTCGTCTGTTTCATGGAGTGAGTTACATGTAAGAAGTGTCAGGCTAAATGGTGTACTGTATTACTTTATTTCATCAACATCCCTGTATTATGGAGCAAGTTACATGTAAGTAGTGTCAGGCTAAATGGTGTACTGCATTGCTTTATTTCATCAACATCCCTGTATCATGGAGCCAGTTACATGTAAGTAATGTCAGGCTAAATGGTGTACTGCATTGCTTTATTTCATCAACATCCCTGTATCATGGAGCAAGTTACATGTAAGTAGTGTCAGGCTAAATGGTGTACTGTATTACTTTATTTTATCAACATCCCTGTATCATGGAGCGAGTTACATGTAAGTAGTGTCAGACTAAATGGTGTACTGCATTGCTCTATTTCACCAACATCCCTGTATCATGGAGCGAGTTACATGTAAGTAGTGTCAGGCTAAATGGTGTACTGCATTGCTCTATTTCACCAACATCCCTGTATCATGGAGCGAGTTATATGTAAGTAGTGTCAGGCTAAATGGTGTACTGCATTGCTTTATTTCATCAACATCCCTGTATCATGGAGCGAGTTACATGTAAGTAGTGTCAGGCTAAATGGTGTACTGCATTGCTTTATTTCATCAACATCCCTATATCATGGAGCAAGTTACATGTAAGTAGTGTCAGGCTAAATGGTGTACTGCATTGCTTTATGTCATCAACATCCCTGTATCATGGAGCAAGTTACATGTAAGTAGTGTCAGGCTAAGTGGTGTACTGCATTGCTTTATTTCATCAACATCCCTGTATCATGGAGCAAGTTACATGTAAGTAGTGTCAGGCTAAATGGTGTACTGCATTGCTTTATTTCATCAACATCCCTGTATCATGGAGCAAGTTACATGTAAGTAGTGTCAGGCTAAATAGTGTACTGCATTGCTTTATTTCACCAACATCCCTGTATCATGGAGCGAGTTATATGTAAGTAGTGTCAGGCTAAATGGTGTACTGCATTGCTTTATTTCACTAACATCCCTGTATCATGGAGCGAGTTATATGTAAGTAGTGTCAGGCTAAATGGTGTACTGCATTGCTTTATTTCACTAACATCCCTGTATCATGGAGCGAGTTACATGTAAGAAGTGTCAGGCTAAATGATGTACTGCATTGCTTTATTTCATCAACATCCCTGTATCATGGAGCGAGTTACATGTAAGTAGTGTCAGGCTAAATGGTGTACTGCATTGCTTTATTTCACCAACATCCCTGTATCATGGAGCGAGTTATATGTAAGTAGTGTCAGGCTTAATGGTGTACTGCATTGCTTTATTTCATCAACATCCCTGTATCATGGAGCCAGTTGCATGTAAGTAGTGTCAGGCTAAATTATGTACTGCATTGGTTTATTTCATCAACATCCCTGTATCATGGAGCCAGTTACATGTAAGTAATGTCAGGCTAAATGGTACGAAAGATCGATGGTGACTTCCAAACTTCATACTTCAGATTTCACACTTCACACTTCACACTTCACATTTCATAGATAATTTGTTTGAAGTGTGAAGTTTGAAGTCTGAAGTCTTTGAAATTCAGACTTCATACTTCACACTTCATAGATAATATGTTTGAAGTGTGAAGTGTGAAGTGTGAAGTATGAAGTCTGAATTTCACACTTCACACTTCAAACTTCACACTTCACACTTCACACTTCACACTTCACATTCACACTTCATACTTCAAACTTCACACTTCACACTTCACACTTCACACTTCACACTTCACACTTCACACTTCACACTTCACACTTCACACTTCACACTTCACACTTCACACTTCACACTTCACACTTCACACTTCACACTTCATACTTCAAACTTCAAACTTCAAACTTCAAACTTCACATTTCATTTCAATTTGCGAATGACCTAAGAAGATTTTGAAGTTTGAAGTTTGAAGTGTGAAGTGTTAAGTGTGAAGTGTGAAGTGCGAAGTGCGAAGTCTGAAGTCTGGAGTGTGAAGTGTGAAGTGCGAAGTGCGTAGTCTGAAGTCTGAAGTCTGAAGTGTGAAGTGTGAAGTGTGAAGCATGCAGTGTGAAGTGTGAAGTGTGAAGTGTGAAGTGTGAAGTGTGAAGTGTAAAGTCTGAAGTGTGAAGTCTGAATTTTGAAATGTGAAGTTTGGATGTCACCACCGGTCTTTCGTAAAATGGTGTACTGCATTGCTTTATTTCATCAACATCCCTGTATCATGGAGCGAGTTATATGTAAGTAATGTCAGGCTAAATGAGGTACTGCATTGCTTTATTTCAT
>JASEVX010000004.1:9124415-9300090 GCA_031761405.1 Serripes groenlandicus
AGAGGAGAGGAGAGAGAGAGAGAGACAGACAGAGAGAGAGAGAGAGAGAGAGAGAGACACACACACACAGAGAGATACAGAGAGACAGAGAGACAGAGAGAGAGAGACAGAGAGAGAGGGAGAGAGGGAGAGAGAGACAGACAGACAGACAGGCAGAGGACAGAGAGACAGAGAGACAGATAGAGAGACAGAGAGACAGAGAGAGACAGAGACAGACAGACATAGAGAGACAGAGAGAGACAGAGAGAAAGAGAGACATAGAGAGACAGAGACAGAGACAGACAGACATAGAGAGACAGAGAGAGACAGAGAGACAGAGACAGAGACAGAGAGGAGGGAGAGAGAGAGAGAGAAGAGAGAGAGAGGAGAGAGAGAGAGAGAGAGAGAGAGAGAAGAGAGATGAGAGAGAGAGAGAGAGAAGAGAGAGAGAGAGAGAGAGAGAGAGAGAGAGAGAGAGAGAGAGAGAGAGAGAGAGAGAGAGAGAGAGAGAGGAGAGAGAGAGAGAGAGAGAGTTATATACGTATTCTATAAGTTTTTTTCTCAGTTGATGTAAATGTGGTATAGTATCATATTTCGGTATGTTATCAAACTTTTGAATCCAACAAAAACGTAAAAGAAGACATAAACAAATTATAAATATGTTGTTCATCAAATACGTCCTTGTTTGGCAGAGAGAACTTTACGTGGAATAGCATACATACCGTTGTTTTCTCAAAGTTTGTAAACGGTCTTGAAAGTAACTGGAAAAGGTGAAAAAACTATTTACAAAGACAAGGTTTAAGACTTGTTCTTTGTTTAATTATTTAGACGCATATGCATTAAATGACATTTTAAACAGAATGAGCCATTTTTCCTTTTGTCACAATGTTTTCACATAGGTATTCCTAGAAGTTGTTACATAATTGACTAGGCCTTAATTGACTAATCAACTTTGTTCTCTCATTTGATTGTTTGGTGTATAACTGCTCAGTGAATAAATCGAAAATTACCTTATTAGGTGCGTTAAGGGTTAGAGGAACAAGATTATTTTTAACTCAACTATGTTTAACATAATTTTACACTTTCCGCAATACAGTATTTCTTTATCCCTGCACTGGCAAAGATTTTCATTGAGAAGAAGATCTCATACCTTTACTTTTAACCCTTTCCCTCATACGACAATTCTGCAGCAGACGACTTTGAACATATTTTGCCACCAAATAGAAACACTCTATAAATGAATGGATAGCCTATGACTAAAAGTGGAAAAAAACAACATTGTGGTAAAAGAAGAAATTGCTCGTTTTGAGCAATTTCTTCTTTTGTCACTATGTTTTCAAAAAGCCGTCTGCTGCAGAGGCTTCAGAAAGCGTCTATATGAGGAAAAGGGTTAAAACGTTTACCTTTTTAACTTTTCATAGCGACATGTACTATGAAACAACGTGAGGCAAGTTGGGAATATAGTCTTATTACAGAGTTGAAGAATTTCATAAAAAAAAAGTGCGTATGTAGGAGTTCCTCCATTTTCCATTACGTTGATCGTAAAGTCGTCTGCTGCACCTACGTCAAATGTCGTCCGTATCTTGTATCTGGCTGACAACTTTTATCATGTAAATTGATATCGTATAATTAAGACAAGATTTCCTCATCACTATATCTGTATTAGGTACGACACAATCAATCCTTTCCTTCAAACAGACGACTGGTGATCTTGGTGTCCCGGGTTCGATCCCCCCAGTCGCGACACTACGGTCATGGTGGAGTGCTCTTGGGCAAGGCACATTCACATTTTCTAGCCTAGTACTGGTTTGTTTACCCAGGGATCATGAATGCGTGAACTGTCGCCGTGATATAACTGAAACAATGTTGAAAGTGGCGTAACACCCCATTAAATCAAACAAATAAAACATTTTTTATTAAACTGAAAAAAAATCCCGAAAACGAACAAATTAGCCGATGCCTATTATTAATCTATGGATTGCTATTCCATTTATTTTAGCTGTTATAATTTCAGTATAAGATATATAACAATTAAACTATCGTGAACACATCATATGATTTAAACGGAAGCAATTATTCAATTCACGACAAGAGAATTAAGCGGAGTCAGCAGCATTTCCAAATTTTAAGAATGTGTTAACCTTTGGGAGTCAAAATTGTATTTTTTTATATGTCACGAACCACTCTTCTATCCTGCAGATAATCTGTGTTGGGAAGTGTATATAAATATCCCATTAGATAACCGGTGAGATAAGTCTATCATTTGTCAACAACGTGAGCCTGATACGGGCATCTTCTTTACCTTGTATCTAATAGATTTAATGTCGTCTACGTTGAAGACTTTAGTCTAGGTATCAAAGTACAATCGGGTAAAATGCAATCGGAATCTTTACACAGTGTTGAAAACCTTGCGGGAAAAGTAGAAATTGCTCATCGAGTCTAACAATGTGTTTTTTTTGTAACCCCATTCATCATGCCGTGTCCCGGTAGCTCAGTCGGTAGCGACGCGGGCTGTCAATCCAGGGATTGTGAGTTCGAATCCCGGCTCGGCCAACTTTCTTTCCGACGAATGACAAAAGTCAATGCGACATGCGTCATTCGTCTTACACCAATGGGCTAAGTCTATTTAGAAAAGCAGCCAGTTGCTTGGGAAGATTGTTGTGTGGAGTACTGGTTTGAGAAAACCAGGAAATGCATGAGTAGGTGAACTGACCGCCGTGATATAACTGATAAATTGTTAAAAACGGCGTTAAACCCCAATCAATCAATCAATCATTCAATCAATCAATCAATCAATCAATCAATCAATCAATCAATCAAACCCATTCGTCGTACGCCAACGTTACGTTAAACAATTGCAAAGCGGAGCACTTAGACCCCTAAATCCCCCAAACGCTCTTCATTTAATTGTTGTTATATAAAAAAAACCGGTTGCTTCTCAGATGTGCCAGCTTATGCGAGTATAAATTCGAACCCTCGTGCAAACTTATACGAGTATAAATTCGAACCCTCGACCTCCTGCAAGTGAGGTGGACGCTGTACCGCTACTACGACATGTATCGAGGCGGTAGAGAGTTTCTATCATTTAAACATGTGATTTATGAAAACCTCCTTACCCATTTCCACCTGCAGACGCATTTTGGCGCAATAGCAGCAGACGACTTTTGAAAACATTGTGGCCGAAGGTGAAATTGCTCATCATGAGCAATTTCACCTTTGGCCACAATGTTTTCAACTTTATTTAACAATTAAGCTATCTTTTATCGAGATTTTTCAGGCTTTTGTCATTATGTTTTCAAAGTCGTCTGCTGCATATTTGTTTGCATGTGGGAAAGGGTTAAAACATGAAGTAATAACACTATTTTGCATAAGTAAGCATTAAATAACATTTATTATCAAAATGGAAATTAGAGAGCCATATCTTACTAGTTAATTATTTCGTGTCAAAAATCGTTTTTGTTTGTTCTCAATTCATGTGTACACGGAACATTTGCTTCACACAATACATAAATGACAGGACGTTAACATGTTAAATGAATGCATAAGGCATTTTTAATTTGTTATCAACACCAAACAAGTATGTCTACATATCAAGGCTGGAGCCGAGTTTTATTATAAAATATCTGAGATCTTTTCAAATGATTTCAAGAGATATCTGACGTTTATTACGAAAGATGATATACTTAAATTATGCAAATTTAGGGAAATTTTGTTTAACCTTTCTCTCCCACGTTCACAAACTTACAGCGGACAACTTTGAAAACATGTAGGCTTAACTATGAGAAACTCTTTAAATAAAAGTTCAAATTATTGAACTAGTTGAAAATAGGGTAGCAAAATCACAATATTTTAAAAGAATGTGTTTGCTGCAGAGGCATTCAAAGTCATTAGTGTCAGAGAAACGCTAAATTAATTTCAGCGAGGGAATAATCTTCACATGAACTAATAAATGTAAACAAATTGCACAATGAACACGTCATAGTGATGTTGTAATATATATATAGCAAACCATCCCGTCACATTCTTTCTTGGAAATTAATTCATGGAATTTAGAGCGTCGATTCTTGAAAACCAACCTTACCTCATCGACGTCCAGTGTTGATTCAGAATAAACTACAACTACATGCGTGCATTGTTCCAGGCGGTAGAATAGTCAAAGCCGGAACGTCCGGTTAAAAATTCCCCACGCTAACCATCCGGCCATTTAGAATACAGCAGACAACTTCAAATACCTCTGGATTTTCATTTTTGGACGGTAGCCCTAAGGGTACCGTCTATAGCCGTGTGCATTTGAGAAATCATACAACAACTGGCTCCCCTTTTATAAACAGAATGACAGATTAAAGCTGGGAACCAAAATTCGAGATGTCTTTGCTCAACCCTCAACACAAAAGTAGTGTCAGGTATCTAGCAATATAACTGCATTTTCGAAAGCATAGGTGAATCAAGATAACTGAATTTTGAAAAAGGACTCTAAAAGGGCAGCTTTAGTGGTTGAAGTTATACGTCTACAATTTTTATATATAAACGTCCATGTACGGATAATTAGTTTCTATAATACTGACAGCCATTTCATTCTGAATGTTACCTTGAAATAGAATCAGAGTAGACAGAAATACACAAATGTAGTAATTATGACAGCTTATTTATAACTGGCGAAGGTTGTTTCATTTCAAAAGTCCGGATATTTATTACCAAACACGGAAGAACTTAAAAGGAATTTCAAATATTTCACGATAAGACTTCGTCATCTTAAATATAAGAAGTCAACTCTTCGCAAGGGGTGATATTGTTGTAGATTTATAAAACATGTTACCTTCACGAGGAAATATAAACACTGCAAATAGCTTCTTACCCCTTTTCTACATGTAGACGCATTTCGACGCATCTGCAGCAGACGACTTTTGAAAACATTGTGGCAAGAGAAGAAATTGCTCAAAACGAGCAATTTCTCCTTTTGCCACAATGTTTTCAACTATTTTTAATAATTTAACTTTCATTTATGGAGAGTTTTCACGTTTTGTATATAACGGTTTTCAAAGTCGTCTGCTGCAGATTTGTTGTATGTGGATAAGGGTTAACTGTTTATGTTTTACACCTGTTTGCGAATATTCGGCATCTACAAACATATATCAACTTGTCTCTTATACTTTTGAAAGTCCTTCATAGATAAATAAATATTTTCCCAACTATATCTTGTGTTGCAAAAATGAAATCCCATGAGTACCCTAGTACACTTCTTCTGAGTACCGGTGACTGTTCCAGTTCTCGGCTAGACAATGCGCCTTGCCAAATGGGAATTCCACTCTAACCGCCGCGATGAGGGACCGAACTCGGCATGCCCGGTCTCATATGCTCACGTTTACCACTCGGCAATGGCGCAGCGGACTCCGTACGGCATAAGGAGTTTCAAATAAGTCATAAGCTTCCTCTGGAGAATCTCCCATTAGACATGCGTGTCTCCATGCTATAAAAGCCTACATGTTTTTCCCAAACTCCCTAATGAATAACTAAGCGGTGGGTTAAAATGTTTTTCGTGTCAAAAAGGCATTTACAAATATCTAAAACGATATGACAAGACACCTCAATATTCGTCCCTTTGCTTTATTCGAAATTTCAATGAAAAATTAAATAACATCTAAATAACGAATCTTTTTCCCTAAAACGATTTGGATGTCATTAGAACATCATTACTAAACAATCTATAGTTAGTAAAACAGTGGAAAGTATTGCAAACAACTCAGAAGTAATGTGTCAATGCACGATATGTTTATTTTTTTCAACAATATTTACAATAAAAAATCCTCGTTCTTTAGTCAGGTGGGAAGTTTAAATATCCGAAGGGTTAACAATGTCATACTGATCAGAACTCCAGATAAAGGTCGTTTTGTATGTTCTAAAACCCTTATTTGACCCGCTAACCCTATGTTGTGGGTACTCAAAAGAATCGTCTCAGCGAGACGATTCTTTTGAGTACCCACAACATAGGGTTTGCTTCAATAATAAGAGAGAAATCGTGGGACAAAGAGCTGAATACCCCCCCGCCTCCTTATCTGGAACTCTGACTGATACGACAAAACACCTCCAAGGGGGCGAGTCGCATTATCACAACTATTTTAATATGTTTAATTTGATGAAATAAGAGATAATGCGACGAAAATGATATGTTTTTGACCCTTTACCTGCATATTAACATATGTATACTTAAGTTATATTAAGTCTAGATTTGAGTTTCTGTAGTGTTAAAAAGTAAAAATGTTTACTGTATATGTAAGAGGATTCTGGAACAGTTTTCACTAAATGAATTACCTTCAGTATAACGTATTAAGAACATTATATTAACATTGTTTGTTTTCGCATCACAGGGGCACATACAACGGAATGTATGAATTGTGATACCACGCCACAATTATGAAAGCCGATCTTCTCAAGGTTTTACTAATAACAAATTTATGCGAGAACACTATATACTTGTATAGTCGGCTTTTCAGTTAGGTCAGTTTCCTAAGGTTACAAACAGTGATCACTGATCACACGATGTCATTGCTGTATACGCTGTTTGCCCGGTTTAGAAGGTCAGTTTTTCGCGTGACATTTTTTTAATGTTATGATTACATGCTGAAGACTTGTGTCATACAATAATCTGTTCGTCTACCATTCTTAAAACGTTATTCAGTCATTAACTCCGCTTTTATACACACAGAAAATCTGCAGCAGACGAATTTGAAAAAAATTAAAACAAAGATATAAATTATAGACGATTTATTGAATACATTTGGAACATTGTGGTAAATGGGGAAATTATTCATCACTAGCACTAAAGGTGGAAAGCATTGTGGCAAAAGGAGAAATTGCTCGTTTTGAGCAATTTCTCCTTTTTGTCACAATGTTTTCAAAAAAAGCCGTCTGCCGTCTGCTGCCGAGAAACCCAGAAACCGTTTGTATGTGTGTTAATCATCACCAGGGGATCGTTTCTTAACAGACAGTTACCAGTGCAGCATCATTACTGATTAAGGAAACAGCTAGATCTACAAATTGTTCGTTTAAATCTCATTATTGGGATTCTTTATTAATTCAATAAAATGATGCGTCAGATTTCAGGAAGCCAAAATAACTGTCAATTTGCAAACACTTTTTCCCTTGTGACTTAACACGATGTATGTAGTACTGCAAAAAATTCATTTTAGCAAGGCAAGGGTTTTGGGTACCCACATCACAGGGTTCTATGGTCAACTATGGACGGAATTTACGCTTCCTTTTCAGAGCTATGAACACCGTTTTTGTTAAATTAATAGTGAAATTCCAGTAACAGGAGTTTTAAAGTCAATCACACATTTAGTTTAGTGTCCACTCCATTCGTGAGTGATTCCTCACATTGATACATGAACGATGCCCTTGGAAAACACACCATAGCGTAATTATGACACGGAATGAAAATGGCCCACATGGGCATCCATGTTAAAGGATCCAAATGGATGTTTCTCTCTAGAAGTTCCCTGAAGTTTTCTATTGAACTATTTGCCGAACAGTGTATAGCCAGATCATACTGCAACGATGCACAATTGTTCGTTTCTGAGCAATTTCTCCCCGTTTCTTCAATGATTTCATAAGTCGGTTGTCTTTATAAGAGTTTAAAGTATGAACAACAGCCGATTGTTTAAGCTACTCATTTAGTTTCTTTATATTCTCATTGTATAAATCCTCAGAGCTCTAGATAGGCATTTTGCATGTTCTAGAATCAATATTTGACCCTCTAACCCTATGTTGTTGGTACTCAAAATAATCAAATTAGTGAGACGATTCTTTTGAGTACCAAAAACATATGGTTTGCTTTAATATTAAGTGAGAAATTGCGGGAAAAAGAGCTGAATACCCCTCCTTATCTTGACGTCTTCGGCAGAAAGCGAGAGTGTGAGCGATACAACGATATACAGAAATCACATGTGTCTCTAGTTTCTTTTTTAAAAAACACCTGCATTCTCAACTGTCCTTGTTTGAGATGCCCCTGGGACTTTGGAAGTGTAAGACTGGGCCACATCCAAACACCAGGCCAACTGTCTTGGCATTTCATTTGTATTACTGTCTCACTTGATGTAACTGCTTTTGATCTATCATGGCATCCGACCTACCACAGGGCTCCAGATAAGGACATCTACACTTGTCCTTAACCCTTTCCCACATATAGATGTTCCAGACGTCTTTGTAGCAGACGAATTTTGAAATAATTGTGGCAAATGGAGAAATTGCTCTTAATGAGCAATTTTTCCATTTGTCCCAATAATTTCAACTCTATACAATTAATCGTAATATCCATTTAAAAGATTTTCTATAATTTGAAAGTCGTCTGCTCTTGATTTCTTGAATGTGGGAAAATGTTAAACTATTCCGGAACCCTCGGAATCATCTCTCTATCGCCTCACTGAGATTTAATTAGTTCATCAGAGATATATTGTGGGGGTAATTGTCAATTTACCTCTTTCTGACGCCTCTGTAGCAGACGGTTTTTTGAAAACATAGTGACAAATGAAGAAATTGCTCAAAACGAGCAATTTCTCCTTTTGCCACAATGTTTTCCACTTTTAGTCATAGGTAGTCCATTCAATTAAAGAGATTTTCTATTTTTTGACAAAATATGTTCAAAGTCGTCTGCTGCAGAATTGTCGTATGTACGAGGGAAAGGGTTAATCTAGATATCATTACAAATCAAATCAAATAAAAAATAAATAACTTTAATTTGTTTTTGTTTTTTTACCTTTTTGGGAGGAGACAGGTCTTTCTTACGACATACAACTTGTTGTTGGGATTTATACTATTAATTCGAAAACGAATGTGAGGAAATAACAGTGCATATACTCATACTAGCTACTGTCAAATAAAGAACAGAGAAATAGTTGATGTCTGTATAGCTGTAAGATTTGGATGCCGTTTTAAAAAAAAAGAACCATTTTGTTTAATTCATGGCGACAGTATTTTTATCCCGGACCCCTGGGTTATATGTCCAGTACAACGCCTTCGTATTTTACTCGTCACATGATACTCCGCCAGTGTCGCCCCTGCTCAAATCAGGCAGAACAAACGATTCCTGAAAATGAAAAATAAAAAAAAATAGTATCAAGAAAGAAACAATCAATTCCTTTTTCTTCTCACGTCCTTCTCAAGATTTGGTCAGCAATAATTTCTCTGGAACAATTTCAGCCTCGTCATAAAGGAAAAGTCCTGCCATTCTGGAATTGTTTGCATTCGCACATGCTGTATCTGGATATCGCTCTCTAATCAAATAGACATCATAGAAACACAGTTATGGAAGTGATACAGATGGAAGTGGACTGTCCAAATGTGCAAACAGATCATAATCGACATTGATTTTAACCCTTCACCTCTTATAGACGTATTGTAATGCATTTGTAGTTAACGACTTTGGCCAACATGGTGGTGACCAATGGTAAAATTGCTCATGATGAGCAATTTTTCTTTTTTTTTCCACCATGTTTTCAATTATAGCCTATAAGTACAAAGAGATTTTCCATATTTTACCAATACATGTTCACATTCGTCTGCTGAATATTTCTTGTATGTGTTTTTTTTCTAAGGCCCTCCGAATAACTTGTTTTGCTGTGCCTATACCCATTTGTTCAATATTTTCTAACTGGATTCCATCGGAGACTTGATGGCGGAATGAATCTATTGATTTTTATAATTTGTGCATCAATACACAAAAACCTCCTTCGTTTTCTACTGTCAATTAAAAACGGCTTCCAAAATAATGGGGAAAAAAAGGAAAACCTGATACCATATTGGACAAAACGTGTCTTTGTCATATTGGGTCGTTAACGCGGAACGTAATAGAAAATGTAGCCGGTGCTCGCCTAATGAGCTCGTGCTACCTCTACGTTTGCTGAATTGTCTCCGAATATTGTATATTATAACTAGATATGACAATGCTGTCTTTTAATGTTAAGGATACGGTCCACAAGGGACGTCGCAAGGAACAATCGATCAACGATAATTGGCATATTATTTTATTATAGTTTTACATGACTGTGTCCCCCCTTATATCTCCCTTACGTCTTGACCCGTATTAACCAACCAGTCTAATTTCATTCTTGTTATACATAGTAACACGAATTCTTACTGGCTAAATCATGGTTAAGCCAATCAGAAATTGTGTGACAGTGCAGTTAAATATATTCTTCATATTTAGAATTAAAATGAATTTAGAATGGTTGGGGATAAAAGTCACAGGAGTCGTTGGATCGAGTTGAATTTACGTCCGTCTTGTTTATTGGTGTATAGCAATAAGCGTCTAGTTCATTAACGAACGCATTGGTGGTGTAGTAGTAGAGGGTGGTCGCGGATTCGATACCAGACGGGGCATACCAAATAATTTCAAAATTGTCAAAACGACTATCTGTCTTTGGCGCTAAGGGTTACGCGGTTAACATTACTCGATGACATCAGGATAAATGGACTAATAGAACTGGTAAATTACCAAATGAAACGCCGTGATATAACTGAAAGATTGTTGAAAGTGACGAAAAACACCAAACAAGCAAACCCATTAACCGTGTTCCCACTTACAGACGCATCTGCAGCAGACGACTTTTTGGAAAAAATGGGACAAAAGGAGATATCGCTCAGTGTCGTCTGTTTGATGTCGGAAAGGGGGCTAACCCTTTTCCACATTCGACAATTCTGCAGCAGACAACTTTGAAAACATATTGGCAAACATGTGATATATCTCCATAAATGAGAGTTTCATAATAATATAGAGTTTGAATTATTGTGGCTAAAGGAGAAATTGCTCATAAGGAGCAATTTCTCCTTTTGTCACAATGTTTTCAAAATTCGTTTGCTGCAGAGGCGTCAACAAGCGTCTGTATATGTGAAAGGGTTAAACGGTTAATGGAGACCCTTTAATTTGTCTCTATCTCTTATAAGTCATAGAAAACGTCACTTAAAATCATATTAGTTACCTTACGTCAGAATGTCATATTTCATGATTCGCATTCTTTTGAAAATATATGAACGGAAAAGGTAATATTACACAATTCCGAAACAATGTTGAAAAAAAAGAGTATTAGCCAGTTTTTACAGGTTCTGTCTTTTCTCTCCGCTGTTCCTCATAATGTTCTAAAGTCGACTGATACAGAGAGGGAAAAATCATCTGATACAAAGATATCAAAAATCGTCTGATACAAAGATATCAAAAATCGTCTTCAGTTTGGGAGGTTTAAAGCCTTTAGATATAAGAAACAATTTATGAATAAATGATGTAAATTCTCTCGGAATGTTGTTTTTATTATGTAAATGACGTAAATACGTTTTATGCTCGATGCCTAAAGGTTTCAAATCCGCACCTTACCGTTTTGAACGCGGAACAGTCGTGTGCCTCTAGGCAATGTTTATGGTCTGTACGATTCTGATGACATACGTAATATTTAACCGAGGAGTGGGGAAAGTATTAACCCTTTCCCACAACCAATAACTTTGCAGCTGACGATGTTGAAAACATATGAGAAAAAATATAGAAAACATCTATGAACGTGTTTTGAATGAATTATTGAATTTAGTTGAAACCATTGTTGCACTATGGGAAATTGCTAATTATGAGCAATTTCTCCTTTTGTCATTTTTTTTTTGCAAACGTGGTCTGCTGCAGAGGCGTCAGGAAGCGTCTGTTTGTTGGAAAGGGTTAACTGAACAATGGAACGTATGAGAGAGCATGCTCGACCTTGCCTGTGACGACTAATCAATTAAGAGTGTATACATATTCATTATGTGTCTTCAGCTGTAGCTCCATTTTCCACAATATTTTCGAAATTCGTCTGCTGCAGAGACGTTTAATTAATGAAATATGTATCGGAGGAAGTTCAGACCCGTTTTCTGGATGGCGCCGCTAACATAATGCGTACTTTACATTATTACCTAACATACTTCATTAATAACCTTTTTTTATAAACAGACACTTTTCTCCTACTAAATGCGATATTACATTTTCTCTGTAAACAAGTGTAGTTATAAGGCAAATTAAAAGAGGATAACTTGCTTTGAGATAACACAGGAAATTTAATAGATCTAAAAGCCTAAATCTAAATCGATTTACACATTTCCCTACTACATGTAAGTTCTTACAACATTTATTTTTGTAAATGAACATATGAAAATGTCGTATAATTGACGTCTTACCGCGGCTTGTAACTATCACTTGTAGATTTCCTACGACAATAATTGTGCGCGGTAATGAAGCAGTAAATTGTGCTAGAGCGTATGTAACTATAACAACTAAACATATGCTTTTGTCATCCTCCGTCAAAGAAGTAGAATACATCAGTCTGTTTTTTTTTATCTTTTCACCCTAAACACTTAACCCTTTTCCCTCATATAGACGCTTTCTGACGCCTCTGCAGCAGACAGCTTTTTGAAAACATAGTGACAAAAGAAGAAATTGCTCAAAACGAGCAATTTCTCCTTTTGCCACAATGTTTTCCACTTTTAGTCATAGGTTTATCCATTCAATTATAGAGATTTTTCTATCTTTTGACAAAATATGTTCAAAGTCGTCTGCTGCAGATTTGTTGTATGCCAACATATAAAACGATGTTTGTTTCTTTCCATCTAGAATATGTAACATTGCTTGAATAGTACACAACTCCTAAAGATCACATGGATAGCGCTCAGGATATAACACAGCGCCAGTGGCAATATTGAGGTATTTGTAAACAATACAGATGCAGTTGAGAAATCAGCATTGTTTGCCTTTTTTTATCATTAAAGTATTCCAAAAAGTCTAAACAAAAAACGTTGAGTCACCCGATTTTGAACGTAGAATAGTTTTACTTTACGGAATTCGACGCTGAAAAAGTTCAGGGTTCAAGTCACTTTCGGTGGTAACTTATCCAACGACCAATGAGAAACAAGTATTTTGTCGACGTGATATAAGCGTATAATTGTTTCGAAAGGGTTAAAAATCCCCAAAATCGAATAAATTCATAAGCAGGTTGTGAGAAGTTAAGTTAACTTTAAACGTGATCATAAAGAAGATAAGTTTAGCATGCGGGTTAACCTCTAGCGGCCATTAGATAAAGTGTCTGTATATATGCAAATCTAAAGTATTTGTATATCTAATGTAAACAAAAAAACACTTATATGTGTACGCATTGACCCCTTCAAGACTTGTATGCAATGTTAGAATTAAAATATTGAGGAACAAAGTTCTTAGGTGCTTTTTTGGGGTTCGTCTTGTTCGCCGTCTTTAGATCGTCTGTTTTTCGATGAAAGAAAATTGGGCTATTGCGATAGCCTTGGCGTCGTCATCGTCGTCTGCGTCGTCCGCGTCGTCTGTGTCGTCCGCGTCGTCTGCGTCTTCTGCGTCGTCCGCGTCTTCTGCGCCTTCTGCGTCTTCTGTGTCGTCTGCGTTTTCTGCGTCTTCTGCGTCTTCTGCGTCTTCTGCGTCTTCTGCGTCGTCTGCGTCTTCTGCGTCGTCCGCGTCGTCTGTGTCGTCCGCGTCGTCTGCGTCGTCCGCGTCGTCTGCGTCTTCTGTGTCGTCTGCGTCGTCTGCGTCTTCTGTGTCGTCTGCGTTTTCTGCGTCTTCTGCGTCTTCTGCGTCTTCTGCGTCTTCTGCGTCGTCTACGTCGTCTGCGTCGTCTACGTCGTCTGCATCTTCTACGTCGTCTGCGTCGTCTGCGTTGTTACAAAACGTTCGCCTTACCTTATAACTAAAAAACGTTCAATATTTTCAAATGAAACTTGGTACGCATGTTCCTAGGAACTATATAAAGGTCTATACCAAGTCAAATAACTCTGGCTTTAATAATTCATCAGTAATGCCCATTTTTCGGCTTAGATAAAAAGCAGACGATCTTTGACGTTCGCTCCGCGGCGCTCTTGTTCATAACGTATAATGAGACATAGGATGGTAAAAGGTTCGGCTATATACGTCTAGTCATTTTGCCAGAAGAAACATTTTGACCATGTCGCACGAAAAACGATATTCAAATATGTTTCGATTGTCGATTAAAGGTTCTTCTAAATATATAGACGCCCGGCCCCGTATCGATGCATGCTGTCAATCCAGGGGCTGTGAGTTCGAACCCAAGCTCGGTTAACATTTTTTTTCGACGTGTGACAGAATTCACTGTGAAAAGTGTCATTTGTCTTCCACCAATTGGCTCACAGTATATATGGAAAAGCAGCCATTTGCCTGGAAAGATTGTCGCGTGGAGTTCTGGTGTGAGAAAGCTAGGTAACACACGAGTAGGTGAACTAGCCAATGCGATATGAAAAAGTGTTGAAATCGGCGGTAAACCCGAATCGATCAATCAATCTACATGTAGACACTTTGGTGAGAATGTTTGTATGCACAATCTCCGGTTTCCCCAAACGTCTTCACTGTTCACATATGAGCCGTTCCGCGAGAAAACCGACATTATGGAATCTGCGTAAATGATCGATCCCGATCAGCCTAAGCATGCCGCGCAGGCTAAACCGGACAAACACTTTTCGCCTCCTGTGGATTTTCTGTTTCAGGAATCACTTCTCTATACCTCTATCCCCCTAAGACGGAATGTGTCGCTCTGCGCAGGCTGATCTGAATCGATACATTACGCAGAGTCCATAATGTTGGTTTTCTCGTGGAACGGCTCATATGTAATTTACAAATTTATGTCTATTCGCTCGACGTGTCCCGTTACAATGAATGTTGATCTGGATATGTATCAGAGATCTTTGACTATCGATGCGATAAAAGGAATAAAAGTTAATATTGGTAAGCCCTTTTAAATCCGGGATATGTGGGCCTTTTATCTTATTTATCTAACTTTATAATGCGATCTGATTCCGCGTTTTTCCCCCTTGGTTAATGGTAAATCGAAATAATTTAACAACAAAACGAACGAGAACGAAAGTCTCATTTTGTGCAATGGTATTTGTGCATGGTTTACAGGGAAAATGCATTTATATTTTAAATGTTAAACACATTTCACTGCCATTACGTTGGTTTTCTTGGAAACAAGGCTTACTTAGAAATGGAAAGGTGTACACATGTAGACGGAATGCCTTTATAACACCAAATAAGGGTGGGGAAAATATGTATGAGCCGTGTCTAGCGATTCGGGGGGGGGGGGGGGGGGCGTCGTCATACCTTTCTTTATGGCATAAGTTAAAGTTATATTGGACGTACCACTAGTGGGACTTCACTTCTAGCTTTTAATCAGAAGATACAGCTATGTCAATATAACACGTAGGCGGACAGTGAAGTCCCAGATGAGCCTGTGCGTACGCATAGACTCACCTGGGACTTCACTGTACGCAAATGCTTTAAGACACCAAATCACACGACGTGGCTCCAATGTAATCTGTGATATTTTTAACTAGGCCTTTTTACTTTATTTATGTAATACTTTAATGTCATAATAAATAATCTTTACCCTTATACAAGTGCTCCTCAGTGTTCACCAGGTAGAAGCATTGAAGGCTATATTAGAGATCTATTACATTATTAGTGCAGAGAATTTCGGACGATTTTTTTAACATTAATTTCGTTTTCAATTAGCTTTTCGTTTCTTTCTTTAATTTAAATATTGAATACCTTTATGAAATATTTCCTATATGTCGCACGGTTTTGTGGATAGAAATGAGAGACTGAGTTTTTTTAATTAAAGTGGGCTATATTTCTGTTGACTTTCGAAACGATGGCAAAAGTCAGACTGTTTGCATTTTTGTAGCCCGTTAAATAAACAAATATTAATTACCCTTTTAGTCTTGAAATGGATTGCGAAAATCAACTCTGTGTCCGTTGAATGAGTCGTCAAGTTATAAATATTTTAAACTATAGTTAATTAACCTTTCCCATATACAATAAAGCTGCAACAGACGACTTGAAAACACCTAGGCACCCTTTGAACACTTCCTATAAATGAAAGTATTATGATAATAGTTAAACATTGTGACAAAAGGAAAACTTTCTAATTATGAGCAATATCATGTTTAGCTACACAGTTTTCAAAAGTCGTCTGCTGCAGATACCTCAAAATGCTCCCGGTAGTGGAATTGGTTTAAAGAAAAAATAATTCTAAAAAAGGAGCCTTTGATTTGATAGAAAACTCACGCATGCTTCAATCGCAAGCCAGTTTACACGTGGACACTTAAGGGATCGTTTTTTTAATATTTTTTCTTTAAGTTTTCAAACACAGACACATTGATAAAAACACATAGTACAACTTATTTGATTAACAGATATGATCCACTCAAGCAGATGCAATGTTTTCCAAAAAGCAATTTAGTCCAAGAGTTCAAAATCCGCTTTGTCAAGGGTTAAAAGGAACCAACTTGTTGTTTGTTTTAACTATGGTCTAATTCCTTAATGCAACTGATACTATAATACATTCAATTGATTTCGGATATAACAATTGAATGTGGAATCTGTTAGCAAATATATCTTTATCGGTATCAGTTTGTCTTGGCATTGTTATTTTATATCAAATATGTGATTAGTGAACGCCTTCTCTTTTAGTGAGTTTAGCTTGATCCTTCTCGTCTTAGAGTATCATACAAGAAATGTGCAGCAGAGAAAAAGAGAGAGAGAGAGAGTGTGTGTAAGTATGTGTGTGTGAGAAAGAGAACGAGAAAGAGAGAGAGAGAGAGAGAGAGAGAGAGAGAGAGAGAGAGAGAGAGAGAGAGAGAGAGAGAGAGAGAGAGAGAGAGAGAGAGAGAGACACACACACACACACAGAGAGAGACACACAGAGAGAGAGAGACAGAGAGAGACAGAGAGAGACAGAGAGACAGAGAGAGAGAGAGAGACAGAGAGAGACAGAGAGACAGAGAGAGAGAGATAGAGAGCCAGAGACAGAGACAGACAGAGACAGATACAGAGACAGAGAGACACACAGAGAGAGAGAGAGAGAAAGAGAGAGAGAGAGAGAGAGAGAGAGAGACAGAGAGAGAGAGAGAGAGCGAGAGAGAGAGCGACAGAGACAGATACAGATAGGCAAAGAGAGGGAGAGAGACTGAGATACAGAGAGACAGAGACAAAAAGAGACAGACAGACATACATACAGACAAACATATATAGAGAGAGTGAGAGTAAGAGTGAGAATGAGAGTGAGAGAGACACAGATACAGAGAGAGACAGAGACAGAGACAGAGAAAAACAAAGAAGAAATAAAATTCCAGTCCAGTCGTTTTCCAAATAAGGCAGTATCGATAACTGACAGCAGGCGGGAATTCAATAGAGTCTGTGACAGTGAGAGTTCTAAGATTTAGTCCCCTTTGTCGGATACGGTTCCACATTTCCAGATAAAATTGGATATCATCTGCATATAGAGGCATTTTGGAGCGGACTCCAATTTCTATTTGCATTAATATATATATATATATATAGCATGTACGATCAATGCACACATAGACATACGAGTAAGATGATTACTCTCGCTTAATATATGGAGTCTACCATTGGTTTATGATAGACTGTTAACCCTTTACCACATATATACGCTTTCTGACGCCTCTGCAGCAGACGACTTTTGAAAACACTGTGCCAAAGGTGAAATTGGTCATGATGAGCAATTTCACCATTTGCCACAATGTTTTCACAATGTTTTCAACTCAATTTAATAATAAAACTGTCATGAATGAAGATGTTTCACATTTTTGCCAACATGCTTGCAAAATCGTCTGCTGCAGATTTGTTGTATGTGGGAAAGGGTTAATTGTGTTTTGAATGTTTATTTCGATGGTGTTTTATGCCTCTTTTAACAACATGTCATCTATATCGCGATGTCATATATATCGCGGCGCTTATTTGAATAATTACATGTACTACTTGATGTATCCAGAGCACCGAATCGTAACGTTATCCCTGCTTCCATGAACGCCCAGTAATTACCGTTTGAAATACTTTGAAAGAACCGACCAGGGACCGAACTCTTAACTCGCGGTCGCTGACTATAAAACACCCACCGAGGCGATTATACAGATGAGAATTTGAACTTGCAGAACATTTGTCAACAAACTGTGATTCCGATCGTATACATGATAGATAGATATATTTTATTTGACTTATACAAATACACGTATATCATCATTAACATACATTTACATAATTCTATGGTAGAACTCATTTTAAACGTATTAGAGGGCCAGGCCATACATATTTACTATGGTAGAAATCACTTAAGATGTATTAGAGGGCCAGGCCTTACATATTTACTATGGTAGAAATCACTTAAGATGTATTAGAGGGCCAGGCCTTATATATTTACTATGGTAGAAATCACTTTAAATTTATTAGACGGTCATGTCACATATATTTACTATGGTAGAAATCACTTTGAATTTATTAGACGGTCATGCCATTTATATTTAGTACAATTTACTATGGTAGAAATGACGTTAAATGTAATAGACGGTTTGCCATATATATAGTATAAAAGGTAAATGAAATTACTGTCGTAAACTTGGTTAACCGCATACAACGATACATATGTACTATGTGACATTTATAAGGTCGTATATTTCGTTATCATTGAATTTTACAAGTCATTCTTAGTATACACTTATACACCTTTAAGTACAAAAATAAATAAATGACTAACATTTTGTATACAAGGAAATTAGATGAAAACTGTATACATAATGTATGTATATTGAAAACGCCCACTACTTACCCTTAAGCCTTTTATCTCAGGTATCATTTCGGAGGCTCATTATATGACATAATACCATACACTTACACAGTAAATGCTCTGATATGTCTGAAATCATAATTGCAAGATAAACAATAACTCAATTTCAAATATCTGCAAAGTTTTGACAAATAGATATACATTGACTAAGGTGTTAAATATTGACAAGTGAAGAAGAGCAACGGCATAAAACACTGACTATTATATATTCGGTCCTCGCTATAATTGTACTATTATTTGCCTCACTGAGCAAGTTCGTAACAACAAATTCGCAACCCTTTTTACTGTTTACCTACCCGCATTGACTCGCGAATTCACACTGTTGTAAAGCGTGATTGCCTTATTGTAACTGATAACCTGATGGTATTTTTAGATTCAACTGCTGTTTAAACTTAAATCTGATGAAAATATTGAAATACGTGAGGAATTAATTTGTTAATTTACAAACTGTTTTGAAATATCCATTCTGGCTATATATTTGTAAACGTTACTAGAATAAGCAAGATTGGTCATTATTTCAGAATATTTCGTTTTCCCTGCAATGTTAGGTAAAGTTATCTGCCGCACTGGCGTCAGTCAAAACATTCTGTTATCATTTTGGAAGGGTCAAAACCTTATTACAAGAATAATCTATTATCTTAATAGCGCGGGGTAAGGTTCACGGAAACGGTAATCTTGTTCAATTGTTTATATTAACCGTTTCTGGTGTTCGTCAACGTGCAGCCGCTGTTTTGCATTGCCAGACCCGACGAAGCCAATTAAACTATCATGAAGGAAATCCTATTCGAGTTAACTTCCATTAATTTCATTTCGTGTAAAATAGAATAAGGTAGTAAAGGTGAAAACCCCCTTCCTGTCTCGTGTCACGTGGGTGATGATCCGGAAATGACGTCACGACCCGAGTGCTAATGAAAGAAGTCTGTTGCACTTTTTGCGTCTAGACGAATTTATTAAACCTATATAGCGTCAACACAGCTTGCAGTGAACACTTCATGTGTACGTGTATGTTGATCGTTAACCTTGAGGTGTATTCGGATAAACTTAACACAAGAGTCGTTAGGTAGCTGTTAGTTTTAACATATTCTGAGCTAATAAATCGTTAACAGCGAACAAAGGTTCGGGTATTTTATCCCCGGTCGCAGCGCGGCAATCATGGTGGAGAGCCCTTGGACAAGGCACATTTCCCTAGCATAGTACTGGTTTGCATACCTAGGGATCATGAATAAGTGAACTGTCGCCGTGATATAAATGTAATCGTGTTGAAAACGGCGTTAAACCTATTAAAAACAAAACAAACAAAAAACGGTTTGGTAAGTCGAAACACTTAATACTGTTTTAGGTAAATCTGAATTCCCCCTCCACCCTCACCCCCCCCCCCCCCCCCCCCCTTGTTTCTTTTAACCCTTTCGGACGCCTCTGCAGCAGACAGCTTTTTGAAAACAAAGTGACAAAAGAAGAAATTGCTCAAAACGAGCAATTTCTCCTTTTGCCACAATGTTTTCCACTTTTAATCATAGGTTATCCATTCAATTATAGAGATTTTCTATCTTTTGACGAAATATGTTCAAAGTCGTCTGCTGCAGAATTGTCGTATGAGGGAAAGGGTTAAGTTCATCTGTTGATGAAACATTGCAACGATTGGAAAAGGAACAAATTGACATTGCTGGACAGTGAAGGTTCTAATCAGCCTGTAGATTTACACCGTGTTATCTGAATCTACACACGTTCACAGAAGGTTCTAACAAGTGTATGTAAGTAATATGTGAACAGTGATGGTATTGATCTGTCTATGCGAATGTAGAAAAACTGCTCACATATTCTTAACCATTGTATGAAAGTACACTAAGTGATTTGAGTTGAGGACATGGTGACAAAAGGAGAAATTGCTCGTTTTGAGCAATTTCTACTTTTGTCGCCATGTTTTCAAAAGGCTGTCTTCCGCAAGGGTCTATTTAAGGGAAATGGTTATACAACTCAACATGTCCCATTTACAACAAACATCTGTCATTATTTGTTTTTATTAATATATTCCCAATATAGCAAGAATATAATACAGTATAAAAGACCTTGGTATTCACTGGGGATCCCCACTCGCCATTACGAAAAATTGTGTCTATTCATCAACGTTCTACAAAAACGCAAAGTTATCAATATAATTGACATATATAATGAACTGTTATTTTTCCGACATAAAAACGTCAATTGAAATGAAATAAAAAAACAACTACATACACGAACAATTTATCTGGACGGTTTTATTCGTTACGGTCGATATGTAATCGATTGCGTAACCTATCCACTGACTTAACCGGCATTCACGCCACACGAGGAATGTAAAATGAATCCATATGAGCCGAACTACGAGAAAACATTGTGGAATCTGCGTAAAGTATCGACCCGAATCAGCCTAAGCATGCCGCGCAGGCTAACCCGGACATACGCTTTTCGCCACATGTGAATTTTCTGTTTCAGGAATCATTACTCTATACCTCTTATCTCCCGGAGATGGAATGCTTCGGCCCGGATTAGCCTGCGCGCACTGCGCAGGCTGATCTGGATCGATACATTAGGCAGAGGCCATAATGTTGGTTTTCTCGTGTTATGGCTCAATTATGCCGCTGAATTCCTGAAACTCTTATCAACTTTCCTAATATTTGGAAAACAAATCCAACATGTGAATAAACTGGGTCAACGTGCTGCAAACAACGATGACCAAGACTAGACTGTAGTTAATACAAACTTGCATAAGATCACGCGCAAATCACTTTGAATGCCCCTTAAAGCGGGATAAAGGACAATAGAAAGGAAGGGAAGGGTTAAAAACTAGACCGGACTCGTGAGAACGTAATAAATTATACTTTATGACAACCCTAAAGCAAGTCAAAATATTCCGTTAACGAAAAATGTCAATATCTGCAAATTGAACGTTATCTTCACTATTCTTATATGGATTTTATGTTTATTTTTATCTGAAGCACCGTTTTGACACATTCAAAGCTTTTGTGAAAGAGACGACATTTTATGTAAGTGCAGCTGACCATTTTTGAAAATATTTTAAGGAAAGAAGGAATTGCCGCAAATCGCAACATTTCGCCTGTTTTAAATGATACCCTTAATTTGAATAGAGTTTGTACATTTTTTTCCAACACTGTTTTCAACCGACCATATCATGTAGACGGTTAACCCTTTCCCACTTTCAGACGCATTTTGTCGTTTATGTTTCAGATTTTGTAAACATCGAAGCAAAAGGAGAACTTGCTCATAGTTTTGCCCTTATGAGTTGTATGTAGGAAATAAAAACATTTATATTATATTTCTTCCTGACACCTGATGTAGTTGGTACTTTCATAACATGAAAAGGCAAATGATGTTATAACAGAGAAAACGCAGCGTGAATGTTTGCAAAATAATTTATAGGCATACTCTATCCGGAAGGAAAAGATAAATTGACGCTCTTCTCGGGGGGGACCCCCTACATTTCGTACACGTCGAATTTCGAGATCTGTTAAACTCATCAAGGTATGTTTCGTTCTTCAAAGCGGGTTTTCGTTCCTCATTATTGCAATTAGACTAGTATTTTGTCTACCTTATGCCAGTTAGGAAAATGTTTCTACCCGTGTTTTATGCGTGAGGGGAAACGCCCAGACTCTTAACGTATTTTTTTACCTATGAAATTTGCTAGGAAATATAGATTTATATGTCTATCTTTCAAGATCAATGGGCTTTAATGTTGACGATTTATTTTCATCATTGAACATACGTCTGGCAAGTAATGCAGTACACGATATTAGAAATAATTGTTAAAAAAGGAAACAATTACTCAACATGAGCAAATGTTTCTTTTTTTTCAACAATGTTTTCAAATCTATATCAATACTTTATTGATAATTGATCACCACCAGATGTTTACTAGGCAGAAGTTTATGAAAATATTATATCAGTGTACATACACCTAGAGGTTGGGGAGTCAAGACATATTCGACCGATAATCAATTAGAGTATTCATTTGGTTAGCCTCAATTATACTAAGACAATTCTTTTGAGTAACCGTAATATACTAAGACAATTAATTTGAGTAACCTTAATATACTGAGACAATTCTTGTGAGTTGCCGTAATACACTGAGCCGATTCTTTTGAATAGCAACAATGTAGGGTTAGGCGGGTATGGATAAAAACTATTGATGTTATAGAAGATGAAATGCACCTTTTCTCAAGAGCTCTGAGAGTGAACTGTTTAACGTCATTGGATGCCGGGTTAAACAGAATGGCCTCCCTTGCTATGCCGTTTCAATCCAGGCGAACTTTATGATAACTGAGTCACCGGCACAGATAATCTTTCCAGCTCTAAATAGGTAATAACAATTCCATCAATGTATAAACACGACATTCTAGAATGCACGTCTATTAATTGTGTAACTTAGTTAACCCTTTCCCACATACAACAAATCTACAACAATACGATTTTGAACACATCTATAGGCATGAAAGGAGAACTCTCTATGCAGAAGGTGAGAGGTGAATATATACATTCTGATAAAAGGATTAAAAGCGCATTTAGAGCAATTTCTCAACCTGCCACAATGTTTACAAAAATCGTCTGCTACAGAGGCATCAAAATGCGTCCGCGTCTGTGCAAGGTTTGAAGTGATTGGCTCAAGTTTATTCTATCTAAAAACCCTGTACGTTTAACCCTTTCCCCCGTACAACAATTCTGCAGCATACGACTTTGAACATATTTTGTCAAAAAATGGAAAATCTCTTTAACTGAATGGATAACCTATGACTAAAAGTGGAAAACATTGTGTCAAAAGGAGAAATTGCTCGTTTTGAGCAATTTCTTCTTTTGACACTATGTTTTCAAAAAGCCGTCTGCTTATCTTTACGTATCTGCAGCAGACGACATTTGAAAACATTGTGCCATCGGGATAAATGGGTAATTATGAGTAATTTCTGCTTTTGTCACACTTTTGTTTAACTCTAGTCAATAATTACGTTTTTATTAAGACAGATTTAGGTAATGTTTTATTTGATGCTTTTAAGCTCGTCTGTTTCAGCTTTATCGTATGTGGGAAAAGGTTTAAGTACTTGGAATAGTAATGAAACTGATTGCAAAGTGAGTGTAATTGCAAAACATGATGTTCCAGCCTTAAAATATATCCGTATAATGCAGAATAATGTCTTAATCATATGTTTTATGGTTATTACATAGATGACGAAGCCAATAATATTAGTTTTGTAATTTTTGTGTTCCGTATAATGAATTGTTCGTACAAACAAACTACTAAAACACTGTTTTTAATTGTTTTCTCTTAACATTTTTCAACATACAACACAACTGTAGCTGACGACTTTTCAAAACTTCTTTAGAAATTTCTAATTTTGAAACAATATTTTCAAAAGTAGCCTTCTGCAGAAACCTCAAATTGCGTCTGCAAAATGGGAAATGCGTAAACACTTATTGGAATAGTGATTAAACTTTACGTTGTTTGTACCAAAAACCTTGAAACAGTCACTCTAAATCTTGTTAGGCTCAAAATGAGCGATTACTCATTTCCACACAATGTTTCTTCTAATCGTGTATTAAAGTCACAATTCTTAAGTTCTCTGTTTTGTTAACCCTTTCCCTCATATAAACGCTTTCGGACGCCTCTGCAGCAGCGGAAGGCTTTTTGAAAACAGTGACAAAAGAAGAAATTGCACAAAACGTGCAATTTCTTCTTTTGCCACAATGTTTTCCACTTTTAGTCATAGGTTATCCATTCAATTATGGAGATTTTCTATGTTTTGACAAAATACGTTCAAAGTCGTCTGCTGCAGAATTGTCGTATGAGGGAAATGGTTAAGGGTGTTTTTCTAAACATCTTTAAACCCTTTCCCTTCCAAAGTCCAATTAAAGGCTTTTGTAAACAATGCATATTCAGGTGCAACAGCTCATAACGTGCTGTATATCATAACGTGCATCGTTTGCCACTTAGACATTAAACTTTACTAAATCACCTCTTGGACAAAAAATGGAATGGTCGAATTCTTGACACGGAAGAGTCGACTTTGTGAAATTCGGCAAGTGAAAGAGTTAATAGCACTCATATCAGGAAAAAACGGAAAGTTACTTTCTCCCACGACCAAGAACCACCCTCAGCTTTTTTAAACCTCAATCCACGCTTCATTACTAAGAATTTCTCTGGAATACATCACAGTTCCATGCTGTATAACCTCGTTACACCGTACATTAGTTCAGTACATTATTTTAACAGGTACATAGTGATTGAACTCGCTCCCTGTTAGCCACAGTTTTACAAGATACGACTTTGAATATTATACAGATTAAGAAGCGAAACTCTTACAAAATCTTAATGAAATATCGTGCAACAGCATTGATCTTTTGAATGCTCCTTTTTATACAGAACTGAAAACGTTATGGGTAAAAGGGAGAAATAAAATTCCTCGCTTAGAGCAACTTCACCTTTGGTTCAAATTCATCTGCTGCAAAAACAAAGAATGTCGTATGCAACAGGGAAAATGTTTAACCCTTTTCTATATATGTATATATGAGGGAAAGGGTTAATGAGAGAGTTTTCCGAAGCATGTTCGCTTTCATTCAATGAAACCCAATCTTTATTTACTACAGCGACACGCAACAATATTACTTTTCCCCACGACGGCACTGATTGCAAACAAATCAAGACGATCTCTTCCCCATTATTGGTTTTATACCAGACCTCCTGATAACCGACACATTTTACGTTCTAACACTTTTATTTTACATCTAAACTCTATGTTGTGGGTACTCAAAAGAATCGTCTCAACGAGACGATTCTTTTGAGTACCCACAACATAGGGTTTAATACAAAATGAAGGGATATCGAGGGACAAAGATTCTTTAACTTCATCCTATCTAGGTCTTTCATCAGATGACTGTGCATATTGTATCGGAATATGCGATTTCCAAGGCGTTCAATAGAACATTCAGCTGACAAAGGCGATTTCTTTGGAATGTTTGCCCGAAATGATAGTTTTAGGGTCGGGTCGTCTGCCATGAGAGCGCGTGGTGTAAATAAAACAAGTAAATCAGGGAAATTGGGACTACGATTTTAATAATAATTGATTAATTGATTAATTGGGGTTCATTTAACGCCGTTTTTAAGAATGTCCGAAAGTCATATCACGGCGGCCAGTTAACCGACTCAAGTGGTTCCTGTTTTTCTTACACCAGTACCCTACACAACATACTTTCCAAGCAACTGGCTGCTTTTCCACATAGACTGTTAGCCCATTGGTAGAAGACGGAATAGTGAAGATTGCAAAATAGTAGTTTAGGTTGTTTGCCCAGCAAATGCAACACTATGACCGAAATAACATTGTAAGTGGCGTAAAACACCATTAAGCAATCATAATTAAAATATAGTTGAACGAAATAAATCATAATTAAAATATAGTTGAACGAAATTACGGGAAATGTCTCCGCTTGCCACATTGTTTCAAAAGTTCGTCTCATGCAGACGTGTCAGATAGCTTCTACATATGGCTAACAAAAAAGGAGTTATATAATTCAAGGGAAACAAGCCATTGGCTTTCAATGAATCTGGTGTAGACAGTATTGGTAAAACGCACCGCCATGTTGCTTAGCATCAAAGGATGAGAGTATTGATCTGAATGTCGAACCGATATTACTACAACAAGTCTCTCTATTATGCGAACTGGTCTTATATAGACAAACTATCAGACAAGCGGTCTCGTCCACATAATGTATTGCTTACTCTACCGGGGATTTGATCCACATTGTTAACTCTTTCAGCGCCGAATTGTTTAAAGTAGACTCTTCCATGTCAACGACCAAGCGTCTCCAGTTCTCATGCAATAAAAGTTTCGGACTATTGTGATGAGTAAAAGGCAAACAATGCAGATTTCAGGTGAGACAGCTCGTTACGAGCTGACTCACCTGAATCTGTATTGTTTGCGAAAACCTGAATATTGCCTTTGGCGCTGAAAGAGTTAAAGAACTTTGCCATTTATGTCGAGAAAACCCCGTGCAGGAAAAGCAGCTGTTTGGTCGTAAGCATGTTGATACATGAGGTTGTATATACATTTTGAAATGATAATTTTATGGTTAAGTTTCAGTCAAGCCATGCATTAAGGCACGAATTGTTAAAGTACTTAGCCATTTATGTCGAGGAAAGCCCGTGCAGGAAAAGCAGCTGTTTGGCCGTAAGCCTGTTAAAAAACATGAGGTTGTATATATATTTTGAAATGATAATTCTATGATTTAGTTTCAGATAAGCCATGCATTAAGGCACGAGAGCATTGTTGAATGTTGAAATCGTTTTGAACAAGTTCTCCTTTTCCTTACAACGTATTCAACAGGAACGGACTATGAATCCACAAAGGCAAGACGTGCAGCCACATACATTTAATGAAGACATGCATTAATACTAAAAATTAAATTGTTTTCCCGCTAGTTAGACGGTAATGCAGTTAATTAAACGTGATGATTGTCTACCCTTTTCCCTAATGTAGAGACATTTCTTACGCATCTGTAGCCGACATCTTTGGAAAAAGTGGCTCTATCCCAAATAAGCATGTTGTCTAATGTCTTATGTGACCAAAGATGTCGGCTGTAGATTTGCTGCATGTCGGACAGGATTAAAGCGTCTGCTACAGCTCTGTGTAGTAATGTAGATTGTTATCACAGTTTAACCCTTTCCCCTTATATATCGACGCTTTCTGACGCTTCTGCAGCAGACGGCTTTTTGAAAACATAGTGACAAAAGAAGAAATTGCTCAAAACGAGCAATTTCTTTCTTTTGCCACAATGTTTTCCACTTTTAGTCATAGGTTATCCATTCAATCATAGAGATATTCTACTTTATGACAAGTCGTCTGCTGCCGAATTGTCGTATGAGGGAAAGGGTTAAGAGATAGAAATATCCATGGTGTTAACCCTTTCAGGCATACACAACAACATTGTAGCAGATGACTTTGAAATCGTCAAGTCAAAAACAAAAAAAATGATATAGAAAATCTCTATAAATGATTGTATTATTATTATTTAAAACAGTTCAAACTATTGTGGTAAAATGGAGAAATTGATCAAGCACGATGTTTTCCAAAGTTGTCTGCTGCATGGGCGTCAGGAGTCGTCTGTATCATATAACTGGTTAAATCCTCATTTGCCTCTCCAAAACTAATGTTGCAGTAGCTCAATCATAATTATCTCATTTAGACGATTTATAATTATCTCGTTTATACGATTCATAATTATGTTTAGACGATTCATAATTATCTCGTTTAGACGAATCATAATTATCTCGTTTAGACGAATCATAATTATCTCGTTTAGACGAATCATAATTATCTCGTTTAGACGATTCATAATTATCTCATTTAGACTAATCATAATTATCTCGTTTAGACGAATCATAATTATCTCGTTTAGACGAATCATAATTATCTCGTTTAGACGAATCATAATTATCTCGTTTAGACGAATCATAATTATCTCGTTTATACGATTCTTATAAGTATCCGCACTACAGGTTTGTTTTGAAATATATTGGGACGAGGAGATAACCCCCCTTCTTATGTGAACCGCTGCGTGTTCTAGTTAGACGTACTTTAACACTAATGTGTGCCTTATGGCTTACATAATTAATGACTCAGAGAAGCGAGTCTGCTTTTATAACAACTAGTAGTTACCTTTCCTTTTACATATTTCTTTTTATAATTTAATCAAACAATGTGGATTTCATCGATTAAATAATGTTTTTGCTCATTGTATGAAGTTCTAAATCTATGGACTGGAATATACAAATGTATGAAAGGAAATGTTTGCTTTTTAACGGTCAGCATGTTATAGTTATATTGAAAGGGAGTGCCCCACCTATACCGAAAATCCTGGTAAAAAATTCGATACAAATATAGCAACAGAAATCCTTAGCTGTAAGACAGAGACATTTCGTTTGTCATAGTATTGTGCTACTGTATCTTGTATCGGTCATCATTCCTCCCCTGTGATGTCTTATACTGCAACCTTTCAAGAAATATTGGTCTTAAGATCGATACACATACATAGCAACAAACTCCTTTTATCCCTAACGCTTTCAATTCGCGGTTTTATAACATGGGTTAGTCCAGCTCGGCACAACATCTCTATAATTGAATGGACAACCTATAACAAAAAGTGGAAAACATTGTGGCAAAAGGAGAAATTGCACGTTTAGTGCAATTTCTTCTTTTGTCACTATGTTTTCAAAAAGCCGCCTGCTGCAGAGGCGTCAGAAAGCGTCTATATGAGGGGAAGGGTTAATTAAGGAAATGTAACACTGAAATAGTTAAATGTAACTAGACATATTGTGTAATCAGGTTACCCATTTAATGACCAAAATAATCAGCCGAAAAAGAGCCTGTGTCCTGTAATACGTCACTTATAAAGGATCAACCCCTTTGTTGTGGGTACTCACAAACACGTTTCATTCAGTACCACATCATTGGGTCTGAAGATCACATAAGGCTTGAAGAAACAAAACGTATACCCTTTATCTAGAAGAAGAATGGTTCAAAGAATAGTTATAAAGCGATAATCCCTCAATTATTTAGGTGTCAGAATTCGTCTATAAGACGAATAAAGGTTAATAGCCAAGAGGTTCCGAAGACCTACATCCCGTGTGTGGAACTATTACGGTGGAATGCGTTAATACGGAATCAGCATATCTGTCTACTGATTAGCGGTTCGCGTTGACTTATGGTCCCCCGCATACAGTAAATCCTATGCTTTTTCCATTATTGATGATAACTTTTTTCATTGGCTTCTTGTCTTCAATAGCCGATAACCAGTAAATGGGACTTTCCTAATATCAATGACACCTTTCGATGAAGGTTTATACGATCCATTCCACGAGAAAACCAACATTGTGGACTTTCCGTAAAGTATCGAACCGTTTCAGCCTAAGCATGCCGCGCAGGCTAACCCGGACAGACAATTTCGCCTTCCGTGGATTTTCTGTTTCAGGACTCGTTACTGTATACGTCTATTCCCCCTGAGACGGAATGTGTCGGCCCGAATTAGCCTGCGCGGACTGCTCAATGTTCAATGTCCTTTGCTGCATGTTTTGTCATATGCGTAATGTGTCGACAAGATCAGCCTGCGCTGTCCTCGCAGACTGATCCGGCCGACACATTCCGTCTTAAGGGGATAGATGTAAAGAGTATTTATTCCTGAAACAGAAAAATCCACAGTAGGCGAAAAGTGTCTGTCCGGGTTAGCCTGCGCGGCATGCTTAGACTGATCTGGGTCGATACATTGCGCAGAGTCCATAATGTTGGTTTTCTCGTGGAACGGCTCCAAGACAACTAATCTTAGCGTTATAATTACTTTTGTACATACAGATTTGTCATTGTATCCATGATATCGTGTCAAAGGGGGGGGGGGGGGGGGGGGGGGGGGGGTGTGTCAGAATGTTCTTGAAACTCTCTGTGACAAATTGACCAGCAATTGGAAAACAGTATATGTGGAAAAGCAGCCAGTTGCTTGGGCAGTTTGTTGTGTGGATTACTGGTGTGGGGAAGCCAGGAATCATATGAGAAGGTGAACTGGCAGCCGTGATATGACTGAAAAAATTGTTGAAAACGGTGTGAAACCCTAATCAATCTACTGTGAAAAATTGGCGTACCGTCGTAAATGCACCAAGGTTGGTGTATCACACACAGTTAAACGGCTTAGCTGATGTGATATTTGTTACAGCTTTAGACTCGTCTGCTTTGGCAGAAAGTTCGTGATACAATTATGATACTGAGGTTGAAACATTGTGTGAAGAGAGGATATTGGTAAAATTGCTAGTTTTGAGCAATTCCTGATTTCCCCACACAGTTTTCCAAAGTCGTCTGCTGCAAAAATCACCAATGTCGTCTGTATCCCGCAAAGGGTCAAACGTACTTGTTAAGTGTCAACAGAAGCTTCCTGAAGCGCAGAACTAAATCAATACTTGTGAATAGTATATACTCAACTCAATCGCACGGATTTTTCTGCTACTAAGGCCAGTTCAACTAGTACCTAGATCAATACTTGATTCATGTTTTATGATAAATCAAATTTAGGTCAGTTGCTACACGTGTAGGGACATTTCGACATGCGCATCCGTATAGTTTGTCCTAACTCTCAACAGTGAGTTCACAAATTATTGACTTAGTGTTGAAAAGAAAAACACACTTCTTTAAACTTAACGTAATTATTACTCGAATGGTAAAAGGCCTTATAGCGTATCCAGGAACCAGACGACTTTGAAAACAAATCTACATAAAAGATAGCTTAATTGTAAAATAAAGTTGAAAATATTGTGGCCAAGGGTAAAATTGCTGATGAGCAATTTCACCTTTGGCCACAATATTTTCAAATGTCGTCTGCTGCGATTGCGTCGAACGCGTGTGCTGGTGGGAAAGGGTTAAACATTCTACGACATATTGGCGAACAGTGCACGGCCAGATCTGACTGCGCCGATATTTGTCTGCGCATGTCATAAATTTACTGAATTTAGATTTCCGTGATTACTGCTCAAACTCGCTTGCCATATCTGAAAGCAGATTGTTTGGTGTTTTATGCCGCTTTTAACATTTTTCATTTGTATCACGGCATTTCCTGTTTAAGTAACCAGTACTACTAGTCCATTTATCCTGACACCAGTAAGTCAGTCGTAATATTAATGCTATTCGTAAGAAAGCAGGCCATGCAAAGTACCAGCAATACGAAATCGTTGGATTTTGGCCATTTTCATTTAATTCTTTCTAACACTTGATAGTTGTTGTAGTTGGACAATTTGATCCGTAAACTCAACAAAGAACTTGATTCCCCAAGATAACTTGTAGACAGAAAGACTAACTAATTTGCCTTGAATATTTACAAATACAATGATTAGTACACTAAATACTTGTCTTTATGGTTGTAAAAAGTTTGTTTCTTTCTTTTACAATTCAAAGTACAACAGTTCAAAGTGGTTTTCCCTATCAAATGAAAGGCTGAATGTAATTCAACTAGAATATTGTATATCTAATTTGTAGAGAAAAAGCCTATCCTACTCGCAGATGTCCCCCGTATTTCCGAGGAACAAACGATGGAACCAACTCAAAATAGAAACGTTAATAGGAAATGTTAATTTGTAGCTAGACGTCATTCTACGCCTTTTCAGCACCAAGTTTTGAAAACATTGAGTATTGCTCAATATGAGAAATATCTCCCTTTCCATAATGTTTTCAATTTCCTTTCAAAAGTTGACCTTGCATTGTTTTCCTCCGCTTTTCTCAAAAAATATAACAAGAATATTGTAATATAATAAATACCACTAAAAGAAATAAATAACGAAGGCTTGGCGTGAAACGGTTGTAACTTAAAACCTATTTTGATAACCCTGTTTTAGAGGCAATTTTGACCCCTATGTAAACAATGCAAATTTATGTGCCATTGCTCAGAACGATGTTTACCAAGAAAAATGATTTAATGCTTTTAAAGACCATATGCCGAGGTGATTAACCTTGGAAAAAAACACCTACCAATTTTAGTTACAACTGTTTCACGCCAAGCCCTCTGTATGTAACATTTGACGTAACGCTACTGTTAAAACGATCGCCCCATAGACTTAAAGCCCAGTACTTAGGTGTTCGAATGTCCCAACTGTCAGTTCGAAACAAATTACAAGCAAATTACATCTTTTAAGCGCGATGTTCCTCAAAAACCAACCTACCACATTTCGAGGCTTTGGGGTGAAACAGTTGTAACTAAAAATCTATTTTGAAAACCATGGTTTAGGGGTGATTTTGACCCCTTTGTAAACAATGCAAATTTAGGTGCCATTGCTCGTTCTGAGCAATTGCACCTAAATTTCCATTGTTTACCAAGAAAAATGATTTAACGCTTATGAACACTTTATGGCGAGGTGATTAACCTTGGTAACAAAATACCAATTTTAGTTACAACCGTTTCTCGCCAAGCCCTTGTTTTGCTACAAGTATACGAGCCGTTCCATGAGAAAAACCAACATTATGGACTCTGCGTAATGTATCGATCAAGGTCAGCATGCGCAGTCCTCACATGCTAATCAGAGCCGACACATTCCGTCTCAGGGGAATAGAGGTATAGAGTCACGATTCCTGAAACAGAAAACCACAGGAGGCGAAAAGTGTCTGTCCGGGTAAGCCTGCGCGGCATGCTTAGGTTTGATCAGGGTCGACCATTTACGCAGAGTCCATAATGTTGGCTTTCTCGTAATTCGGCTCGTATATTGATTGTGTTGGGTTTCAAGAAGCTTGTGAACGTATTATCCATGTTGATCCTTTATCACTGTATCTTTATCTATATTTATTATAATAACGCTAATGTTAGTTTTCTTGTTGTCATGACAGAGAATAGTTTGTGTAGCCGGCCATATTTGTCTTGCTTCAATTGATTTCGTTTATATGGTGTTTTAAGCAGTTTTCCCCATTTCTTCGGTCGTATCGCGGCGTTTTTTCTGGGTGAATGACAAGTACTACTGATCTGTTTATCCTGATTCCAACGAGTCAGTCGTAATGCTTACCCCAAAATTCGTAATGCTAACCCCAAAATTCTAAGCGCCAAGTCGTTATGCTAACCCCAACATTCTAAGCGCCAAGTCGTAATGCTAACCCCAAAATTCTAAGCGCTAAGTCGTAATGCTAACCCCGAAATTATAAGCGCCAAGTCGTAATGCTAACCCCGAAATTCTAAGCGCCAAGTCGTAATGCTAACCCCAACATTCTAAGCGCCATGTCGTAATGCTAACCCCGAAATTCTAAGCGCCAAGTCGTAATGCTAATCCCAACATTCTAAGCGCCAAGTCGTAATGCTAACCCCGAAATTCTAAGCGCCAAGTCGTAATGCTAACCCCAACATTCTAAGCGCCAAGTCGTAATGCTAACCCCAACATTCTAAGCGCCAAGTCGTAATGCTAACCCCAGAATTATAAGCGCCAAGTCGTAATGCTAACCCCAAAATTCTAAGCGCCAAGTCGTAATGCTAACCCCAACATTCTAAGCGCCAAGTCGTAATGCTAACCCCAACATTCTAAGCGCCAAGTCGTAATGCTTACCCGAAATTCTAAGCGCCAAGTCGTAATGCTAACCCCAACATTCTAAGCGCCAAGTCGTAATGCTAACCCCAACATTCTAAGCGCCAAGTCGTAATGCTAACCCCAACATTCTAAGCGCCAAGTCGTAATGCTAACCCCGAAATTCTGAGCGCCAAGTCGTAATGCTTATCCCAAAATTCTAAGCGCCATGTCGTAATGCTAACTCCGAAATTCTAAGCACCAAACGTGAAATACAATTTTAACATTTATAAAGTATTTTGTTTGTCCCTACCGGGGATCGAACCCGCAAACTCCCGCACCCGAGGTGCACGCTCTTCCACCACACCACTGAGGCCGTACTTTCTACGTGTGTAATTATAACGCTAAGGTTGATTTTCCTGGAAATCGTGCTCATATACAAACCAAATGAGATGATAGTCTGTGAAGCCGGCAATATTTGTCTGGCATCAATTGACATGGCGGAGTGATACAATTGATGCAACATCACAGTTTTATTTGTCTGAAACCCTTGTTTCCAGACAATGAGCAAATACTTTAGTCCATTGTTCTTTCGTATTGTGACAGGAATTTACCTTCTCACAGAATCGATGATAAAGTCTTCCAGAATTGGAAGATTTCTTTCTAAATCCTTTGCCAGACACAACACATCTACAGCGTAAAACTTTGAAATTATCTTTGAAACAAATATGTAAAATATGTATAAATGAAATTATAATTATTGAATAGAAAAGACTGCAATTATGGAGAATGAAGTATATGCTCAGTCAACGTGTTCTAATGTCGTCGTCTGCTGCAGAGGCGTCAGAAAACGTCAGAAAGCATCAGAAAGCATCACAACGCGTCTCTATGCGGGTAAGGATTAAGAAACTCTGGCACTTCATACAAATAATTCATCGAATATGAATAGTTATAGTTAGAAAACACACTCAAAATGTTTGAATTGTAAAAGCTTTATATTTTGTGATGTTCGAACCCTGGCCACCGATGGCATCAATACTTGTAATTCTATACTAGTGAATTCTTACATTTGATCGGAAAACATCGCCCTTCTACTCTTGTGAAGTTTTACTGATCTTGGAAGAGCCCTTTGAAGAGTCCATTATATTTCATTTCATATGTGAATTCATTGAGCATCAGTTTGTGACTTCTAATTAATGCTTTATATGAACATCATACTACCAGAAACATATATATTTTACATCTCGCCGAGTAACGTTATCCCCTCGAGACTTTTCGAGATGTTGTTCTTCGCGTAATCAGAGTTGCGCATCTCTGTATTGTTCATGTATCTCTTACTACAAAAAGTTCAGATGTTCCATTTGATTTGCCACATATCTTCTCAAAGCTGACGATTGATTTATATATGTGCCGTCCCGCGAGAAAACCGACTCATTCCGTCTCAGGGAGATAGAGGTATAGAGTAATGATTCTTGAAACAGAAAATCCATAGGAGGCGAAAAATGTATAGCCGGATTACTCTGCTTGGCATGCTTAGGCTGATCCGGGTAGATGCTTTACGCAGAGACCACAATGTTGGTTTTCTCGCGAGACGGCTCATATATGTCATGATTAAAGCCGCGCATCAAGAACTTTGAAATAAATAGTAATGGGTTCCCTCTTGAGTGCTCAAGAATTCGCGGACACACTTATGGCTGATCGACATGTGTAGGGTTATACATAAAAGCAGTCTCATACTGAAACCAGAAATACCGCCAACTTAACTATGAACCAATCAAAAGGTTTCATTTTCTTTATTTCTTCGACATTATTCATTAAATAAAACATTTGATTGGTCTACAATCTAGATCATTTGTTTAACATCTAGGTCAAAACTGAGGTTAAACAGCTATCGCCGAAAACTCACGTTAGTCAGCTATCGCCGAAAAATGTTAAAGGTGACATAAAGCACCATTTAAAAAACCTAACACTCTTAGCTGACGACACTAGAGCTGTCTCATAGATCATGTAAAGGAGAGAAGTGACACTCAGGCTGAAGTGTGAATGAATCAATATTGTTCTGAGAATGTAGCACTTACACTGTACCACGAAAACATATCTGTACAGAGAGATTTTAACTCTTTTCCTCATACATACGCCAGCTAACGCCTCTGTAGCAGGAGACTTTTGAAAATATTATGGCAAAAGGAGGAAGTGCTCATGATGAGCATTTTCTGAAAAAGAAAATGTGACAAAAATATGTATAATGAGCAGATTCTCCTCTAGTCCCGTTACTTTCAACTCTATTTTATACTCATGCCTTTGGTTATTTGTTTTATTGCTTGGAAAGATTGTTGTGTGGAGAACTGGTGTGAGAAAATCAAGAAATGCATGAGTAGGTGAATTGGCCGCCGTGATATTCTACTTTTGCCAAGATGTTTTTATTAAAATTGTCTGCTGACAATGTGTCAAATGAGAAAGGATTTTACTCACTGAGACCAATGTTTTCGTTCAGTATGAACACAATAGGCCCCGTCGTTCGCAAACCGACTAATCGTAATATCTCTACGATTTAAAACAGGTTCAATCAGTAAACCGACTTTACAGTCATCTGTAGACATAAATAACTTTACTCCAGATACATCTGGGAGATGCTTGTTTAACACTGTTCAGCATGCAGCCACATTGTTGACTCATCTGCAGTAGACGACTTTGGAAATCATTGTGTCAAAATAGAGATATTGGTCATAATGAGCAATTTCTCCCTTTTGTCACAATGTGTTTAACTGTATTTAATAACACAACTGGCATTTATGGAAAGTTTGCAAGTCCAAGATGTTTTTAAAGTTGTTTGCTGCAAAATTGTTAAATGTGACTCAGTTATGGCCAGAAATCGGTCACACATAGTAAACAATCGGGTAAAAATCCCTGCTTCTTTTGGTCCAGTCAGAAAGGTCGAAAAATCCCTCTGTTCTCTCTCGTGAACCGGCTCTTTATGCAATTAGGATGTATTTATCTAATCTCGAATTACTGTTTTAGTTAACGTAGTTTAAATAATATCCCAATCGATGTTTAAAGTACACTTATTCAATGAAAGTCTAATCAGTGAAATTAACCAGTCCTTCCATTACAGTGCTTTAACCCTTTACCTCATATAGACGCTTTCTGACGCCTCTGTAGCAGACGGCTTTTTGAAAACATAGTGACAAAAGAAGAAATTGCTCAAAACGAGCAATTTCTCCTTTTGTCACAATGTTTTCCACTTTTAGTCATAGGTTATCCGTTCAATTATAGAGAATTTCTATTGTTTTGACAAAATATGTTCAAAGTCGTCTGCTGCAGAATTGTCGTATGAGGGAAAGGGTTAACGCTTACCCACGTACAACTTACCTACAGCAAACAACTTTGCAAATATTCAGGTAAAACTATGGAGACAATAAATGAACACAAGCATTAGTATGAAATAGGATTGAAACCATTGTGTCAAAAGGAGTAATTTGCTCATTATACACATTGTCTACTTTTGTCAGTTTTTTAGGAAGCCGTCTGCGTCAGTTGCATCAATACGCGTCTTCATGTGGGAAAGGGTATACCACGAGTTCAGCCTATTTGTCCTGGAATCTCTTAAATCTACATAAATCGACCCACTCATTTTCGATAAAGAAGCCTTGTTTAACTCAACAGGCGATTGATTTAAAAACATTGCGGTAAAAAAATCAATCATTGGTTTTTGCTATAAAAGCCTTCTTATTTTACAATAATTTCGATTGCTTTACTGGATCCCAATTATTTCCAATTTTTTCGTGGGTTTCGTGACTTTCATCAATTGTGTTTTGACAACTTCGTCTCGAAATTAGAGCCAATACCTCAATGGGTCTCCCTAGAAAAGGATTAACGGACGAATCAATACATATAAATCAAATTTACTGTCCAATTACTTTAGGGTTTTGGCTAAATCGTCGCATAACACTAGTCTGCCGGTCCCAAGTGCGCCAGGCCGAGTTTTGATAAACATATACGGCTGGTACAGACGTGTTTTGAAGCATTTATGAGGATTTGGTTGACAATTCCGGACTATATTTTAAAATCTCGCTGCGAGGTGGAAAATCGAGAAAAGAATTTTACAAAATGTATGAATTCGTTCAGTAAGTGGAATACAACAGTGGCTTTTAAAAGCAAAATTTAATATTATTCATTAACACAGCATTTTGTTACAAGTTGTTTTATCTACATGGAGTTACCAATTTACTTAATGCAAACGGTTTTAAAGGCATCTGCAGTAGACGATTTTGTTCGAATTTTATTTGGAATAATTAAGATATTGCTCAAAATAAGCAATTTCCTATTTTTCCACAATGTTTTCGAATACTGAAATACTCTCAAATCAGATAACTCTTCACTCTGTTATCACCATATCAGAGGATTTTGAAAACATCTAGGCAGCAAAATTATTCGATAAATTTCAAAACATTGTGGCAAAAGGAGAAATTATTAGCAATTTCTCTCAGATACCTCTAAATGAGTCTGCATGAGGTAAAATGTTAAGCCACTGAACGGAAAAAAAGAAAGAAAGAAAAAACAAGTCAGGCGTTTAAGAATTTATCCAATGACCGATTCTTTTCACCGCATTGCGTGTTTCGTTGTACTATAGTGCTATTGAACAATCGTAAGGCTTGAGTTTTCCTGTTGATTTTCCTCTTCCAGGATAAAATGTTGGTGCATGCGTCGTTGCCGGGTATCAACGCTCTTATCTTGATTACGCTGGCTTTGTCTTTGAGTTAAATGAGGGCCGATTCAATCGGATTGCTTCTTCCGTCGTCACCCGCGGTATAAAACGCTGGAATGGTTCACACACATATCGTTCCGTTTGGATATATTTGTATTGACTGAATATCGTCTATTTACCCATGTGAGTTTTTATTTGGCGGATTTTTTTCCTGGGGAATTTTTGATAACATTTTTAAAACATATCTATTTTTTTACTGGAAATGAGAAGATAAAAAGAGGGATTTGTTTATTTCTAACCGATACAGTTGCTATGGGTGATGAATGTGTGTATAAAGGATTTTCTCGTGAGTTACTGGGGGCAAGTATATCACTTATTATCTGTCGTTCACTCCGGCTTATTTGACATAAATGTCAACGTGTTATCAGTTGCCTCCACACCCGCTTCATCTCATAACATGTACCTCGACTCAGGAAAAAAAGGTTTTTAGGAAATGTCCGGCCATCGAAGATTCAGATCAGCCTTTTATGTCTGTACCGATTGATCAGGATTTCCACAGTTCAACATCCAGTTTGACGGACCATGAAATAAATTAAGTTGCTATCACGTATCATTCTTCATGCAATATATCAACTTTAATGTGACATGCTTTACGGTGTTTGTAAAAGTATAGTAAACATTCAATGTTTTGAATTTTAGAATTTTCAAGCAACAAAAACTGATTATATCACTACTAAAAGTCAAAATTAAGCAAACTAAATATCTGTAAAAAATATTCTAATTTTCAGAGCTGAATATTAGCCAAAATTGGATTACTGGTTTTGAAATCTACTATTACTAGTAACATATATTTATTAGTCTGATATAACCTCGAACTACATAGCTTTATCTTTTGTTTAATCCTTTCACTGCCGAATTTTACAAAGTCGACTCTTCAATGCTGAAAATTGGGTCATTCTATTTTTCGTTCAACATAATTTGGTAAAATGTAAAGTCTAAGAGGCAAAGCATGTATATTTCAGGAGAGACCGTTCGTTACGAGCTGTCTCACATGAATCTGCATTGTTTGCAAAAGCCTTTAAATGCCTTTGGCAACGAAATGATTAAACACCACGTCTTGCAAATTTATACAGGAATTCTTTATCGAGTGACATTTACGCGAGAGTAACAAACGAGCTTGTTAACGGCGGATAAAATCACGAGGGATACGAATTCTGATATCAAACGTGCAAATAAAAATTACAATATATAAAACATGCTTGATTGATGAAAATTCTTATCATTTCTAGTAAATGACTTAATATGTTGATAACAATAGTAGCGTTTATTGCGGTGTTATGACATGAATATATATCATGATGTAAGTGATGACGTAGTTTACGTGACGACATTACATAACATCCTTTCAATATTGTTGTTCCGCAGTAAACATTCATGATTTTTGTCATCGGCAGATAATTTTCTGTTACAAATAATCACAGTAGATGCAATATAATCACTTTTACAAATAAACGCAGTACATGCAATATAATCATGTTTACAAATAATTGCAGTAGATGCAATATAATCACGTTTACCACGATGTCTTCAAAAGTCATCGGATGCAAATGCGTTAAAATTCGTCTATAGCTGGGAAACGTTTAATGTTGTACCATAACTAGGAATGGAAACAAGCAATGCATCTTTGTCAAAGTATGTGACCCTGACAAGTTTCATAGCAAACAAGCGGGTTTTAAAATCGGTATTACTTTAATTAATTGATTTTATTTGCAAAGCAAGGATCGAACAAAATTGAAAAGTCTTCATCTTATCCCTGTGTCTCAAACTATATTTTAATTTAGAAGTATAACCCTGTCAACACATATAACTCTGCAACAAACGACTTTGAAAACAAGTAGATAAACAAAATGGAAGTTCTCTATAGAATTGAATGAAATAACCATTATTGAATTATTGAAGTTGAAAACAATGTTGCACAAGGATAAAACTCTCATTATTGTCACAATGTATTCAAAAGTCGTTTGTTGCAGAGGCGTAAGTTAGAGGATGTGTGTTGGAAAAGGTGTATAGATTCAATGAAGCAGCTGGCAAGAGCAACGTTATAATTCAATTGCCGTCTGCTCTGTTTTATTCATCATTATTAGTCTACTTTAATTTCACGATCCCAAACTGATAGATGTTGACGTAAAACGACCATCAACACGTCTTCTTATGACAGGAGCGCCTCGTGAAAATCAAAACGAGATTGCAAGGGTGTCAAGTGATCAATTCTAATTCATCAATTATCGATCTGGTTTTTTTACGCACGTGCTCTGTGTACCGTCTGATAGATACCGATCAATTACGGTGACACTTCGATTGACGTCTTACTCAGTGACCGGAGGTACTACTCGTCTCTCAACTATTTCCTCGTTTGTATGTTGTAGGTACTCGCCAATTTGTAAATGTTTTCGCAGCTAATTGATTTTAACCCTTAACAGACCCTTTCTGCCGCCGCTTCTTCGGGCGACTTTAGTTAACCCTTTCCCACATACGACAATTCTGCAGCAGACGACTTTTATCATATTTTGTCAAAAAATAGAAAAATCTCTATAATTGAATGGATAACCTATATAACTAAAAGTGGAAAACATTGTGGCAAAAGGAGAAATTGCTCGTTTTGAGCAATTTCTTCTTTTGTCACTATGTTTTCAAAAAGCCGTCTGCTGCAGAGGGGTCAGAAAGCGACTATATGAGGGAAAGGGTCAACATTGAACGTTCAGGCAAATTTTGGTGTTATCCTATTCAATAATTATACTATCATTTGTACAAAGTTTTCATCTTGTCGTGTCTAGATTTACTAAAAGTTGCCTGCTGCAGATGTGTTTGTATGTGGGGGAAAAGGATACACAACTTCAGCCAGTAAAGTGTTCACATGGCCACTAATGAATATGGGAGTGATTCATTCAGTCATCAATAAACTCTACATGTCCAACCGTCTGACTTGGAAATCATTGATTCATTCATTTAATCATTGACTCCATGACTGACTGATTGATTGATTCGTTCGTTCGTGTGTCTTGCGTACGTTCGTTTGTTCGTTTTGTTAAATGGTTAATTAATTAATAAATTACATCATTCATTCATTCCATCATTCGTTCACTTTATTAACTTTCTCGTTCGTTCGTTCATTCATTCATGTATTCGTTTATTTTACAATCCATTCACATTGTCATTTACTAATGAAAAATACGATAATTGAAAGGTCGTGTTCGCGGTGAACTACGCTGAAGCAAAGGCCGCCTATATTTACTGAATACTCTGAACTATTTCCGTGTTAATAAAAGTAAACTACACGTAACCTGGTTGGATGTGGCTTCTTTGATCATACTGTTAGTCAATATTTTAATGACAATATTAAATTTCCCGGTCTTTCCATAAAATAAACTGGTCTCTTTCATGTTCCTTATAGGACTAATAATAACAATTATATGAAAGCCACGATGAAGTATTAAAAACAAAAACGCTTTTTACGTTTTACTTCAAATCGATAGTAATGAGAATATATCGTTGACTTCATGCAAAACCGTCTTAACTCTATATTGTAATAAGACGTAGTTACAACCGTGTTGTGTGAAGCAATCGCCCTTGGCGCAACTTAATATAACTTAACTTTCTCCCTGTCACAAACGACACTTTCGATCCTGCTGTAAGCAGACGGCTCTTGCAAACAATGTATGTCAATGTTCAACCCCACTAAAGTCGTCTGCTTGCATTATTTCGAGAATTTGTTTGCAATATTTAAAGAAAATTAAGACCATAAGGAGTCAAGAGTCGTCCGTATCAGGGAAAAGTAAACTCTTTCCCACATACAAACAAATCTGCAGCAGACGACTTTGAAAACATCGTGACAAAAACCTGAAAAATCTCAATAAAAGATAGCTTAATTGTTAAATAAATAAACAATGTTTTCAAAAGTCGTCTGCTGCTATTGCGTCAAAGTACATCCGCAGGTGGAAAAGGGTTAAGTAGTACTTGTAAATGTCGCCAACCTGTGTGCACCAGGAGAAAGCTTTCGGAAGGTCTGGAGTAAATCTTGTTTTCTTTTTTACTAGAGCTTATTGTAGTAGGAATTAGACCGACTCGACGAGGCAACTGTGCATTTATACGTTTACCCGTAATGAGATATAAAATATTCATTGTCACAATTTAACGGTCAATATTCTTTATTTTATTCTCAATAAAATTGCGCTCCTTGAGTCGTTATACGACTGGACCGCGTCGAGCGATTTGGGGACTCATTACAACTCGGTACCAGGATTACATAAAGGCATATCGTAGTGACTCTCATGGGGGCTACACGTCTAGTTTTCTGGTCAGAAGTAACGTATAGGTTATACTACATGCAAGCGGAAAGTGAAGACTCTGATGAGACTGTGCGTATTCGCTGTAAGCAGATGTCTAACTCGTCAGAATCGACTCTTAAAAAACATGCCCTTATATATAGCTAAACGTCATCATATACACTGCTTATTTTATGTCAGAAGTTGCGTATAGGGCTACGCTACAAGATCATAATTCGCCAGAGTCGGTTCAAATATAACATGCCCTTATATATATAGCTATATTTCGTCACTGCAGTTAACTCTTTCTCGTTATTGCACACCAAATGTTGAAAACAATGTGGAAGAAAGCCTCACATGCTGAAGATGAAAACTTTCTCCTTTTCACAACAATTTGTTATTTAACTCAAACGTTTGCCTGATGTTTTTATTTTGCCTCAGAGAAAATGGCCCATGTTGGTTATTAATTCATATTTTCTCCCAATGTTACAAAAGGTCAACTGCAATAGAGGCATCAATATTCCAATGTATGATAAATGTAAAGGATTAATTCATATATTTTTGATGTCCAATAAATGGTAATGCTATATGGGACTATAAATAAAAGATATGCAAACAAAAACTGCTGGCAGCTTAAGTTCTCCTGGTATGAGAAAGCCCTTGTTTTTGTTTGACCTACATTCGAGCCATCCAACGTAAGCAGTAATCGATAGTTTGTTATTAAGTTCATTAGATTAAGCAGTGCATCCCCTAATTCAGGTTTATAGGAAAACACTGTTCGTTTAATGACTATAATCAGATTTGAAAACCGATACAGGTCTGAATGAATACGAGACGCGCCGGGCGATTAAGTGCCTTGTTACATTGTCCTAGAGATGTGTTGTACTGCTGATCAGCGAAGTATAAAACATTTACACATACGCACATCAGAGCTTTTAATTGTATGATTGCATGTAGTATGAAGCCGGGTGCAACTTCTGACGAAAAACTCTAGAAGAGTAGCCCTAGTGGCGATACTGACATATACTGTTATATTGGAACGTTACGGACATTCAATAAGTCACACACATCGCAATGCGCGGTTTAACTATAGGATACTGATATTTCTTAATTTTCTAGATTGGGTATTATAAACTGTGTCGCAGACTAAACTGGATATTCGCTTGTCGACAAGTCCCGAAGGCTGGGTTTCCCGTAGCGTGGTCAGATTCAAAATGTATTTGAATCCATAGTTGATACTTATACCAAACGGGTCACAATGAACTGCCCTGCATGTATTAAATACTACTTATGAGACGATTCTTTTGAGTACCTACAATATAGGATTTGGTTGCATAATAAGTGAGATATTGTGGGGGAAAGAGCTGTAAACCCCTCCTTATCTGGACCTCTGTAAACTATTTGTTAGTCCCTATCTAGTTCCCTATCTAGTTCGAGTAAGTGCGAGTCCACTATACTACAACGTTCGCTGTTTGACCTCAAGCTCTTCAGACAGGTCCCCTTTATAATGGTCACGATGTTTCATTCAACCAGAAACGATACAAGTCACCATTACGTAGCAATAAGTCTGTTAAGTTAATCTGTCGTCACATTCTTCGATCGGATTTCAACACTTTACACTGCAAATTCCTTTTTTTTCAATATCTTTTTTTTTCTCCAAATGTGTCGAAAGATTAAACACATGAGGTACATATAAATAAGTATTACAAACGGTGAAAGAAAATGACATATATCAACATAATAGAATACGGGGAAATTCTCTTTTGTGTTATTTTTTTCAAGACAGATCTCTGAATAGACAAATGTTTAGATCAACATAATTTTCCACAATGTTTTTCTTTCTAAATTAGTTTATAGAGTTGGATGTTTTAAATATGAATCACTTAATTTAAATGAAAAGTTCTATACTAGGGTTTTAGGATTCTTATTTCCATAAATATATACAATTCAAACTAGGCAAGAACACTGAGGTGTATTCAGGTTGTCCTAACACCACCGAGTGCTCGACAAATGCTAGGCAAATGTTGTCATTTGATTGGTTGATATAGCTAGCACTTGCCCGAGTGCTCCGTGTGATAGGACATTCTGAATGCGCCCCAGCAGTATTTGATAGAAATGATTCTCGTTTATCGAGTTGAAGTCTTAATTCATCAGCGTAAATTGAAGACCTCAATGATCCCGTGCACGCGTACTGTCTCATCAGAGCCTTCACTGTCCACCTAGATAGATAGATAGAACTAAATGCATCCAACCAGGTAGAAGTGAAGCGTGTTTAGGGCTCAGGGTAACAGTTATGAAATATGTCAATATATTAATACTGTCACCTGTCATGACTGTTTAAAATAGTTAAACCGATTATAGAACTAACATGTGCGCGGGTAGAATTAACCCTTTACCCTCATACGACAATGCTGCAGCAGACGACTTTAAACATATTTTGTCAAAAATATAAAAAATCTCTATTGAATGGATAACCTATGACTGAACGTGGAAAACATTGTGGCAAAAGAAGAAATTGCACGTTTTGTGCAATTTCTTCTTTTGTCACTATGTTTTAAAAAAGGCGTCTGCTGCAGAGGCGTCCGAAAGCGTCTATATGAGGGAAAGGGTTAAGTCAAAGGAATTCCAAGTAGTGTGATTTAAACGTGGAAGACAGTTCTAGGACCCCACATCTTCCCTATTAAATGTCGGTTTTTCAGGGTCACAGCTCATATGATTTTTAAGCTATCTTGATTTTTAACATATCAACTATCAAGTCGAAACGGGACTTTTTATTCTTAGAACTACTGACTACCTTTTTCTGTAATAATTACTGCATTTGTTAGAATCTACATGTATATCCACTGTATTAACCCTTTCCCTCATACAACAATTCTGCAGCAGACGACTTTGATTATATTTTTGTCAAAACATAGAAAATCTCTATAATTAAATGGATAACCTATGACTAAAAGTGGAAAACGTTGTGTCAAAAGGAGAAATTGCTCGTTTTGAGTAATTTCTTCTTTTGTCACTATGTTTTCAAAAAGCCGTCTGCTGCAGAAGCGTCAGAAAGCGTCTATATGAGGGAAAGGGTTAAAATTTATTTCTATTATTTGTGATAAACGCTTTTATACATATGTTAACACAATTTGACACATCTGCAGGAGGCAACTTTTGAAAACAACCTGACAAAAGGAACATAACGAGCAATTTCTCAACCTGTTTTATATAACTTATGTTCGATATTTCACAGTAATGCATAACTGTTTCAAAAGTCGTCAATCTCATTAAAATCATCTCCTGTTATCGCTACGCACATTTGGTCAGATCGTGTATTTTAGTCAGATTGCAAAAGTCGTTTGCTGCAGCTGTATCAAAATGCTGCTGCTGCGCTATGGAAACTATTTAATCCTATAGAAAGTAACACATTACCGATAAGGTAAGACTAGTTTAAATACCACCTTAGCAAGCAACATCCTTGTTAACAATTAGTTTTCCAAGTTTGATCAAATTATGTCTGTCAATTTTAGAACGGTATTTCTATTCAACTATTTCAAGAAACAAGAGAATTATACTTAAACATGCTGAACTCCAGATTATAGACAGTTTAGTCAAAGTGTTGGAACTGTTTAACTCTTTCAGCGCCGAATTGTTTAAGTAGACTCTTCCATGTTCAAAATCGGGCGTCTCCATTTATTATGTAATAAAAGTTTGGACTATTTTGATAACTAAACGGCAAACAATGCTGATTTCAGGTGAGACAGCTCGTTACGAGCTGACTCGCCTGAATCAGTATTGTTTACAAAAAACCTCAATATTACCTTTGGCGCTGAAAGAGTTAAAAGTTTCTGAGATAAAATTAAAGTAATAATTTCACTTTTAAGTACAATTTTATTTTGAATTGTCACGCTGTAGTGGGGACTTTTTTTACAAGCATCAGGCACGTATATATATAATCCGCATGCGTCGGCAGGTGCTGTCGCTCGTGTGAGGGCAAATTGTCAGAGGCCGAAATGACAAAATGACTGAGTTTTTAGTATTTTGGCAATTCAGCAATATTTGGGATGGTAAATGTGGGGCAGTAACCCTCAAGGTGCAATATCCATAAATTAAACCTTACAACACTTCAGCAACATTAACAAACAATTATACTTATCATGGTAAAATGTAGTTTAAAACCGTACCCACTTAAAGACGCATTTTGACGCATCTGCAGTAGACGACTTTTGAAAACATTGTTGTCAAAAGGCGAAATTATTAATTTTGAGCAATTTCTCATTTGGCCACCTTTTTTTTTTTAACTCTATATGATAATTAATCCGTCATTTATGGAGACTTTTCACGTTTTTGTCAATATCTTTTCATTCTCGTGTGATTCAGATTGATTGTATATGGACTTGGGTTGAACAACATTTACTTATTATGGTATACGCGACTTTAATATACCTTTTACGAGCAACGCAGACTCCAGTCTGCACACACAAACGTGCAGTCAAATCTTGGTCTAATACGATGTTGTAGTCATAGTCGAGTGCTCTTAGGCAAGGCATATTTCTTAGCCTAGTACTGGTGTGTTTATCCAGCCAGGGATTATGAATAAATGAACTGTCGTCGTGATAAAACTGAAATAATGATGAAAACGGCGTAAACCCTAACAAGACAAAACCAACCTAAAAACTAATACGATGTTCGCTCCTCATTCGTGAATTGTCAAGAGCCTGTTGACAGTTCTACGAGTTTTTCAGCAAGTCAGCAGGATATGGGATTAACTCTCGTTGACCTTGAAGCGTGAAGGATGATTGATTTGTTCAGAATTTCCCCTAGTATTGCTGGCCTTGTATTTCGATGAATATGATCTGTATAACGACATGCAGTTATTATGCATGTAGCGTCGTGTGTTCTTTTCACAGTGTACCGCAGCGATTTGAACTAAATACGTAATTGCACTTATCGATTCATATTTCATGTATTCATTTATTCATTTATTCATTGCTACATTAATTATTTATGACTTTTTGGTAATTTCAAAACGTTCTTGCTAAGAGGGATAATGCTTTTAAACGAGTACCTCTTGGAATAATATCATTTGTCACGTATTGAATTCACAAAGAAACCATGTGTTCAAGTGTGAGTAATACAGGCTCGCAGGTAGATTGTTGGTCTCTTGGTCCAAGATTTGGGGTTTGCATCCCATAATGAGTAGAACAAACCTTTGTAGTTTAACCACATTCTAGGTTAAAGCACTTGTCAAATTATTCATTCCTTGTGTTTAGTATTGATTACAAGAAGTTGTTGCCCAATCGATTCAGATCAAATCTACGTGCTATTAGATGTCTTGTTTTATCTCATGATGGTGGAATGCCATAGGACAAGGTACATGTCCTAGCCTAGTACTGGTTTTTTGACCCAGGGATCAAGATATAATTGTGTAATGTTGAAAACCGTGAAACGCCAACTAAACAAACAAAGCATATCCTAAGCGGTCTCAATTAAATTGAAGATGTAGTAACATCCATAGGACAACACATCTAGGGTTTTCTCAGTTGTTACCTCTTGGTATTTATACTACATGTACATGCAATCAGACAGTGAAGACGCTGGTGAGCATGTACATGTCCACATACACAGAATATAGTTTTTCCTGTACGCGGACCCAAAGCGCTGGGTAACGCTCAGTGTTTAATTTCTCAACTTATACAATGATGATTGTGTTGATTAGTGCACTAAGCTTATTACGGAGCTGGCATAGTTCAAGCATATGCTAATCAAGAAGGCTTAGAACGGTTATCCAGAGGACTAAATAAGGGGAGTGAACTGGTCTTTCGCTCAAAATATTTATTTTATTACTCAACCAATCCTATGCTGTGAGTACTCAAAAGAATCGTCTCACTGAGACGATTATTTTGAGTACCCACAACATAGGGTTTGAATGTCCATTAATGATTTTAGAACATGAACAATGCCCCTTATCTAGAGCTCGGGTTATCAGAATGGTTATCCAAGAGTATAGAATGAAGAAATAAACCTGCATGGTGCTGCTATCAATTATTTGAATATTGTGTAACAGAAACGATTGGACGTTGACATCTGACGTTAGATAACTCAAATATATGCTAATCACAAAGGCTTAGAACGGTTATCAAACTGACACTCTAAGTGTATAGTTTCATGACATAAACCTGCATGATGCATCCATCAAAATGGATTAATATCAATTATTGGAATATCGTGTAACACATTTGATATCACGTTTAAACATAACTTCAATATGAAATCCGTCTTGATGAATGCACTGTCTATACGAGTGAGGGGCATGCCCAACATGGAGGTTTTGTTCGGGTGCTAAACAGGTTTCAACAGTTTGGTATAAAATTCAATAATGCACACCTCGAAAGGGATTCAAATTTCTATTGTGAGATCTTGTTTTGCAATCGATGAAATCGAACTTCCGCGTGAAATCTGACCGGATGCATGCACTTAATTAAACTTTGATAGAGGCTTAGGATGGTTATCAAACTTGTACTGTAAGTTTCAGATGAAATCAAACTGCATGATACAGATATCGAAAGTGATTTAAGATAAATTAATTGTTAGATCTAGTAACACAATCGATTGAACACTTATTCCGTTAGCATCAATATGAAATCAGACCTGATGCATGCACTAAAGATGTGATAGACGCTTAGGATCAAAAAGGTATTTTATGTTTTCTGATTTATTGACATAAAACTGCATGATACAGATATCCAAAGTGATTAATATCCATTATTGAAAGATCTTGTACTATGAACTCTGACTTAATTCAAGCACTAACGCTATAAAGTTGGCATCCTTAATTAAGGACATGCCACTTTCCAAGGTTTTGTGAGTATCAAACTGGTACTCTTAGTTCCAGGTTTCATGACATAAACAATCTGGTAGTAATTGGGTTACTAGTTTACTAAAGTAATTATCAGGAAAGTAATTAATCATAGACTGGGTCACACACACTGAGAGGTTGAAGAGTTCAAAGGTTTCGAACCGTTTACTTCATATTAACTCACACTCACTCACAATGACGGCTCCGCTATTACTAGTAAAATTTAACCGAAAATTGATTGTGAAAGCATTTCTATTTAGAATGATTGTAACTCGTGTATTGATGCATGAGGTTGTTTAAGTAAGTATATCCAATGTGTCTAACCTTCTAAAACACAGTTTGGTTTATCATGAAGTAAGAAAGGATGAAAAGCCTATATGACTAATACTCACCGCTTTATTTACGCATAAAGTATAATTAGTAAACGTATGGCAACTTTTATCAGTTGTAATTAAGTAATGAACCTACCTGTTGGGTGGTCCATGATTTTATCATATTAACCTTGTTTCTTTATTGATAAATACAAGACATATTAAAAATGAAGATGGGTATCTATGAATTGTAATTCAATAGTACTCGTGGTTGAGATCGAGCGGTGCTGTATGGGGTTTGAGTATAGTAACGATCAAATACAGCCTGACTGATCAGTATATTGCCCATTCGTTATTGAGTGGTACAACCGCCATGGAATGCATGGCCCTGTTGATTATGTATTAATTTAGATGAATATATAGGGATCCAATGTTGCAGAGTGGTCAGCAATCCGGTTATGACGTGCCGTGTTCAATCCATGTTTGCAGCGGAAAGCCTAAGTTCAGCTCAATCACAATATATATGATATAACTGAAATACTATCGAAACAACGTTAAACCGCAAAGAAAAAAAATGAAAACTATACAAGCGACTATTTACGTTTAAGATAGATTACCTAGAGATGAGAGGCGTTTTTCAATTTGAAGTTTGTGTCAATGGGTTTCCGGTCCTACCTTACTATGATACCCGTTTATCAATAGCATACACCTACACACGATGTTATAAATCCATACCCACTTACTGCAAACATTCCAATTGTACAGGAAACAAGGAGAGCTAAGGTGACTCTTTATTCCTCAATCAAGTCATTAATGAAAGGCTAATTCAATCGACTCTCGATAACTCGATGACGAAAAGTATCCGTGAATTATTTCGAGATATCGACTTGTTCGAGTTATAGATGGATCAATGCATTGTCAGTTCAGTTATAAGTGTTTGTAATAACAATCTAGTCAGTGGGTAAATCAATTTTAGAAAAGGAAATCATGAGTTTAACTTAACATAGTGATCGTTAGGTGATCGTTAGCTCTAACAAACAGTAATCTGATCGTTCTGTTAGCCGAGCAAGTGTTTAATATGTTCGTAACGAACAACTGCTACGGTTGTACCTGATAGTACTGTGGTTGTTAAATCAGAATACACCCCGATATCTTGTCAGCTGAACATGCGAAAGTACATGACAACAGTTTTAGCCTATCCTTTAAAAGTTTTCATTTAAGTAAACATTTTCCTCCTGTAGATGCAATTTTTCGCATCTGCAGCAGACGACTTTTAAAAACAATGTGTTACAATAAGACTTTGCCCATAATAAGCAATATCTCCTTCTGCCACAATGTTTTAGAATCTATTCAATAGTTATGTTTTCCATATTGTTTTTAAAGTTGTCTGCTCCCGTTTGTTTTCTATGCTGGAAAGTGTTAACACTCTTCAATGCACCCGGTCGCACTTCAGTAACACTTTCCCAGATAGAGAAAGACGTCTTGTGATGGCTTATGCAGCAGACGGTATTTTAAAGCATTTTGAAAAGGGAGGAATTGTTCAAAATAAGGGATCATTTATAAGTGTACTAAACATGAAACATTGTTGGAAACTTCTAAAGCCCCCAACAAAGCACCTAAACGTAGATGCTGTCGAAAACAACCCGCAGTACACCATCGATATTCTCCGATGTACTTCTGTATGTGTTTTAGTTCAGATAGTTTATCATTGTGGGTTAGCCTAAAAGGATTGACAAAACGAAGACAACGTTTAAAACCTGATGATTTCGCAATTTGAGAAGACTCCCACGCAAATACCGAGCTTTTAAATCGGGTGACAAATGGGAATGTCAAAGTCCGAATGAATAGGTTTAGTGATAATTTATTTATTTATTATTCAACTATCTAATTTTCGCAAACGTGGCTAAATGTTAAATTGCTAGACCGCAGTCCCATTTCAACAATGTCAAAGCATGATAAGTGACGTGTAATATGTAAACATATTTCAATATTTTTTCTAAATATTATTCTTGAAGCACAAGCAGTCACTATAAGCACTACTGATTACATCTAACCGTAACTAAACAGAGATATCTATTTAATCCTTTCCCTCATACGAACATTCTGCAGCAGACGACTTTGAACGTATTTTGTCAAAAAATAGAAAATCTCCATAATTGAATGGATAACTTATGACAAAAAGTGGAAAACATTGTGGCAAAAGGAGAAATTGCACGTTTTGTGTAATTTCTTCTTTTGTCACTATGTTTTCATAAAGCCGTCTGCTGCAGAGGCGTCAGAAAGCGTCTATATGAGGGAAAGGGGTAACTTAATGGTATATGTCTAGGAACGTGAACTAGTTTATAAGAAGTATGTAGGTCATGTTTCCATTAAGTCTAAACCTATTAATAAAGTGTTTTTTATCAGATATATCACAGAATCACAGTTATTTTTTATCACGATTCCTAACATTAGCGTTCCTTATCTTTTTTAAACAGTTTACCTCATGTGATATGTTTAATACCGCCTGGCTTCCGAAACATCTGATTGCTTGGGAAGACTGTTGTGTGAAGTACTGGTGTGAGAAAACCAGGAAATGCATGAGTAGGTGAACTGGCCGCCGTGATACAACTAAGAAATTGTTTAAAAACGGCGTTAAACCCCAATCAATCAATCAATCAATCAACCGAAACATCTGAGGAAACAGCTAGCAGATATAGAACACCTTAAGTGTAGATTTGATGCAGAGTTGAAAACATTGTTTGAAAAGGAGGAATTGCCCATCATGGGCAATTCCTCCTTTTCACACAATGTTTTCAAAAGTCATCATTTAGTCATCATTTAATCATTTAGTTGCAAATGCCTTAAAGCTGGTTTTTTTTTCTCGATCATTGCTCATTAGTTGTTGATATGACAGCGTTCTGGTTTATCTTCATAATTACCTTTATAGTACACTAAGTAGTACTTACCAAGTAAGTTTTTAAGTGTTTTATCTTTTTGTTAATGGGTAAGTAATTCCCTATGTTATATACTAATCTAAAAAATCTTCAACAGACGAATAATATTGAAAAAAATATAAAGTGTTTTGTCAGATCACAAAAAACCATGTCCTAAAATGAATGAATAAAAAGGTATGCAAATTTGATACCTATGTGAAAATGGTCCAAATTTCAGGGGCGGTCCTCTATTTACATTTTATCAATACTTGTGATTTCTAAAAGTCAAGAACTTATTAATGTCTTTCACCCTTTCTTTAATGTGATTTTATTTATATCTACCCATAGATTCATTTATCGTTGAAAAGCGGAGATGAAATTGTAAAGTGGAGATTGAATTAAATCGACGTAACTTCTTTTAGACCATATTTAAAATACATGTCACGTATGGACCTGAATATTATTAATAGGAAGCTGGAGTTTTTGAATGTCAAATGGAAAACAATAAGGATTTACCGGACGCATTTTGAGGCTTCTGCAGCATATGGAAAAAAACATGTGACAAAAAAAAGAAATTTACTCAAATTGAGCAATTTCCCATTTGGTCACAATGTTTAAAATCTATTCATTAACTAGACTTGCATTCATAAAGAATATCCATAGTTTTGCCTAGATGTTTAAGGGGACTCGACCGTGTCCGCCGCGCAATGGGGAACGAACCCGGGACGCCCGGTTTCGAATCCCCAAACGCTTTACCACTGAGTCCACATCTGGATCACATATGGAGTATGTATAATAAGTTCTAGCATGCGACTGCTTTATACTTGGTTGATTGTATAGATACTGCATGCAATGTTGGTGATAGCGTAGTAAGGATAGAAATAGCCCATAAATATGCCAATCGTCGAAAGTAGATACGCCACCATGTTTGCATGTTTGATTTAGATAATCCACCTTAACATGTCTTCAAACAGTTTGAAAAATATAAATATTTCAAATACTTCGATCAATTACCCCCACCTACTCTCTTAACCCTTTCCCTCATACGACAATTCTGCAGCAGACGACTTTAAACATATTTTGTCAAAATATAGAAAATCTCTATTATTAAATGGATAACCTATGACTAAAAGTGGCAAGCATTGTGTCAAAAGGAGAAATTGCTCGTTTTGAGCAATTTCTTATTTTGTCACTATGTTTTCAAAAGCCGTATGCGTCTATATGAAGGAAAGGGTATTAACCCTTTCAATGATACAGATAAAATATGTTTACGCCCATCCAACAGATGACTCATGAAAATATTGTCGCAAAATTAAAACAAAATTTTAAAATCAAACATTGTTTTCTTTTCCGACAATATTTTACTTTATATATAGAAATACAAATTTTCGAGACATTTCATTATTTTCCTTATAAAGCAAGCATTTCTAAAATTTCATATAAGAGAAATCCTTTAGAGAAAGAACGCAAAATATGCAAACATGCGAGGCGTTTATTTGCATTCAATATCTTAAATATTGAATTAGAGATCACGTGATGATCAATTTCCGGTTTTTAGTGTTTTTTATTGATTGGTTGATAGCTTGGTGTCGTGCTCCCCGCGGTAAAGTTTAATCCCTTGACAAACAGATACGCCTTGTTGGCACATCCATGCGGTTTGATGATATGCTGATTTTTATTTTAAATTTGAGAATGAAATAAAATTTGATGAGTTTGTAAATACTAGGCCACACATCAAACCCGCATTATTTGTATTTATTCGATTACGCAGAGTAGTAAATATTTCAGTTACGAAACGAAATCGTCTCCCTATGTAGTATGCGATGAGTAAAGAGTTACGCGAACCGCGGCCTTCCTGCGGCCTTCACATACCATTCCGCAAGTATATCGAGGGCTTGGCTTGAAACGGTTGTAACTAAAATTGGTATTTTGTTACCAAGGTTTAAACACCTCGCCATAAAGCCTTTAAAAGCGTTAAATAATTTTTCTTGGTAAACAATGGAAATTTAGGTGCCATTGCTCGTTCTGAGCAATGGCACCTAAATTTGCATTGTTTACAAAGGGGTCAAAATTGCCCCTAAACCAGGGTTTTCAAAATAGGATTTTAGTTACAACCGTTTCATGCCAAGTCCTCGATATTCGTTATTCAGCGATATTCAACAATTCTTTTGAAGTTTTAGAATCATATTAGTCAAGTCATTGGAAAGTCTCATATATTAATAGTGAAGTACCAGATCGGCCTGCGCCCGTGTTTCTTTGTATCCCAATGTTTTAAGAATATCCCGGATCCGCTGCAAAGACTTCAAATTTGGATGTTTACGGAATAAGTTGTTATATCTTATATTGTATTTTACTTTGCTTTCAACAATCTTAATTTTGGATCACGGCATTCCCTGTGTTACCAGGACTTATGTTGTATAAGCCCTGAAACAAGCGAGTCACTCGTAACGTTAATCCCACACTCCTGAGCGCCAAGAAGAGAAAGAGTTATTATTGATTTTACTTCTTGGCTACAAACGGTAAAGTACTATCGTACGTTGATCTTATCTAAGTTGTAGGAAATTTGCGTATCAGATGAATATATTATTTCAATTGTCAATTTCATTTCTGTTTATTCAATCTTTCTGTCCTCCGGTCCATACTGTACTTTACACAGACTGGAGTGGAAACAGCAGTTGATTATTAGAATAGATTTGAGCCGTTCCACGAGAAAAAAAACATATTATGGACTCTGTATAATGTATCGATCCAGACCAGCCTGAACAGTCCGCGCAGGCTAATTCGGGCAGACACATTCCCACAGGAGGCGAAAGGTTTCTGTCCGGGTTAGTCTGCGCCGCATGATGCTTAGGCTAATCCGCGTCGATACTTTTCGCAGTCTACAATATTGGTTTTCTGGTGGAACGACTCATATTCATGCAAACTTTGAAAATATATATACACAAATAGAGACAATCTAAATAAATGAAAGTTTGATTAAAAATCAAGTTTAAAACTGTGTGGAAACATGAGAAATTGCTCATTATGAGGAGTTTCTTCTTTTGTCAAAATTGTTTTCAAGAGATCGTCTGCTGCTGGTGCGTGACAATGCATCTACACGTGATAAAGTATTGACGTTACCCAGGGACGTCCAAGATGTGTGTGCGACTAATTAAGAACAGGGAAGATTGTGACCATGAATGTGCATCGGCGCAATTTGATCTGGATCTGTTTTCCGTTCAACGTGTCTCTCGTATTGTAAGCAGGCGATATTAATACAAAGAAAAAAGAAAAATTGAACACAAAACATTAAAAGATAAATCAATCACAGGTCGGTTGATATTCCTCAAGTTTATCTGTTTTTATGCAAGCTTTGAAAGTTAGATCAATATTTATTTTTTTATCTGGATGTTCTTCTATTTATCTGATGCAAAACCAAGCTTTGATATTTAAATCGTTAAAATCCACAATTCCCTAGACTCATTTCAATATTTTCCTGTAATCACTAAAAACCAAAAAAGGCAAGCCCGAAAAACACAATAATCTCGAAGAGCGATCACGTGATGTTATCAACCGGTCACGTTATTCGCCAACATTCATTATTAAACGTGCTTTTGGGAACAAGCGTTCAGATCCCCTCAAACGAATAATAAATAAGCTCAGAAAAAGTTTTCAGAAAATGACTAAATAATGCATTATCGAATCCTTCTGAGATTTTCGCGGAATTTTGAATCAGGCTAAAATCACTTACTCAGCTGATTTTGTACAGATACCACGGGAAACAGCCAACAGCGAAAATGAGGTATTCACTTGAATAACAAGTGGTTCTCGTTCTGATCGATATCGGAACAGACGAAGTCTGGGAACCATTCTGCTTAACCCTTTCAGCGCCAAATTGTTTAAAGTAGACTATTCCATGTTTCAAAGTCGGGCGTCTCCATTTCTCATGTAATAAAAGTTTGGACTATTTTGATAACTAAAAGGCAAACAATGCTGATTTCAGGTTTCTCACCTGAATCAGCATTGTTTGCAAAAAACCTCAATATTGCCTTTGGCGCTGAAAGAGTTAAGCCATCTGAATATTGTTTCGGGCATAGCAATTAGGTTTAGATCTTGTTTTATGCCGCTTTCAATTTCAACAGTTTTCGGTCATATTACAGCGTTCTAAGGTTAATTATTTGTCATACAGATATTCCGTTCCTGGCGACGATGGATCAGGCGTACATATACCACTAACGTCGAGGACGCCATAGGGGGAGGAAGGGCATATAAATGATATAAATTATTTAAAGCTAAAGTCGATTCAGATCAGATCAGCATAGGTGTGGTTTATAATGCCTTACGATGTTATCAACATAGCCTCGACATATCAGCTGTTTCACGAGAAAACCAACATTATGGACTCTGCGTAATGTATCGATCCAGATGAGCCTGCGCAGTCCGCGCAGGCTAATCCGGGCCAACACATTCCGTCTCAGGGGGATAGAGATATAGAGTAATGAATTATGTAACAGATAATCCACAGGAGGCGAAAAGTGTCTGTCCAGGTTAGCCTGCACGGCATGCTTAGGCGGATCCGGGTCGATACTTTACGCAGAGACCACAATGTTTGTTTTCTCGTGGGACGGCTCATATTATGTATTCGTGATCTCGATGGGACTAACATTGTCACGATACTTACTAATTCTCGATCTATATGTGACTTACCGTTTCATGATATTTACGGAATGATTACGAAAATTCGTTGGCGAATATTGAAGATGTGAAGCAGTATATACAAAGACGCAGCCTGAATCAGGTCTTGGATATTTTTCACAAAACCTTCGAAAATTACATGCGGTGCGCCTCTATATTTGTTTCTCCTATTTGTTTTTAGAGAAAACTAATCAAACATTCCATGATAATGCAGTCCATTGTTTTTCAGATTTCTGTCAGTCAAACCATAATGATCGAAGCTATTCTGGTGAACGATAATTAGAATTGTGTGTACAATTATGTCGAAAAATGTTAAGCGGTCCATGTTAGAAATTCGAAGTAGTTCCATTCAGACATTGTGCAGATGAATTAATCCGTCAGAAAATCGCCCGCTAGGGGATTGACTTGTATCTTAAAACTTTAAGCCCCTTTCACTCGTAGTTTATTACTGAAATGTTACAAAATGTTTCCTGTAGACGTGTACGCAACCACATGTTAATGCCCGGTGTGTTTTTACACCGAATGTCCCCTTTCAAGACTTATACATAAAATGTCAAGGAGGAATTTTAAAAAATGGATGAAACTTTGTACATTACAAAAATGATGGTACATTAAATAAGGACGTTTCTTAAAATGGCATAGCAATCTGATACCATACGATACATAAATCGAATCTGTAACCAATATAGAACAAGATCATCCTGCACCCAAGTGAACTTTTACTTTGATAACTCACTCTAATCTACCATCGTATTAGCGAAGCACAAGAGAACCCATAGCGTAATCTGTACACGTGTGGATACAAATCTGCCTGGCAAAAAGGCCAAAAAGGATAAAAATGGATACCATTTTCAGAATTATTTTAAACTATTGTTGACATATTGACGAAGGACCACCTCGGTGGTGAAATTGTAGACTGTCCGGTGCGCGGGGTCGTGGGTTCGATCCCAGTTCGGGTCATACCAAAAACTTTAAACGTGGAATCAATGGCCTCGCTCCTTGGGACTCATGAATGCGGGGTTAATATTACGACTGACTGACTGGCTGGTGTCAGGATAAATAAACCAGTAGAACTGGTAACTTACCCAGGAAACGCCGTCATATAACTGAAGAATTGTTGAAAGCAGTTTAACCACCAAACAATAAATCAATTACTAATTGACGAAGATTTCAGACCGCAATCAAGCTGCATGAATGCACAGGATGATCTGAATATACACTGGTTGCTAATACATGTACCATATGGTGGATTATCGCAAAGCACCGCCCAATTATATCTCGTTATATAGCTGCAAATCAGTGATTAGTATAAACAGGATCGCACTATCTGGCTGCTATCCTTGGATAATAACACAAAGCATGCGGGTTGCCCACCCTCGACGATATGATATCGCGGGGGTCAGGACCCGACCTTGTCTGCTAAATGAGGAGGGAACTTAATTATCACTGACCCAAATCATAAAGAAGCTCACCCCACGGGGTTCTGGCTTGTTAAAGAACATGTGGTTGGGTAAAAAAAATGCATGTGATTAGGACAACACTGTGTGTCTGGTGATCTGTTTATGTTACCCTCTAAACTATGGGTGTATTGTTGATTCACTCTTTCAACTTCTTTAAAAACATGGAAGTGGTGACATGTCTTGGCGCCCAGGGTTGTGGGGTTGGCATGACGACAGTGCAGTGTTATCGTAATGGATACTACAACATCTCAGAAGGTCGCAATTCGTGTGTTTTTAAAAGTGCACACATTAATATCTGATTGTACTTAAATTACTGTTGATGTTTCTAAGTGTGCACTATTCACACAGGAAACAAATCCAAGCTATTTGCGTTTATATTGGATGAAGGGGTTTCGCGTCTCATTAGAATGCAAAACCATGTAACGAAGTTGTACTAATAACAAGTTCGTTGGCGCGTGTGGCATTCCAATTGCGTGCTGTGCACGTATTGGTGTCATGGAATATGTTGGTAAACAACAAGAATATCATATTCTGGATCAATACCGCCAGTACTATTGGCAACAGAGCTTTCGCATTCAACAGTTTTTAATATTATAAATGATTATTATCGTAACCTTTCCGTATTCATATCAATAACAACAATATCTTTTCTAAAAATGCAGGTTTTTGTTTCATCTGATTTAAAGAAAGAAAAGAAATACACAGCAACTCCACAGGATGCAATTAACTGATATCAAGCCAAGGAAATGGCACTTGTTTACATAAAATATGTTTTTTATAGTTATAAAATCTTATTTATTCATGTCGAAGTTTGTCACGACCTTGCCTACAGGTGTACACCGTACCGAACAATACCCACTAGAGTACAAGGCCACGTGGTTTATGACCACACGGCTTGGTGAGGGATAATGTTTCTAATTACTTTAATTCACCAAGTTTAAGTAGCCATAACCAAGTGCTTGAGCCACACTTACGAGTATTTTATGGTTAAATACAAGTGAACCGCCTCGAGCGAAAAGGTGGCTTTGTTGCATCGGAGATCAGTACAAGCTCAGGCGTATCTGTTCAAATACACAATCTGACGAAAACTTCAGTATTCGCCCATGTATATAGAGCAACGGTTACCACTTCAGGGGGAAAACTAAACTTCAAGATCAATTATGTTATACCTATATGTTCTGCAATAAGGCAGCTGATCGCCTGGTGCGTTTCAGTAATGGGTGCGTTACCCTTTGAGTCATGGGTCAATCGGTCAACGACCTATCCATTGTAACCGTTCCTATACACGGTGATGTAGTCTTATCTAACCAGATTGAATTATGGCAGGATTTATCAAACGCTATATCTACATTGGCTTTTCTAGTTCTTGATAAAAAAGAGATAGACAAAAACATGTAAGAATTAATGATCCGCTTGGGACAAACGGGTCTGATTGCATCATCGCTGTAGTTTAGTATCGTATCAATGGTTTTTACAGTGAAACTGGTTAGACTACATTAATTCTATTTTTCGTCATAATGATAGATGGAGATGGACTTGGACTGATCTGGTTCGCCTAATACTTCACTGTTTTAAGTGTACATCAAGACGCCATTGCGTTGCATTTGCGAACAATACATACTCATACAAGACTGTGTACGTGTGCAGACTAAAGCGATGTATTCAAAACAGACGTCTCATATCATATCAGTGATATATTTAGATTGATCTAGCCCAGTACTAGCTCCGGCGTGTGTTTGTAACTTTGTACGAACCGTTATTTGAACACTCTATTAGCTTTACAAATATTTCAATGTCAGCATCGAAAACCTAATTGTATGGAATATAGAGATGCAGCTGTCTCAAAGGCTCCTGGTTCGAATCCAGTGATGAGTGGGTTCTGCCTTTGAGAATGTTCCACACAACCGGCGCCAGTACTGGTTAAGTCTCCTGGAATCAATCAGATATTGATCAGGATAAATACAATCTGACTAAAGTACACGATCTGACCAAATGTAAAGCGTTAATAGGAGATGATTTTAATGAGATTGAGGATAAATATAAGTTGAAAGCTTGTTTCGCAATCGTTGAAAAATAAATAAGTTTAAACTAAAACCTGTTAGAGTAACATATATCACGTAAACCTATGTTAGGTAGCTCTGAACTCCGGTATACATACGGTTAAAATGATAGATTGACTATAACTTGGTAATTGAAGCACCAATTTAAAGCGGTGGCATGTTTCCAATAATGGATACTAGCAAATCACTAGACGCTCTTTGAAAGGATTAAATACAGAGATCATTCCTCTAACAAGCTTACGAATGACACGGATCGATAACTGTTTCCGGGGGAAAAGACTGTTGAATGGTTTCCGAATTTCTCAGATTCGCAGCTTTACAAAAAAAGAAAACGCCATATTTTGTCAGCAAGTGTGAGGACCCGTATGTTGAACTGTAAAATCAATTCATCTTTTAACATCCAATTCCCTCACCGTTTAATCGTGTTATTGTAACAGGGAAATGAGCTCTTGTAGTTTTCAATCTGTCGAAAATTATCCAGGGATCTTGTTCGGCATTTCTGAGGCTTTCCCCCCCTAGTAAAAAAAAACCAACAGAATTTGCGTAACAGCTTGCAGACACTGCATTATACAACATGCTGTTTGTCGGAATCATTCCCGGAAAGCATCGAAAATTAAGTTAAACCCTTCTCTTGCGGTCACCGACGTTTCGAGCCCTTTAAAGCAGACATTCCTCGATAAAAAAAGCAGACATATTTTTGAAAATATCATTGGAGAAGTTGAAAATGTTCGTTTATGTTTAGCATGCAGACAGACGTACCCGAGTCTTCCTGGTCTGCATGCATGGACCAGAGCTCCAGATAAGGGGCGTTTTGAATGTTGTAAAATCCTTATATGGTCCTATTACCCTATGTTGTGCGTACTCAAAAGAATCGTCTCATCGAGACGATTCGTTTGAGTACCCACAACATAGGATTCTCTTTAATAATAAGACAGAAATTGTTGAATACCCCTCCTTATCTGGACCTCTGCAATGGACTATAACAATTTGTTTATAAAATCTACAAGTCTGGCTCCTTAACCGATAACATCTTCGTGCATCTTCAAACTCTACTAATATCATTTTCATCTTTAACTTTTCCCGCATGCAACAAATCTGCAGCAGACGACTTTGAAAACATTTTTTTTCAAAACATATGGAAAATCTCTTTATTGAAGGTACATGTATGATTACATTAAAAAGACAGTTGAAACGGTGTGACTAAAAGAGAAATTGCTAATAATAAGCAATTTCTCTTTTTGCCACACAGTTTTCAACTGTTGTATAACTACTTGAAAAACCGGTTTAAACATTGTGAAACATTGTGGCAAAAAGAGAAATTGCTTATTATGAGTAATTTCTCTTTTTGCGATATGTTTTCAAATCAGGTCTACTTCAGTGGCGGCAGAAAGCGTCTCTATGTGAGAATGGGTGAAATGGAGGCGTCTCAATATCCCTGATCACTTGACGTGGCTTCTGAGTTGTTGTCGTTCCTAACGCCCGGCATTGACGTTATTGGACATGAAAGTGATTGGAATTTGTAGAAACAAAACGGTGCTGCAATAACTTCATTAAGGGCGTTAACTTAGTTAAATTGTTGAACTGATTTTTTTTTTTATCAAAGCCATATTCCGTAGTTGCGTAGGCTAAAAACACTCATCTTTTGAAGTGACGGAGTACAGTTTGTCTGAAATAAACAATCTTGTTTGATTGATCACGTGATAATGCCCTGTTCGATTTGTATCTTTGAAGTTCCAGAATCTGGAACATTAATCGAGTGAAGCAAAGTGAATATGTAATGGCTCTGTTGTTTTGTGCGAAAGAATAGAGCAATTCTATGATCTTCTGTTACACAGGCCTGCTTATTTTCATTTGAACTTGCAAAATATTCTGCGCAAATCTTATTTATTGTTTGTGGTATCGATTTCATTTGGTTTTGAGAGGCTTTTAAGGAAAACCATGACTGATCATGTGATGCTAAAAGAATGTTAAGCTCGATTGTGATGATGGATTGTAAAGAGATATTCCTTAGATGAAAGTGTACCATATTTTGTTAAATACTTGTGCATTCCTTCATGTTTCATCACATGTCCTGTTTTAACCTTCCGTTATTAAAACTAGACAGCAAACAAGAAGAATCAATAAACAGACTATTCTCAAATTTTATATTTTGAAATCAATCATAATTATGACAAATGAGAGCTGAAAGAGTCTGAAATAATAAAAAAAAAAAGTAGAAATTGTCTTATACTTTTACAATAGAACGTAACTATTTTGACTTGAAAACTGAATTTCAAAAGATAGTTCACATAGATAATATCTACATACAACAAGATATGTTGTTCTAAAACACGCGAATGATCACCCGTTGAGTGATTATAACTTTCCTTGATGCAGTCGTCACCTAAGATAGTTGAAGCCCTTACAGCAGACGATGTTTAAAAAATAAAAATATATTGTTGGAAACGGAGATAACTGGTCAAAATATTTGTTTTTTTCAATCGTTCCAGACATCACAATTTTTCATCTACCTATATTCAAACCAAACAAGTCTACAAACGGTATATCAGCTAAATGTATGTAAAGTTACCACAACGGCAAGCACTATGGTCAGGTATTTGATCTTACCTTCACTTAATATGGGTGTGAACCTGGTCACTTAAATTAAAACAAAAATTCAGTTTTTTCTAGAATGAAAAAACGGTATACATGTCAATCTATTTGACTTTCATCAGGTGAACAAACGAGTACGCACCCTCACACTGTAGACTGTAATATGAAGTTTATTTCTTCGCATAGTCGCGTTAACACTTTCCCTCATACCGCAATTATGCAGCAGACGACTTTTGAACATATTTTGTCAAAACATAGAAAATCTCCGTAATTGAATGGATAACCTATGACAAAAAGTGGAAAAGAAGAAATTGCACGTTTTGTGCAATTTCTTCTTTTGTCACTATGTTTTCAAAAAGCCGTCTGCTGCAGAGGCGTCAGAAAGCGTCTATAGTAAAGATTAAACAGAATTAAGGTGACGATCGATTTAATGCTCGATTGATTCACGTTATGTCAGTTGTAGATATAAACAAAATCGTTTTGTAATTAAGACGTTTGTATTTTTTGGCGCAAATGTTTAATTGAATGGTGTGTTTTTACACAGCGTTCAATAGTATTTCAGTCATATCGTTTACCTGGGTAATTTACTAGTACTTCCGGTATGATATCGGTACTTCCGGTACGGTTATCCTGACACCGGTACTTCCGGTTCGGTTATCTTGAGCGCAAAGGACAGTGGAAACCAATATGCCTTCTACTATTCGTTGAAGTCTTCCCCTTTAAGAGCTAAGCCTTTGTAATGGTGATCATGTTTTTTACTCATGTTCTGAGCGTTTTTTATATCCTTTATTATCAATAAACTTGAAAAAATACCCACTTCTGAATTTATACAGAAGTAACAAAAAATGATCGCTAAAATATTGCGTTATTTATTTATTCAGTATATTACACATTCTTTCACCATATGTTTCACTTAAACCTCTTGTACCCATGCCATCTTTAAACTTTTTCTCCACAACTAAATAACCCATACTATTTCGACTGCAAAAATACCTAAAAAATGAAACATTGCTGAAAAAAGCCCCAATGAAACGCGACCATGACCGATGTTACCAGTTTGATTGCTCTTTATGTATTATAAAGAAAAAAACAAATATAATTATATTTGAACAGTCTTTGTGTGATTTCCGGCATGCCTTAAGCCTTGCAATTCTTCTTCACCCTTACGCGCATACATACGCTTTTTGACGCAGACGACTTTGGAAACTTTGTGGCGAAAGGATTAAAATGAGGAAAATCTTATTTTGCCACAATGTTTTCAGCTTGATCCAATAATAGTTCTAGTGGATAAAAAAAAGTGTCCATAGCTATGAGTAAATGTTTTCAAAGTCGTCTGCTGCAGATGTTGTTAGTGGGAAAGGGATGACAGCATGAGAAAAGGGATGTTATAATAACATTTATATAATAGGTGCTTTGAGGTCTGTGCGTTAATGACACGATACAGTTACAAAGTCTAAATACACAGACACTCTGCCTTCCTGCTCTGCGGTAACCCTTTCCCTAGTATAGACTCATTTTATCGCATCGGCAGCAGACTACTTTTCAAAACATCGTGGTAAAAGGTGTAATTGCTCATGATGAGCAATTTCTCCGTTTACCACAATGTTTTCAACTCTTTTTTATCAATTATACTATCATTTAGCCCACATACAACACATATGCAGCCGAGGAGTTTGAAAACATTGAGACCAAAATGATGAAAAATGTGTATAGATATATTATATAAACATGTTTAATTAATTAATAAAGTTGAAAAAATTGTGTCCAAATGATATTTTTTTTTTTCATGGGCAATGTTTCCTTTTTCCACAATATTTTCAAATGTTTGAAATTCAGACTTCATTCTTCACACTTCATAGATAATATGTTTGAAGTGTGAAGTGTGAATTGTGAAGTCTGAAGTCTGAAGTGTGAAGTGTGAAGTTTAAAGTTTGAAGTCTGAAGTATGAAGTGTAAAGTTTGAAATGTGAAGGTTGGAAGTCACCACCGGTCTTTCGTAAAAAATACGTCGAACATGTGTCACGTCGTCTGTATCAAGGAAAGGGTTAATAAAAAGAAGAAATAATCAAAATAGACACCATGCATTGAATTGGTATGACGTTCTGATTTTAAACACCTGTCAATTTAAAGTGTCATATTTCCAATAAGTAATTATTAATTTCGGCTAAGTAATAAGCCGACCTTGACCCGTAACCAGACTGATAGTGCTTTGTAGCTTCTGTTTATTTCAACCGTGCCATATAAAAACACCGTCGACTGATTGGTCGGGTAATTGGTTAAATTTATTTGAGTTTAACTCTTTCAGCGCCGAATTGTTTAAAGTGGACTCTTCCATGTTCAAAATCGGGTGTGTCCATTTCTCAAGTTATGAAAGTTTTGGACTATTTTGGTAACTAATAGGCAAACAATGCTGATTTCAGGTGAGACAGCTCGTTACGAGATGACTCACCTGAATCTGCATTGTTTGTAAAAACCTCAATATTGCCTGTGGCGCTGAAAGAGTTTAAAGTTGCTGGACTGCAGATGGAGATCACAATTTTGAAATGTTGAAACTTCTGTAAAAAATTGCTAATAGTGACAACAAAGTAAGTAATAAATAGTTCAAAACTATTTTGGAAGTAAATGTTGACATCAGTCAATTAAAAGTCATGAAAATGAACAAAATTACTGGGTATGTCTACCCAGTAAAAATGAGGCATAAACGATCAATATCTAGATGTTTATTGTACAGGAAAGTAAAAGTATTACACTAATTTTATCCCAGAATTAGGATTATAGTATTTCCAGACAACTTTTGAACAGTTATAAAACTTTGACATTACTATCTATAATCTGGACTTCAGCACGTTTAACGTCGTTTTAACAGTAGTTATGTAATCGCGACGACCAATTAAATATGTCCTTGTTTCCTGGCTTCATCGCAACCATTTCGCAACATAACATTCTTCTCAAGTAACAGACTACCTAGACCACATTGGTGTAAGACGAATACACGGTGGTCATCGGAAAGAATGAATGACCGAGTCGAGTGTTCGAACCCACAACCCCTCGATTGGTAGGCTTCGTCGTTGCGGACTGAAATAGTTCGACCGGACGATATTCTGGGTGAAGGAGACAACGTGGTTTCATCCATATCCTTCAGAGATGCGGAAATAGAGCCTTATTAGTAAGGCCTTTCATGGTTTATACAACTTTCGACTATTCTACAACGGAGATACATACGGGGTCAGAAAGTAACATATTGCTTGTAATGCAAAACTACAATAAGGGGAAAAGATTGGGTGTGGATAAATAGATATTATTTTTTCAAAAAAAGTATTGTAGCCCACTTATACGCTTGCTCCCTTTTCAATGACTTTTAAACAAGTTATTACACTAAAACGACAGACACGTTCTTGTTCCATTGTTCGCTCTGTTTTACAAATATATAGGACTGTAATAAAGGATGTAATTACTGTGTTGTATTTATTTGTTTAGCCGTTGACAACAAACGACACAATCTTATCAATTTACGCTCTACTCCAGACGCGATAGCTCATACTATAAAGGTATCTAGAAGTATAAACCAAAAAAAAATTCAACCAAACTCACAGAAAATATACTGTTATTTTCTTATTTTTTTTCAAAACGATAAATAGATTGTAGAAGACTATTTACGAAAATGCTCGCCACTTTAAATACTCAAATTGAAGTTGAATGAAGCATCGATGACAAAACAATTGAACGTTAGTTAACAACTCAATATCTAAGTCAATTATCGAAGTGAGATATTCGTTGATTTTGATACAAGGTTGACCCCATTTATAACAAGTCTTAATGAAAACAACTGTTCTCGTCTAATTAGAAGTCGATAGCAATATCGCTTTCCCATTCATTGTCTGCGAATCTGAACTAGTTTCAGATCTCTCGAGTTGGTTGTTCTATTTTACGGGTTTTCAAGGGAGCAAAGGGATTCCCCCAAAAAGAGCGATGTCACGCTCCGTCACCAACATTTTCAAATATACTATTATTAGTTGAGATACATTCATTAAGCTTCATTGATAAACGGGGTCTTGGTAGAATCGAATAAACCAAACCATGGCATTATATGTCAGTCTGTCAATGAACTCTTGTCTCGATGCAAACTGCACTTTTTCCTCTCTAAATGTTGTCCCTTCACATGCTAATATTTCCCAAAACATAAACATGTAACAGAACAGAACAGAACTTCACTCATGAATAATGACTTGAACACAATTTTTCTCTTATTATTAAAGCAAACCCTATGTTGTGGGTACTCAAAATAATCGTCTCACTGAGACGATTCTTTTGAGTACCCACAACATAGGGTTAGAGGGTCAAATAAGGATTTTAAAACATGCAAAACGTCCCTTATCTAGATATCTGCACTATGACGATTAAAATACTTAAATCGTACATTCTTTGTTAACCACATTTACATGAATGAGCCGCCTTTACCATATTTAGTCGTAATGATGAATCAACCCCAGATATCATTGATAAGAAATACTTAATGCATACATACATATAGTTGTAAACTCGATCAACCGGTTGAAGCCATATTTACATTGTATACTCGACTACTTCCCTTGTCCTTTATAAACTTGCCTGACGGTACCCTGACGAAAATTAACGCATGTGAAACCGAAGACATGTCATATCTTTGTAGCACAAAGAAAAAGATGCCCTGAATTAACAGTTTCTTCTTTTGCGATATGTTTGCAACTCTTTTCTGACATATTAAGCGTATATGATTTCATAGTCGGTGGGGAGATGTCTAAATCCCCTTTAATTCTACGCTAAATGAATTCAGTTTAAATCGGGGCTTCTTTGAACTGTGTTTGGTTTGTTTGTTTGGTATAGTTTTACGCCGTTTTCAACATTCATTCATTTATAGCACGGCGTTTCCTTTGTAAATTGCCAGTACGACTGGTCAACTTGTCCTGACACGAGCGAGTCAGTCTGAATCTGTATTGTTTGCAAACACCTCAATATTGCCATTGATGCTGTAGGTGTTTAGTTGTGATTTACAAACAAGCTTCAAACTGGCGTGCAATGCTGCCAATCTGCATATCGTATTTATGTCAAAATAAAACCATATTATGCACTTTTCAAAGGTAGCATACTAAGGAAAACATTTTTATAAAAGAAGACGTTGGTCATGTTATGCCAATTTCTCAATCTACCGCTTAAACTGTTCAACCTTTTAAAATATGTATACCTTCATTTATGAAGAATGTCCCATAATATTGCCTAGATGTTTTAATAACAATTTGAATGAGGGAACCAGTTAAATGCCAATATGTAAGTCTTCAGGTTTTCGGAGATCGCTATCTAAAAATGTTTACATCAAACGGCAATTACGTGAACTGAAGTATACAGAATTTGAGACGGAACATGGTTTTTTTTAACCGTGAAATCTATTTTTAGTTTAAACTTAATTAGAAACCATTCTCATTGCAATAAACACTTGTTTAAGAGTTTTATTTCCCACTCCAGTTTGAAGGAAAACGGATTTTTTTTCCAGATTTAAACGGGTTTTAATTACACGAAATTGGAAGCAAAATACAGAGTGCAGTAATTCCCCTGTGTTGTTCAAAAACGCTCATTTCAGAAACCTGATTGGTACTAGTTTCTCCAACACAACTGGAAGAGGAATTTTAAGTCTAACACTTTTCTTTCTGCAAACAACTTAAAAGGTATAATTAGCAGACGTATGTTTGATTTTAAAAAAAGAAAACGTTGTAGTAAGGTCGAAATTTCTCCAAACGCACACTGTCTTCCTTCTCCACAGAGTTTTCAAATTATATTCCAAGAATACAAGTCAGATATTTATAACTCTAACCTAGATATTTCGTAAGAGAACGACTCTTCTGGTATTAGGTTAACCCTTTCCCTCATATAGTCGCTTTCTGACGCCTCTGCAGCAGGCGGCTTTTTGAAAACATAGTGACAAAAGAAGAAATTGCTCAAAATGAGCAATTTCTCCTTTTGCCACAATGTTTTTCACTTTTATTCATAGGTTATCCATTCAATTACAGAGATTTTCTATTTTTTGACAAAATATGTTCAAAGTCGTCTGCTGCAGAATTGTCGTATGAGGGAAAGGGTTAAACGTATTTAAAACTGTCTCACTATTTTGAGAGCAATAAATCCTTCAAAAATATATTATAAATTGGGAGACGGAGACAGAACATAACAACCAAATACGTAAGTGGCGCGTATAGCACTTAGGGATATCGATGCATACATCTGCGTACAGTGAAGACTTGGGCCAGTCTGTACATCCGAAGTCTCCCCCAGAACCTTCACTGTCACTCCACATATAATCAAGTCCAAGATGCATTTTTTGAAAGAAAAATACACTAGAACTGTGACCCCCATTAGTTTTACGTCATTTTACCTTTATATAATCCCGTTACCGAGATGAAGTTTATATGTAGGCAATATAAATTGTCGCACAGGTCGTAAAATCATCGCAGACTCCTCCAGAAAACGCTCATGTCCAGAAATATCGTTACTATAAGATGCGAATTTATCGTAATTGCCATATACAAACCCTTACCATATATGTGTATTATTTCCTGCACGACATTTAAACATTTAATGTTCGTTTGCATTGATCGCTACTCAATAATACATTATATTGACTAACCAATCAACAAGAAAGAGCTTCCCCATTAACACCTGTGGTCATTACGGTGGCAGCTATTACGCGCGGTAAGGGTTAAGTTTTAATTTTTATTGAGATTCGCCTCGGTGTTGCTGTTGTTGAGCGTCAGCCTTTGGTGTTGGAGGTCGTGAGTTCGATCCGCGATTGGGTCACACAAAGGACTTTAAAAATGGTACGAACCGAACCGAATCGAACAAATTATTGAACATGGCGTATAACTCCAAACAAAACGATCAAATCAATATTTGAAAGTCAGATTTCATGTGACGTGGTTGGATTAGTTTTTTTTTTTTTTAGCCGTCTGTCTTTCGTATCCTGACTATTCTCCGGGAGTCTGGTCGAGAACATATTGATGAGAATTGATTTTACTACCGCCTTCGTTCTCTTTTATGGTGATTGGACCATTAAATGATACGTAAGAATATTTATGACCATTTTTTTACCCCTGCTGAACCATTTTGTTTGAATGCGGTTTGATACCGCTTTCAACAAAACTTCCGTCATATCACCTCGGTTTTTCGGATAAAAATGCCTGTACTGCTTGGGAGTTGATACTAGCTCCTGTAAATCAGTCGAAATGTTATAATTATTCCAGAAATCATTTCGGAAGCTACTACTACTATTTTGAATGATCTTGTGACTATTTTCAGCACTGTATCCATATTATATTCCGAGATGTTTTAAGATACTGCACTTTTTACTATCGTAATGTAACCCTTTCCCTCATATAGAAGCTGTATGACTTCTCTGCAGCATACGGCTTTTTGAAAACATAGTGACAAAAGCAGAAATTGCTCAAAACGAGCAATTTCTCTTTTTGCCACAATGTTTTTTCCACTTTTAGTCATAGGTTATCCATTCAAGTTATAGAGATTTTTCTATTTTTCGACAAAATATGTTCAAAGTCGTCTGCAGCAGAATTGTTGTATGATGGAAAGGGTTAAAACGTAATCTGAAAAATGGGTTTCTTTCATTTTTCCAACAACTGATAATATAACCTGTCCACGCTATTCATGTAGACAAAAGTATGAGGCGTAACAGCGCTCTAAATAAGAGGCAGTTTTCATGCTCTAAAATCCTTATTCGACATTCAAACCCTATGTTGTGGGTACTCAAAAGAATCGTCTCACTGAGACGATTCTTTTGAGAACCCACAACATAGGATTTGGTTAAGTAATAGGATAAATTTGTCGGGAAAAGACATGTTCTCTCCCTCTTAGCTAGTCCTCTGGGTGTAAAATCGATTACAAACTTAAGGGAAAATGTAGTAATGACAGAAGTCAACACCAAGTTGAATTGGTAAACGCCTTCAGCAAATGAACTGGTGTGTTTCTTCGCAAGTTTCCTTGCTTTTCGCGATTAAAATTTACATAAATTCCTGTAAGGACTGCAAAACCAATTAGCCAAATTTGAATATCGATGAGAGTTTCTTTAACGCTTCAAAGGTAATGATTTTCTTGGGGGGAAAACACATTACATGAGGAGATATTTTTTTTCTTTTGTAAATTGTTGATATTAGTTTTCATCAGAAATATGCTATTGCGTTTGTACTATTTCCGGCGTGCTTGCTCCCGCCATGTGCAACATCCCAAGATAAACCAGATAGAACACTTTGTGACAAAGCCGTGTCTTGGCCCCGCGTAAAATGTTTACTACGTAATAGTTGTAAAAACCTTCAAAGCAAAAGTACAGACACACCAGTGGTGTATTTGTTTGGTGTAAACGAAGTTATGTTACATTGATTTTGAAGAAAGTTCTTACAACTACTACTTATGTGTGTCTGATTCATGGGTACTCAACCAGTACCGCACGAAAGTGTTCCAACTTGAGTCCCATGGACCACGTGACCAGCGCTCTTCCTCTGAGTCGTTGTTTGTCGTGGCACAGTGTATATACACTAATCGAAATACCAACACCAGCACAGAGCGGATCATATAGTTTGAATGTTGCATCATGTTGCTCTTTTATGTATACTAAGTCGCTCCATCGTGGGTCATTTACCGTATATAGACATTTTGTTTCAAATATAATGGACAATTTCCAGTCCGAATGTGCTCCGAATGAATACAAATAGTTTGGAATACTTCAGATGTTATCTCAATTTGATACCAGAAGCTGCAGCTTCTAAAACTATTATAAAGGTTAAATCTGTACATAGAGTCTCTGCTCAAGTGTCCGATTGGTCAAAAGCAAATTCATTGTAGAAATTGACCAATCAGAAGTTTTGTTTGGAGCTCGGGGTTCATTACTGAGCACGCACAACTTTTTAAGAGTTGTATAGGTTTGGGGGACAGACTGTCTGTATACTACCAGTAACTATGTATGTACAACACTGCCTATTGAGTTTTGAAATAAGGTTATGTGTTCAAATAACCGATGCTATCAGAATGTTTTAACTCACGTAAGGAACACATGCTTGATTTTCCGACAAAGTTTCTAACTCCGAATCTAAAGAATACTTCGTAGTTTCTAAACGGTTAATAGAAACCAAGACACCTGCAGCGTTTTGTGCGTTGTTTGTTTATGTTAAAAATATCACCTTCCTGTTGTTTATGTCTGTTTATGTTTATTTCACAGAAAAATCTTTAAAATGATAATTTAATCAGATATCAGATGAAAACCACGTGTTGAACCCTTTGACTGGTATTACGTCTATTTGAAAACCACGTGTCAAAAGGGTTCTGTCTCTATTCGAGATTCACTGTAGGCTACTTTTTCTTTAAGCTTCTTTTTTAGAAGCAAACGGCTAAAAAAAATATTGTTAATCCTTTCCTCCAAACAGACTTTTTCAAGCGCATATGCAGCTTGCAAATTATGAAAACATCGTGTAAAAGTGAGAATTCCACCGTCTGCTGCAGATTTTTTGCTTTAAAGAGTTATATTTCGTATCTTTAAGAAAGAAAGTGAATTATTATAAAACCACCATTGGTAAAACTTAAGTCGAATCTCGTTGGATGATTTACGAGACCTCAGTGTTCCTTAGTTTCGAGATCTACATTAACGTCAAGCCTAGGGTCGCCGCTACACTTTAAGGTGAACAAATCGAGTTCGGGACGACACATTAACTGATATACAGACGTTTAAACCCTTTCCCTCATATAGACGCTTTCTGACGCCTCTGCAGCAGACGGCTATTTGAAAACATAGTGACAAAAGAAGAAATTGCACAAAACGTGCAATTTCTCCTTTTGCCAATCGAAGTTTTCGAAAAGTCGTATGTTGCATGCAGCAGTACAGTGAACACCAAGGTGCCCATGGTACAGCTTTACCTCTATACAACGCATTGGTAGATCTCTGAAAAGGAAGCTAATTGGAAAAAAATTGAATAGAGTATGAAAATATCATGAGGAAATTTCCATTTGAAACAATGTTTTCAAAGGTCGTCTGTCGTACTGCAACCACACCAAAATGCGTCTACAAATGGGAAAAGGATTTAACCCGTTCCCTCATACGACAATCCTGCAGCAGACGACTTTGAACGTATTTTGGCAAAACATAGAAAATCTCCATAATTGAATGGATAACCTAAGACAAAAAGTGGAAAACATTGTGGCAAAAGGAGAAATTGCACGTTTTGTGCAATTTCTTCTTTTGTCACTATGTTTTCAAAAAGGCCGTCTGCTGCAGACGCGTCAGAAATGTTCTATATGAGGAAAAAGGATTTTTAAGGCAACGTTTAAAATTTGTCGCAGATATTTGATATTACATTTAGCCGTGATCATGTCCCTCGGGTTTGTTCCGTACTTAATGCAGTCAGGAGGCACCGATCATTTACGCGTATTGATATATACAGATGTATAGAGTGACATTCACCAGTGGAATTGAGGGAAGCAACCTCGTAAGCCAAAGGGCGCCTCGTCCATTAACCATTTGCCACATGCAGACACAATTTGCAACATCTGCAGAAAATCAACGTTAGAAAACATTGCAACATAAAGAGAATGTGGTCACATAATTTGTGGAATTACAATTTCTTCTTTCGACATGAAGTGTTCACCTCTCTCTTATACTTATACTTTTTAATTGTTGGCTATGCTTTGTTTTAAATTTGCTTTGTTTCAAATCAAATCAATCACTTTGAATAATATTCTTTCTCATGCATAGGTATTTCAAAAGTGATCCAATATAAAATGTGCTGCAGATCTTTATTGTATTCTGGAAAGGTTTTTATATGTATGAAACATGGATGTTTCTCATTTTTCAAGACTTTGAAGTGAAAGCCGGATCGGACGAAAATGCACGAAAAATGCCATAAAACCAGATAACCTCGTTTGTCTACCCTTTGTTTTCCTAATCATATAAACTTGTCAATTACACCATAATACATTTTGTTCGTCCTTTTCGACATACAACAAATCAGCAGCAGACGACTTTAAATACAAACATTCAAAAGTATGAACATTCTGTTAAATTGAATTATTTAGCAATTGCATACAGTTGAAGTCATCTTGAGTAATTTATCATTTTGCAACAAAGGTCTTCTGCGGCAGATGCGTCAGACAAACGAGCCGTCCCGCGAGAAAACAAACATTGTGGACTCTGCGTAAATGTGTCGATCCGGATCAGCATAAGCATGCCGCACGGGCTTACCCGGGTAGACACTTTCGCCTCCTGTGGATTTTCTGTTTCAAGAATCATTACTCTATACCTCTATCCACCCTGAGACGGAATGTGTCGGCCCGGATCAGTCTGCGCGGACTGCGCAGACTGATCTGGGTCGATACATGACACAGAGGCCATAATGTTGGTTTTCTCGCGGGACGGCTCATATTTAGTTGTCTGATTTGAAAAACTGTGAATGGATCACTTGGAAACAAAAAGTATACTTTTTGCAATATAGCTGAAACATGGTTGAAAAGGGAGCATAAGAGTGTTGCCTCATTTAGAAAAGGTTATCGTTTAACTATGAATACTTCAAGAGCCGTTTTGCTGCATGGACGTCTTAAGTTCTCACGTAAATTGTGTTATAATCACGGGACTTTATTGGTCATTCGGCGATCTTGGGCTTAACTGGTAAAATCTGCAAACTTGCACATGCTATTATTCAATACCAATGTTTAACCCATTCCCACATGCACCACATCTGTAGCAGACGACTTTGAAAACGTCTAGGCAAAAGAATAGACAATTTCCGTTAAACGGAAGAACAATAATTGAATGGAGTTGAAAACATGGTGACAAAAGAAGAAATTTACTCGTTTTAGAGCAATTTCTTCTTTTGTCGCCATGTTTTCAAATGATCGTCTGCTGCAGAAGCGTCAGAAAAGCATCTATATAGTGGGGAAAGTTATGAAAACCCCCGAATAATACTGTTAAGAGTAATTTCTCCTTTTGTCACAAAGTTCGTCTACTGTAGATGCGTTAAATACAATCTATGTATCATATAGAAAGGATAAAACTCGTGTCTCAACTTTTGTGAAGAGTTATTGCAGATATTACTCAGTCTAGGCTTGATTAATATATCTTTTACATTATTAATAATAATAATGATAAATAGTTGTCTTGTTTCTAGTTTTGCTGTGATGGAATTCTTTCGTCTGTACTCATCGTATTGGAGCCTTTCCATGGGAAAAAGTACAAAGTAGCATTTATAAAGAGTTTATTACTGCAGAGCTCTAAAAAAAAGAGCGTTTTTTATGCTCTAAAATTCTTATTTGACCTCCAAAACCTATGTTGTGGGTACTCAAAAGAATCGTCTCAGTGAGACGATTCTTTTTGAGTACCCACAACATAGGTGTTAATGAGTGCTAACAGAGATATCATGGAAGAAAGACCTGTTTACTCCTCCGTATCTAGTCCTCGGGTGTAGGTTTCGAAAATGGTTGCATGTTTGCTGCACACAAATAAAAATGTGTCTCCTTAAAGCATCGAGTTGTGAGAGAACAGTATTTTACTAGCGATTGAAAAAAAAAATGAATTTGATAATTAGTTTAAATATTTGCTTATTCTAATATACTCGTATATCCCAAAACAAACTTTCTTTTTCTGAAATCGGAAAAAAATACAATGTTTTTGTGTAAATTGAAGGAAACTGATACCATAGATACAGTCATTTATGACAATTTTACTTTATCGTGTCCTTGACATTTTGTCTCAGACTATTTATCTAGATGTTAAAATTCATTTCGAATTTTATCTTTGATATAGAAAAGAAATACCGGACTACTGCTTCGAGCGGTAAACGAATAATTTGGCTATATATTTCCTCATATCTTATTTCTTTCAAATGGGTTCTAAAATATTTCCATATATCTTTTTTATCCGGGCCGATGCGGGCGGTGAAGAACGTAGACAGATTACAGTTTGACGAGTATTGATGTCTACCGGTATCTATATAACATTTATAGTCGTCTACTTTAACCTTATGTATATATGAGTCGTCCTGCGAGAAAATCTGACTCTGCGTAAAATATCGACCCAGATCAGCCAAAGCATGCCGCGCAAGCTTACTCGGATATACTCTTTTCGCCTCCTGTCGATTTTCTGTTTCAGGAATCATTACTCTATACCTCTATATCATTAATACGGAATGTGTCGAACCGGATCAGTCTGCGCGGACTGCGCAGGCTGATCTGGGTCGATACATTACGCAGAGGTCACAATGTTGGTTTTCTCGTGGGACGTCTCATATGCTGTTGGTGCATTATGACGCAATTGATACGAACGACTTCTAACATATTGTGGTAAAAAGGGGTATTGCTCATGATGGTGTGTAATTCCTTTGTTTGCCTACAATCTATTCAATTATAGACAGTTTCTTTTTCGCCTAGTGGTTTTCAATGTCGTCTACAGCAATGCTGGTGTTTGTAGGAAAGGACTGAAAACATATAAAGAGAAAATTAATAATAGTTTATACAAAATAATCGTGCGTATGTCTATCATTTGTTATATGAAGTTGAAAACCTTGCAGGAAAAGAAGAACGTTGGCATCCTTTTATTTCCAATATACGAATTTTTTCTCCCAAGAACCTTTACTGTCTGCCTATATTAAGAAGATTCAAAATCATTAAACATCTAGTCCTGTCCCATTTGCTGACGCATTATTCAAAACCGTTAAACTATTAGAATTTCATTTGTAGAGATTTTCCATATTTGTGCCTGAATGTTTTCAATGTCGTCTGCTGTTAATTTCTTGGACGTGGGGAATGGGGCACATCACAGAAGATGTTAAAGAAAAGGAAAAGTCGCAAAACATCTACAGACATAGATTAAATTTAACCAAATTGGCTTGACTAGTACACGAGACGAGTTAAGCGAATCGGGGTATATGTGAATATCAGGAACAATGAAGACATTTAAGCGACGACTTTGAAAATAGTTTGGTAAAACTATAGAAAATCAATATGAATGAATGTATACTGAGTGGAAAGAGTTGAAAATATTGTAACAAATGATGAGTAAAATACTGCTTTTTGTCATAGTGATTTTATTAGTCGTCTGCTGCATAGGCGTCAGAAAGCGTCTATACGTGGTTAACCCATTACTTCACATGGCTTTTCATAGGTCGTCTGCTTTGCAATCATCAGACGAACAATTTCAATAATCTAGAGAAATGAAAGAATAATTGATAAAGAGTTGAAAATATTGAAATAAAAGGTGAAATTGCTCTTTTTGAGCAATTTCACCTTTTATTGCAATGTTTTCAAAAGGCGTCAAATGTCGTCTGTGTGAAGAAATGGGTTAAAGGGTTGAATAATGTCAAACCGAAGAATCCATAAAACGTCAAAAAAAAACCGCTAGACAAGGCTCGAGCATATTACACTCAATCTACGGGGGGAAACGAGGTTAACCGCAACATGGTTTATCTACAGTTTACGTCTCCACGCTGATCTAATCTGTAAAATATATCAAGTATAAAAACATCCCGAGTCAGATTGCTAAAAGGTGTAAATGAACCGAGCCTTAGGGAAACCAGCTACGAGGTATTTTGGAACCACTCTACTCCACTCTAAGATCAACGTGCTCGGTCGAGAAGAGCGTGTTTTGCCATCTTATATTCGTGTTCATCGTATCGAGAAAGATTGCATGCAACTCGCGTGTGGCAAACGGCGTATGTGAAGCTTTTGTAAACGTACGAGAAAATAGATCATGGTTACATCTTTAAAATTGGAAATGTACTTGTTATCCTTTCCAAAATACGATCATTCTGCAGCAGACGACTTTGTAAATATCTATGGAAACATAATATCATGGAAGCTCTTTATTAATGAAAGTAAAAGTATTAAAGAGAATTGAAGACATTGTGATGGCAAAGTGAGAAATGGCTAAATAAGAGCTGTTTCTCCCTTTGCAAGAGTGTTTTTAAAAGTCGTCTGAGCGTTAAAAAGCGTCTCCTACTGGGAAAGGGTTGATTAATATGTTATTACGGAGTTTGAACCATTGAGGATAGAGAGAAATTGCTCGTTTTGAGATACCGTTGATATCTGCGTAAAAAAACTGTTCAAACAGACAGTCTATGTTTTAAAACAGTAACCGAGAGTCATGGTGTTAACCCGTTCATAAGTACAAACGCATCTGTGGGCACAATGTTGACAACCCTATCCTAAACGTATGCAACCCATTACAGATACGTTTAACATGTATCATCATAATCGTCTGCTGCACATTTGTTGTAAGTGTAAATGAGTTCAAGTTTTATGAGTTCACAGACGGGACGGACCATTCGGAGCTCATCTTTCAACGTTGCACTCTCGTCAACTGTTGCTCGCCAGATTCAAAACACAGAATGGGTTCCATCAACTATTAGACTCAAATACAAAATGGATATCGGTACACCGCAGACGGTCACCCTGGGTGACCCGGAATCAGTTTTCTTTCTTAAAAGAGGTGATAAAAACATGTTACCTGAGTCATTTTGAGAGTGGCGCTTTACTTAACCCCCTCCACCCTTTCCACCATAAACAAGAATCTGCAGAAGATAACTCTGGAAACATCTAGGATAAACAACGAAAAACCTCTACAAATGAAATACTAATTATCGATAGAGTTGAAACATTGTGGCAAAAGGAGAAATTGCTTATCATGACACACTAATTCTTTTGTCGCCATGGTTTCATTGGTCGTCTGGTGCAGTATGCGTCAAAATTAGTCTTCAAGTGGGAAAGTGTTTAGCTTTTGCTGCACTTTTCCTTGATGCAGACGTCACTTTTTTCTCTGGGCAGCAGAATACTTTTTTTCTCCGTATTGTGATAAACAAGATACTGTTATAAGCGGTGCATTGTGGTGTTACAATTTACATATAACTCTGTAGAATCTCCAGCAACTGGGAATTGAACCAACGCAATGTTTCACATTGCCCGACCTTGAAGTGAAGGCAGTAAACGTGCCGACATTGAAAACTGTCGGTGTATTGCAATATTAAATTACGATTCCAGGAAATGTGGTATATTTCACAGTTATGTGATAAATACGTTTGCACCGGCGGTGACATTTTGTTCATAATTGAGCCGCGTCAAGTAATAAGGGGTCTAAATGACTAGTCGTAACGGGATCATATAAAGGTAAATTGGTGTAAAGCTAATCGGGCTACAGTTCAGGTATTTCATCAACAGATACATATAGGACTAAATACTTGTATACCGGCAGTGAATACTCCGGTGAGACTGTGTTGCTGCACATGCTCACCTGAGTCTTCACTGTACGCATATCTGTATTAATACCCCCCAAACGCACGGTGTGACTTAATATCTTTAAAATGCTTGGTGCAGACTGTAGTTCTTTACATCTTAACCGCATAACGGTCTTATAACAGCTTGCGAGCAATGCATTTGTCTGTTTGATATATTGTTGTTCCACTGTTCACCGTAATAATAGATTAAACAGAAGGAGGCGTAACTTGAACGAATTTCTCTACGCTAGTAAAACATTTGAAACGTGTCACACGAAACCCACCCGTCAGAGGGCTCTGTGCCACCGGCGCAAAATCAAGATCAGCATCCACGCTGTCTGATCGGGACTGTCCATTGTCTATTTGAGGAAAGTCGTCGATGAGGTTTCTGTTGTTATGAAAAGCGTGCAAATCGCAGTGAAAAAAATATCGTAGTGGCGGAATACGAGAACAGATGTGGCGTGCGCCATTGAAAATGTTTACGATATATTCAGCCTGGAGAATCGAAGCTGAGAAATTCGACCCAGATCATGTGGAGTCTGGAGTCTTTAAACATAAACTGTTTGTATGAATGTAGACTACAAATAAATTGTAAACCCTTAACATAATAATATATCCTTATATCTTAGATACTAGTATATATAAGATCCGCGTCTAGCGAATTCAGTGGACACTCAGGCGCTTGGAGAGTATGGGAATATTGAGATAGATATATATATAGAGAGAAATAGAGCGCGAGAAGGCAGAGACAGAGACAGAGACAGAGGCAGACACAGAGACAGGCACAGAGATAGAGAGAGAGAGAGAGAGAGAGAGAGAGAGAGAGAGAGAGAGAGAGAGAGAGAGAGAGAGAAGAGAGAGAGAGAGAGAGAGAGAGAGAGAGAGAGCGATAGAGAAAAGAGAGAGAGAGATAGAGATAGAGAGAGAGAGAGAGAGAGAGAGAGAGAGAGAGAGAGAGAGAGAGAGAGAGAGAGAGAGAGAGAGAGAGAGAGAGAGAGCGAGAGCGCGAGCGCGCTAGAGCGAACGAGATAGAGGGAGAGAGAAAGAGAGAGGAAGAGAGAAAGAAAGAGAGAAAGAGAGAAAGAGAGAGAGAGAGATAAAGACAGATTTTTGGTCAATACTAGACAGACCATGATAACTCGATTCCGTAGAGTGTCTCTACATAAATCACCATATATACGATATTCGTATAGAGACTGACATAAAATCTATAATAGACATTCATTACAAAATATGCTTATTCCACATAGACAGACATTTATTCATAACCACACAGTTAAGGCATGCCATACGAAAGTCAACTATGCGTGATATATGACCGGTGTAGATCCAGATCTGACACGGCACTGTTCGACAGTTAGCCGTAGAAGGTTTCAAACTAACTGATACTAAAAATGTCCTACTAGGACAGGAAATACGGCATTACTTTCTATACCTATAAACATGCCTTTGCTAGAGCACGACCTATTTGTCCTTTGTCCTTTATGAATATTCTTAAGAATATGTTAGAAAACTGACAAATAACCCAATATATATAAAGCTCTGCCTATATAATTATGTGAAGTATTTATTTTCATTATTCCAGCAACACCAAAATGGAAAAATATATATATATATCATTTGTTTTTTCAGTAGAAAAAACATCTATTAAGTCACAAGTTGTATTATGCCACACAGCAAGTATGGCATTCACTTTCCATCATGTAGACGCTCATTGCAGCCTCTGCTCCAGACGACTTTTGAAAACAATGCCATTTAGGTTTCAACTCATTCCAATAATTTCCCCTTTCCCTTTTAGAGATTGTGTACCAATGTTTTCAATGTTGTCTATTGCGGATTTGTTGTATATGCGAAAGGTGTGAACATCAAATAGAAGTTGGAAGGCATTCAATGAACATTTTAATGCTTCATTAATTAGCTTAAGAATAAACATACATGTGTGTAATTAAAACAAATCGGTGATTTGTTGTTCTTGTTTGGCATTGGAAAATTGTTGGGTCATCATCACGACTGACTCACTCACTGGTGTCAAGATAAATGGACCAAACTTATAGGTAACTTACCCAGGAAACGACGTTTTATAACTGAACTAGTGTCAATCATAGTTTGTATCCACGATAATTTGCATAAATAACAATTTTATTAAAACAGACATATATTGTTTTACCTCCCTTTAATGGTTTCGATTTTAAAAATTAAATTCTAGCTTAATTAAATTATTTTACAAAATTAATTTCATTTAAGAGGTAAGCATTTGATTCAATTGTTCACTTTATTCAAATTTAATGAAAAATACTAACAAACCATTTTACAGCATGAAGAGATCCGCAACAAACCCTGTGTAATATTATATACAAACCTTATTTAGTTTGGCAGTTCCGTTTGGAAGGCATATTTTTGCATGATCGTGTACCCTCACGATCATAGATGTTTTCAACTAACGCTGTTGTGTGGAAACCTCACACGCGACACTATTTCTTCAAGGGCCTCTTCGGGGGCCCAATCAATAAATAAATTGACGGAAATTAGTATTAGTTAAATGCGAGTTTTAGAATGTACCTGCGCAAAAAACGAATACGTTTCGTTCAACTACGAAAGACTAAAATACCGCATTTGACTCGAATATTATTTTGATTACGTCCTCCAAAGAAGTCCCTACAGAAATAGCATCGTGCACACTTAAATAATATACATTTGTTTATGTGGAGTTTGTCGCCGCTTGCAACAAGCTTAAACGTTATATGACGGCATTTCCTTGGTAGGTTACCAATAATGCTGGCCCATTCATCTTGATACCAGGAAGTCAGTCGTAATGCTGACCCGCTATCACATAAAAGAACATGTATGCACTATAAATGCACCAAAGGGAGATAGGATATAAAACAGGCAATCTAATCAATCCGAATCTTTCAGACGCTTCTCCGAATACTAATGATTTTAGATTGTCTGAATCCTTCAGACGCCGTGCTGGATACAGATGGCTTTGTATTGTCTCTGTTTGCCTGTCTAAATGGCATAACGTCTTTCTTTTCATCCGTTCCGAGACCCATTGTCGCTCTGCGAACAAAAGCCTACCGATCAAATTCACTGTCAGGTAGAAATCGGTATTTGTTGTATTTCCGAAAAATTGAAGACTCGGATGGGTACTGTGTATCCGTGTCTCTTCAGGGGCGTAGCTTTGCAATAATCAATGTGTAGGCCGTCTCGTGAGAAAATCAACATTGTGGACTCTTGCGTAAAGTATCGACCCACACAGGCCTACCCGGATATACACTTTTCGCCTCCTGTGGTTTTTCTGTTTCAGAAATAACTACTCTATACATCTTTCCCCCTAAGACGGAATGTGTCGGCCGGATCAGTCTGCGGGGACAGCGCAGGCTGATCTGGTCGATACATTACGCAGATGTCTATCGCTGGAGCTGCATTTTGGGGGGCATTTTGAGAAAAAATATGTTGGCACGTGCTTACAGTGCCTAAAGGGAGCTACGCCCCTGTCTCTATACCATTTTGAGCAACTACAGTTGTAGTCTCGTACCATTGAACATACACTGTCAATCCAGGGGTTGTGCGTTCGAATCCCGGCTCGGCCAACTTTCTTTCCGAGGATTGACAAAAGTCAATGCGACATGCGTCATTCGTCTTTCACCAATGGGCTAAGTTTATGTGGAAAAGCAGCCAGTTGCTTGGGAAGATTGTTGTGTGGAGTACTGGTGTGCGAAAACCAGGAAATGCATGAGTAGGTGAACTGGCCGCCGTGATATAACTCGGAAATTGTTAAAAACGGCGTTAAACCCCAATCAATCAATCAATCAATTTAACATACACTGGCGATTAGGTTGGTCACCTCTCCTTGTTTATAGCTATCACATTTTTTAGTTAAGTAGTACATACATAATTGATTTTCGGAAGCTCTACAGTAAACAATTACAACATAATGTTTGGAATCAATATATACATAATGACGCAAGCCACTTTCGGGTTTTGAAATGTTAACTGGTTGGCCCACATGATTTGCCGTATACTAGTAGCACAGTCAACCCTTTCCCACATACAGCAATTCTGCAGCAGACGACTTTAAACACGTATACTCAAAAAAATCTCTATTAGTGTAGGTATAATTACTGAAAATAGTTGAAAACTTTGTGGCAAAATGATAAATTGCTCTTTTTGAGAAATGTATCCTTCTGTCACAAAATTTTCAAAAGCCGTCTGCTGCAGATGCGTAATAAATGCGTCTACATGTGGGGAAAGGGTTTACATTTCAAGAGATAGAAAAATAAACATCTCGATAATAAAGAAATAAAAGTGTAACGATGTGCGTTGCACGTGCAAGTATTCAAATCTCATTTATTCCGATAGATTGCTGTTTTAATCCCCTAATCCTTTTATCTGTCAGATTTTGTCTCGTCCGATTTTAATCTAAGCGATAAGAATGTTAATGTTCTGCTTTAACTTATTGCCTGAAACATTTGCCATTTAACGCAAACATCGCTATCACGATGATATTTTTAAACAGTGTTAAAGTATGTGAAAATGATTAAAACGAGCAATTTCTCCATTTTACCCACTCAATTTACACCCCCGTTGCAGAGATAATCTGTCAGTTTTCCAAAGGTATACATTTTTTGCCCGAAATCATCTTAACCCTTCCCCACGTGCAACAAATCTGCAACAGGCGTTTTTTAAAAAATAGCATCCATGGAAAAATGTGGAAATTTTCAATAATTGAAAGTGTATTAATTGAAAACGGACTTGAAAATATTACAAGCAATTTCTCTTTCTGTCACAATGTTTTCAAAATATGTCTGCTGCAAATATTTAGAAATGCGTCTAGAGATTAAGAATGTGGCATTTAAACAAGTCTTATCGTAAAAAACGGCTTCAGTCAAAAGCCTGAGATATTTAACCGACAAGAGGACTAACAGGGTGCATTGTGGGAAGCTAATATCAGGCATCCCGCGAGAAAACTAACGGTATGGCATTTGCGTAATGTATCGACCCAGATCAGCCTGCGCAGTCCGCGCAGACTGATCCGGGCCGACACATTCCGTCTTAGGTGGATAAAGGTATGAAGTAATGATTCCTGTAACTGAAAATCCACAGGAGGCTAAAAGTGTCTATCCGGGTAAGCATGCTTAGGCTGATCCGGGTCGATACTTTACGCAGAGTCCATAATGTTGGTTTTTTCGCAGGACGGATTATTTTACGTTGTAAAACTAATCACAGACTCTGCATCTCGTTCAGTGTTTTAACTAAGTTTGCAAGCAGTCTGTCTGTCTAATCAAGTCGCTTTAAATGTTTCCTTATATACTAACGACTTGAAAGAAAAAGCTTTTGAAGCAAATGACCTTTTCAAGGCAATGTAGACGAAACACAGAGAACATGCTTAAAATATGTTTTGCAAGACAATGATAAGACCTACAGCATTTAACCTACAATGTTTAAAAAGAAAGTTTCTTAATTGAACCTTTTCTCATACACTGTCTCTTCTGGTATTCGGCCAGTTTGCCAGCATTACATAGCTGACCGTGAACAAACACTAGTCCGTTCAAATGATGAACAATTCTACCATCAGACGTCTGTTGCAAAATCGTTTAGCGATTTGGCATTTTTTTGCCTCCTTTTCAGTAATTGTCTGGCGTAGATGCATCAAGGGATTAAACCTTTCCCCTTATAAAGACCTCATTTATCGACTAAGAAGGAGACGACTTTTGAAATAAACATTTCGGGAAAGTGGGAAATTCCTCTTTATGAGCCAATCCTCAGATACCCACAGCGTTTAACCTATTCTGCATTAATGCAAAAAAATGTTTCCCCTTATAAAGACCTCATTTATCGACCTAGTAGCAGACGACTTTTGAAAATTCCTCTTTACGAGCCAATCCTCCGTTACCCACGGCGTTGTTTCCATTCTGCATTAAAGCAAAAAAAATGTTTTCGAAATATTTCACATTTTTTTACGTTGATTTATTTTTTAGAAATGCAGACGACACTTGAAAAGACCTACCAGGTAATGGTCTGTGTGAAGTAGTACGAACTTGATGCCTTCTTTTCGCCTGCGTGCTATCAGCGTTCCCTATCACCCGTAATCGATCACCTGTTGATAAGCTTTACACATCTTCTCTACGTATAATGAACATTGGTTTTTATGCTGCTACAAATGATCGTTAAAAAACGCCTGTATATACCCTTGGCCCCTTTTCACACTGGTAGACGCATTCTAAAATATTTGCAGCAGACGCATTTTTTAAAACATTGTGACAAAAGGAGAAATTGCTCCTTGAGCAATTTCTTCTTTTGCCACAATGTTTTTAACTCTTTTTTTAATAATTCAGCTCTAATTGATCACGTTTGTTCACGAGTATGCCAATATGTTTTTAAAGTCGTCTGCTGCAGATATGGTGTATATTGGAAAAGGTTTAACGTCATATCTGTATGGTTGCCTTTTTGCAATTAAATTAAAAAAAACAAAATCATTTTCTATACCTGATTAAGTTTAACCCTTTCAGCGCCGAATTGCTTTAAGTAGACTCTTCCATGTTCAAACTCGGTCGACTCTATTTTCATGTTTTAGGATTTTTGGAATATTTGTATAACTCACAGCCAAACAATGCAGATTTCAGGTGAGACAGCTCGTTACGAGCTGACTCACCTGAATCTGTATTGTTTGCAAAAAGCTCAATATTGCCTTTGGCGCTGAAAGAGTTAACATCGCAAATGTACGTCATTCGACGAATTTTAAAATGTTTCCCCAATAAAGGAATAAAATGCGAATGCAAGTTCATTCAGAATTTCATTGTAAAAATCGTTAGTACTAAAAGGTAGATCGAAGAACAAAAGGTTCGTATATCAAAAAGATATTAACTTAAGTAGTAGGTATTTAATGTGGGAATTTACGAACTCCGGTTCGGCTGTGGTACCAAAGAAAGCTGTATTGTTCCCAGAGAAACCGTGAACGTTTTAGCCCGTTAACCCGTTCCCACATACAGACGCTTTCTTGCGCCTCTGTTAGCAAGCAATGTAACACAATGAGGAATTGCTTATTATGAGTAATTCTTATTTTTCACAAAGTTTCTTTTAAACTTTATTCAATAATTATTTTTTATCTTACAGAGATTATTCACATGTTTGTACGGATGTTTTCAAAAGTCGTATATGCTGTTGTATGTTGGAGAGGGTTAACATTTTTCCCATTAACATAAACTCTGCAGCAGATGACTTTGAACACATCTCGGCAATATGATATGAGCCTTTCCATGAGAAAACCAACGTTATGGACTCCACGTAATGTATCGACCCGCAGTCCGCGCAGGCTAATCCGGACCGACACATTCTGTCTCAGGGGGGGATAGAGGTATAGAGTAATGATTCCTGAAACAGAAAATCCACAGGAGGCGAAAAAGTGTCTGCTCGGATTAGCCTGCGCGGCATGCTTATGCTGTTCTGGGTCGATACTTTACGCAGAGTCCGCAAAGTTTGTTTTCTCGTGGAACGGCTCTTATGTATATACACAATATAATTATACAGTCAAACTTTGGAATAACAATTCCCTGTTTATAGTAACCATTTAAATTTCATTTTCCAATTACTCATTTTCTGCAAAAGTGACCCTGCAAATAAAGACCACCTGTGATTAAAGACCAGATTGTTGTCTTCCCTTGTGTGGTCTTTATACACAGGTTCTACTGTTTCTACAAAAGACAAGCTGTTACGAAATGCAGAGGACTCTGTAGACAGGGTCGTGTTTTGCGTGCCGCGATTCGTATACTATACTGTGTGTATTGTTATATCATCGACACGCAAAGCCCACAAGGCTTATCAGTTTTTCATGTGAAGATGAAAGAAACGCTTAACACTAATCTGGCGATAAGCCAGTCTTGGGATTATCTCACGTGGCGAGGCCAACACAATATTCCCCATTTATACTTCATATTTCTGGATGCCGTTTGTTACAGACTCAACGGTGACGTGTGATTTAGACTATATATATTTCCACTTGCATAAGTTTTCTTACACATTTTGCAGCAGACGACGTTCAATAACATTGCGACGAAAAGAGAAAATGCTAATCAATAGAAATTATTCCTTCTGTAACATTGTCTTCTAATTGATCGAAAAGTTTCTGTCCGGGTTAGCCTGCGCGGCATGCTTAGGCTGATCCGGATCGATACTTGACGCCGAGTCCAATTTTTTAATTTTCTCGTAATTCGGCTCATGTGTGGACATAAGATATTGCTCAAAACTAGAAAGTTCTCCCTTTCCCTCAATGTTATCAACTATCTTTAACCGTTTCCCTCATATAGACGCTTTCTGACGCCTCTGCAGCAGACGGCTTTTTGAAAACATAGTGACAAAAGAAGAAAAGGCACAAAACGTGCAATTTCTCCTTTTGCCACAATGTTTTCCACTTTTTGTCATAGGTTATCCATTCAATTAAGGAGATTTTCTATTTTTTGACAAAATATGTTCAAAGTCGTCTGCTGCAGAATTGCCGTATGAGGGAAAGGGTTTAAATGCAACCCAACAAATTACTAGATTTAAAAACTTCTCATCAGGCGGTTTTTGAAAAGAGGCGACTCGTTTATGCATAAACCAGGCACACGATCAAACCAGCGCACTGTCTGCCTTGTCAACCCCGGTTAGAATGAACTATTGCTGCAGTCTCTATGGGGACATTTCTAATACTATTTGATCGTTAAAAAAAACAATTATAAACAAAACCCCCATGATGTCTCTGAGGAGCTGCCGATCATAAATTCAACCCTTTCCCACTTTACAATAAATCTGCTGTAGACGACATGGGAAAACATATATGAACAACTGTGGAAAATATCTTTATATCAAAGTGTACCTATGGAATTGAATCGATTGCGTCAAAACGAACGATTTGCTCAGTATTGGCAATTTCTCATTGTGTCACTCTTGTTTTTACTACAAATCTTTTTCAGACGACTTTGAAAACATAGTGACAAAAACCTGTAAAATCTCCATAAAAGATATCTTAATTGTTAATTAAAGTTGAAAACATTGTGGTCAAAGGAGAAATTGCTCATCATGAGCAATTTCACCTTTGGCAACAATGTTATCACAAGTCTTCTGCCGCGTTTGCGACAAATTGCGTCTGCAGGTGGGAAAGGGTTTCTTGTTTGAAAGGTCGTCTGCTGCAGAAGCGTCAGGAATCGTCTGTATATTGGAAACGGTTAACCCTTTTCCTCATATAGACGCTTTCTGACGCCTCTGCAGCAGACAGCTTTTTGAAAACATAGAGACAAAAGAAGAAATTGCACAAAAACATGCAATTTCTCCTTTTGCCACAATGTTTTCCACTTTTTGTCATAGGTTATCCATTTAATTATGGAGATTTTCTATGTTTTGACAAAATACGTTCAAAGTCGTCTGCTGCAGAATTGTCGTATGAGGGAAACGGTTAAGTACATCGGAATAAACTGACGTAACCATACACGACAGCACTAACAGAAGATACATTTATGGAAATAATTTGCATCATGTGTCACCAGCTGATACATAAATGTCAATAGTTATCCCCGTCAGTTAAAGTATTTAGCCGTTAAATACTTCTTTTTTATTATATATGATGTGTCGTCATTGAAATATGAATTGACGTCATTCAAAGTGAGGTAGCTGAGCGTGGTTAACATAAGTTTTATTGTATGTGTACATTAACTTTAAGTTGTTTCGTTAATAAACATATAGAATTTTGTATATTTTTCATTATTCTGTCTGGAAAAGTATACAAGGTATATGATAAAATAAAATAAAAAATTCGGTCTCGCGAGATTTCAATTGTGTACGCCTCTCGTAGTACACTATAAAACCCGATATCGGTATTGTAACATAATATTCCCTGTGTATTATATATACAACGAAGATTTATAGAAATACCCAGGGATGATAAACATCGTAATATCCTATAGTAGGAAATAATTCCCAGAGGACAAGATAAGGGGAGTAATCTTGTCTTTTCCCTCACAATATCTCTCTCATATCTCAATCAAACCCTATGGTGTGGGTACTCAGAAGAATCGTCTCATTGAGACGATTCTTTTGATTACCCACAACATAGGCTTTGACAGTACAATAAGTTTTATAGAATATGAAAAACGTCCCTTATTTAGATCTCTGAATTCCCATGGGAGATATATGCGTTGCCCGGATGATATGAACTGACGTCATATATTACGGGATACTTAAATCCGTCATACAAGTAGATGCTTTTAGCACAGTATAACGTCAGTTATCTGATATGAAATCCATCGTAACTGAGATATATAACGTAATCACAATTGAACGTTAGATACGATATTTTCCATCCCGAGGGATGTAATACTGTTGGAAGTGTCTAGCTGCGAACTTTCCAATTGATTAACGTCTGCCCACCCGAAAGCTCTTGATGCGTTTGCGCACAGTGAAGTCTCAGGTGACAATGCATACACGTACAGTCTCATCCAGAGATCCAGATAAGGGGCGTTTTGCATGTTCAAAAATCCTTATTTGACCTTATAACCCTATGTTGTGGGTACTCAAAAGAATCGTCTCAGTGGGACGATTCTTTTGAGTACCCACAACATAGTATTTGGTTGGATGATGAGAGAGATATTGTGGGGAAACGAGCTGTATACGCCTCCTTATCCATCAGAGTCTCCACTGTCCACGGGACATATATACCCGGAGATAACATCCTACGCGAAGTTAGAATTACAGTCCCATCGGTATACACCGCCTCTGTTGTAAAGTGGTAGAGTGTCCGCCTCGGACGCGGGAGGTCGCGGGTTCGATCACCGGCCGGGTTATACCAACAACTTTAAAAAAAAGGTAGTATTAGTTACTCATGGTAACGGGATTAGCATTACGGCTGACAGGCTATCGTCAGGATAAATGGACCAGTAGTACTGGTCACGTAAGCCAGGAAACGCCGTGATATAGTTGACATATTGTTGAAAGCGGCGTAAAACACCATTCAATTCGGCGTAACTACTGTGTCCCTGTTTCAGGTCCATGTTTCTGGTCCCTGTTTCTGGTCCCTGTTTCTGGTTCCTGTTTCTGGTCCCCGTTTCTGGTCCCTGTTTCTGTTGCCGTTACGGAGATGGAATAAGACCCTAAATAGCCTGACGCAGCTCAATTAATCTCGTGTTACTATAAATAGATTCTTGCATTTTGCAGGAGATAGGCAAGAGATAAATTCGACTGATCTTTTATTTTCAATTTGTTGATAGTCGAACATTATCGCAATAAGTTTGATGCAGACGATCAAAGATGCAGAAGATGGCGCAGACGAATAACCCTTCGTGTCGACATGACGATATTTCTGCCCAAACATTTCTTGTCTGCCTCGAAAATCAAACAATATTTTAGTTACAGAGCGTCACTGTGTAGACCTTATTTGGTCAACAATTCGCTTAGCAGGGTTTTTTGTTATTATTTCATTAACGTCAGATGAATATATTTGATCGTGTGGGCTAATGTCATTGCTTGAAATTAAGTTTGACATTATGAAAGGTTCAAAGGCATCGCTTGTATGGAAAAAACATAATATGTAAACAAAACGAAAAACGAAACGAAATCGTATTTGCTTATTGCAATACTTGCTCTGAATTAGCCAACTTCTGGCACTTTCGCAGCAACTGACTTTCGTGAACATTGTACCAAAGAGATGGCATTGCTCAATCTTTGTAATTTCCCCTTTTCCAACAATACTGTGCATTCTGTATAACAATTTCTAATACTAACTTCAGATACAATGTCATGTAAGGTCACAGATTAAAGAACGCAACGTGCAACTAGTGCAGCTTGAAGTTGTAAAAACTTAAACACTTTCACTACCCACTTTCACAAAGTCGACTCTTACATATTGAAAATTGGACCACTCCCTTTTTCGTCTAACAGGACGTTTGGTTAAATGTAAAATCTAAGTTACAAACGATGCAGACTTCAGAAGAGACAGCTCATAACGAGCTGTCTCTCCCGAAGTATATGCATCGTTTGCAAAAGCCTTTAAATGCCTTTGGCAGCGAAAGTGTAAATGCACTACAATGTTCCAGAATTTAAATCCCTCGCTATCTACCTTGTTATTCCATCTGACGTCACCCTTTACCACCTGCAGACACACTCTTAACGATTCTGCAGCAAGCGACTTTTGGAAAAACATTGTGACAAAAGGAGATATTGCTCATAATGAGCAATTTCTCCTTTTGCCGCAATGTTTTCAACTCTTTTCAAAAACTAATACTATACTCTTATTTATAGAGGTTTTTCACGTTTAGCCTAGATGATTTAAAATTCGTCTGCTGCAGATTTGTCGTTTTTGGGAGACGGTTGATATAATGTGTACATCAAGTTATCGATGCTTTTAGGTAGCCACTGTACAGGGCTCTACATATCAAATATTACTTTAAAATTGGTAGCAATGGCTGCCCTCGGTGGCCGTTACGACTGACTGGCTGGTGTCAGGATAAATGTGCCAGTAGTACTGGTAACTTACCCAGGAAGCGCTGTGATGTAACTGAAACATTGTTGAAAGCGACGGTAAACAATCAAAACATCAACTGAGTATTCCCATTTTAGGAGCTATCAAAACATCAACTGAGTATTCCCATTTTAGGAGCTTTTGAAACGATGAACTTTTAAGTATGCGTACAATGAAGGGAGGTTTCGACGTATAACACCGAAGAAGACATGTGATATCGGAGACTGTAATGGAAATTAAATTTGATTAAATCACACGATTCTATAAAACTGGAAGTTGTAGGAATGCGCTTTTGTGATATCCGGGAACGAATCTTACCGTTAACCCTTTCCCACATACAACAAATCTGCAGCAGACGACTTTGAAATCATAGTGACAAAAACCTGAAAATCTCCGTAAAAAAGTTCAATTGTTAAATTTAGTTGAAAACATTGTGGCCAAAGGAGAAATTGCTCATCATGAGCAATTTCACCTTTGGCCACAATGTTTTAAAAAGTAGTCTGCTGCTTTTGCGTCATAATGCGTCTGCAGGTGGGACAGGGGGGTTAAACCCTATACGTTATGTTATATCCCCTCGTCTCGGCTTTGAACACATCTGAGAAATAAAGATTCGGGCATTTGGGAGATTTGAACAATTATTTTGTAATGAAAGTGAAAGCTTTGAACGCATTTGCATGGTAATTGCTTGTTTAGAGCCCTTTTCCCCCAGTTTCCACAATGTCTTAGATAGTTGTCCCATGCGAAGACGCCAAATGTCGGCTGTTTTAATACAGATTTAAGATTTATTGTTGTTTCGGTTATTTTTTTTTTTTTCATTTCTAAGAATACTTTCAGAATATTCAGTATTCAATTTTTAACTATTTCCTACATACAACAAATGTGCATTTTACGATTGTGAAATGATCTAGGCAAAATCATGAAGAATATCTATAATTGAAAGCATCATTATTTAAATAAAGTTGGAAAATATTGTGGCCAAAAGAGAAATTGCCTATTATGAGCAAATTCCCCCTTTGGACACAATGATTACACACGTCGTCGGCTGTATAGGGTTTAGAAAGCGTGTTGTATGTGGGAAAGGATTAAGATGATCGTATAATCCACGTATAAAATAGAATCCGGCACAACAGACAGATAACCCAGTGAACGGCGGAGGTGTTGGTCTAGATTTACCTCTGATATATTCGGTTTAATGATTTGATAACAATCCGCAGAGAATTGACGATGTTCGACGTTAAGAACCAGCACGAGCAAACACCTGTTTTATGCTTCACGCTATGGAACCCTGTAGCAGAAATGTTTAACCCTTTCCCACATACCGACGCTTTCTGACACCTCTGCAGCAGACGAAGTTTTTAAACATTGTGTCAAAATCAGAATTTATATATATTTGTCTAGATGTTTTCAAAGGCGGCTGATGCAGCTTTTTGGTATGTGGGAAAGGTTTAACCCTTTCCCTCATACGACAATTCTGCAGCAGCCGACTTTGAACGTATTTTGTCAAAAATGGAAAATCTCCATAATTGAATGGATAACCTATGACAAAAAGTGGAAAACATTGTGGCAAAAGGAGAAATTGCACGTTTTGTGCAATTTCTTCTTTTGTCACTATGTTTTCAAAACGCCGTCTGCTGCAGAGGCGTCAGAAAGCGTCTATATGTAGGAAAGTGTTAACATTCAAGAACTGAACAAATGTTCTTAATCTTGAAGGCAGTCTGTGCTGAAGTGGTTTTTTTTTTGTGTGTGTGTAAAAACGGAGAACGGGAAGATCGCCTTATTTTCACCACGTTAAGCAAAAAACATTAAAATGTGCTTCGACCTAAAACTTAAAATATATGCGTTATAAATCATAAATATGGTTCCTTGGACGGCGAACCGTAAACTGATCTCGTGAGTGTGCAAAGGCTCACCAGTGTCGTCACTGTTCACAGATGTAAGCATATGAGTCGTCCCGCGAGAGCCTCTACGTAATGTATCGACCCAGAACAGGATGAGTGCTACAAATGTTTTATAAGATAAAAAAAAAATAACCGCCGATGTAAATTTACAGTGCAGGCGTCATAAAGAAGTTTGGAATCTCTATTCTGTCAGGACGGTTAAAGCAATTAGATTTAATATCTTCTGTACGTATAATTAGATTAGAAACTGGAGGTTGACTCTTGTCGGTCTCTCTAAGGGTAACCGAGTTCCATAATCTACTACAATTACTTAGTGGGTTTAGTTAGTTACACATTTTACACATGGAGGGGTAGGGGGGTTATTGGGGGCGGGGGGACAGAGAGTCATGCCGACTGCCAGTTACTTACAAGACGAATACTGCAGACAAATCGACAGACGGACATAAGACGGACACGTCCTCATATCAAGGCATGCGACCCAAAAACAGATACGGTTTAATTACATGTAAATAACCTTTGTATCTATATCTCGAAACCATTCGGGAAACATGTATTGTTCTCGATCTAACATAGATGTAATTTGATTATATCATTTTAATTTGTTAACACTTTCAGAGCCTTATTTTCTGAAGTGGACTCTTCCATATTCAACATCAGGCGACTCCATGTAATTTGGAAAAATATTTTTGGAATATTTTGATAATTAAAAGTCAAACAATGCTGATTTCAGGTGAGACAACTCAAATCTGCATTGTTTGTAAAAAATAACCAGTATTGCCATTGAAGCTGAAAGATACTACCTGACGATGTCAAAGTAAAAGAATAACGTTTTTCGTTTCCGAATCAGTGTTTGTGTGTTTGAATGGATTTGTTTGTAGTTTCCGGTATTGTGTCAGTTCCTTTCTGACTAAACAATGTATGTAACTGACACTGGCGGCTATATTATGACTGCTTTCCCGCAGCCGATATCCACGCAATGTTTTTTTTTTCAAGGAGAGAAATTGTTGAGAGATATAAAACAATGTTGGAATAGAAAAATGGCTACCATAATCAAATTCTCATTTTAAAACAATGTTGGAATAGAAAAATGGCTACCATAATCAAATTCTCATTTTAAAACAATGTTGGAATAGAGAAATGGCTACCATAACCAAATTCTCATTTTTAAAACAATGTTGGAATAGAAAAATGGCTACCATAATCAAATTCTCATTTTTAAAACAATGTTGGAATAGAAAAATGGCTACCATAATCAAATTCTCATTTTAAAACAATATTTTGTTGTATCAGAATGGTACATTTGTGTATTTATATTGTTTACTTTCTTTACACGTTCGAAGAGTCTCAAATGCCGTAATATGTTATTATTGATCGAATATAGATGAGGAATTATGAATTCGATCATCAAAGTACGTTGAGTTTATCACAATGCATATATATCACTCTAACATTAGTGCTAGCAGCAAAATCCATGGAAACGTAAACCTTGGAATGTGACGTACTGAAGCAAATATCTCCCCAAAAACGTTAACCATTTTCCTCATGTAGACGCTTTCTGACGACTCTCTGTGGCAGACGACTGTTGAAAACTTTTATGACAAAATGAGAAATTGCTTATATGATTGGCACAAAGTTGTCAAGTCTATTCAATGATTATTCTCTCCAGGGGCGTAGCTTTGCAATAATCAATGTGTAGACCGTCTCGTGAGAACAATCAACATTTTGGACTCTGCGTAAAGTATCGACCCGGATCAGCCTAAGCATGCCACACAGGCCTACCCGGATAGACACTTTTCGCCCCCCTGTGGATTTTCTGTTTCAGGAATAACTACTCTATACATCTACTCACCCTAAGACGGAATGTGTCGGCCGGATCAGTCTGCGCGGACAGCGCAGGCTGATCCGGTCGATACATTACGCAGATGTCTATCGCCGCAGTTGCATTTTAGGGGCATTTTCAGAAAAAAAAATGTGTAGGCACGTGCGTACAGTGCCTAAACGGAGCTACGCCCCTGCTCTCAGTTATAGAGAATTCCCATATTTCTGAGTTAATGTTTCGTCTGCTGCATATTTGTTGTATGCGGGAAGGGGTTAAAAACGCAGACGGCGGCTTCACTACGATGAATTAAAGTGTCAGGTTTCCAGTTTTATTGCCACGCATGGCACCCGGTTCCGTGTGATATGTATGTACGAGGGGGGTGATCCATAAGTAATAGGACTTTTGATATAATTTTGACACAATTTTGACACAAAACAAAAATGTAGAAAAATAAACCCGATATTATCAAACTTCCACATTTCTACTATAAACATGACAAATATTTGAATAATTAGTTGAAAAATTAAATTTCTGTGAGATAATGAAAATTGTAAGTACAATGGGGCAGGTCACGGTAGAAACGTCATTCTGACGTCGCCGTTTGAAGCGAAACAAGTTGGTGTGTCACCTAAAAAATAGTTACTAAGAAAGTCCTATTACTTTTGGATCTCCCCCACCCCGTATAACAGTATCTATATGAGATGTGTTTGGCGAAATAGTGTCTTATGATAGCTCCGTAACGCTCCGTAACGCTCTGTAACGTTCCATAACGATATCATGTTACCCTTTCCCGCGTGCATCAACTCTACATCATACTACTTTAAAAACATCACGGCAAACTGTAATAAATCTCTTGAAGAAAACTAATATTGAAAAGAGTTGAAAACATTGTTACAAAAGAAGATATTGCTCATTCTAAGCAATATCTCCCTTTGTCAAAATGTTTTCAAAAGTCGTTCTGAGTAATATTATAGCCACTTAGGACAGAAAACAGGTTCGACGTTAATCCGTTATATAAACACATTTTGACGACTTTTCAAAACATTGTGGCCAAAGGAGAAATGGCTCATAGTTCTTCTGATGCCGAACCGTTTTCAACTCTATTCACTATATTAAGTTACACTTATAGATATATGTTCAAGAAAGTCGCATAGATGGTTTCGAAGTTGTCTCCTGCAACTTTGCTGTACGTTTGAAAATGTTAAAGCTGTAAAGCTAATTTCGCCTATCATGTTCTGAAATTTTTCTTTGAACTCAAACGCTTAAAATGTGGTTTTGGTACTCAATAGAAAAGACTCATTAAAACATTTTGAGATTATGAGATAAAAAAAAAATAATTAAATTTGGTTGGTACTCAATAGAGATTATTATTATTATAATGAGATTTTTTTTTTTTTTTTTTTTTTTTTTAAAGATCAATGGACTCCCTTATGTATGCCTCTGCAGTCTAATCCTCATCGTGAATGACGATAATCTACATACATATTGTTAAGTCTTACGCTGAAATACGTCACAAAAAGGATTGGTAAATTTACTAAAAACAGCAGTAATACATATCAACACATAGCACGTAACAACACGCTAGCCATTTATCTAATTATATACATTAACCAAATTGTATCCTTGACAATTGTTTACGACAGATTTCACCCTGTATACTAACTATCCTTTAACAACGACACCAGTATTAAATGTGTCTGGAACATCGTGGAAAAACAATGTGTTATTGTTAGAGTCACACTAATGTTTTATTTTCTCTTATTTCGACTTGTGGATTATTTGGCGATCCTGTTAGATGGTTACCGGTCATGTCTTTCGCAATATTGTGAAATACATATTTCCATTCAAAGACGCAAAACGGTTGCATGACCTTCTTACTAATTGGCTATAATTTATACCATTGCTTGCAGTTGTAAGTTACGCATATTTCAAATATTTTGACTTACTTGTAAACAAAATATATTTTGAATTAACAAGTTTTAAAATATTTTAACTTATTTGTAAACCCTTTTCCTGTTGAATTCCTGCGACTGGTATCATCAACATCTCCTTTTAATACGTTCTAAGAAGTAAACAGAGTAGTTTCCACTAAATATATACATACATAGGTAGCGAAAGGTGTAGGCGAAGATTAGATTGTTCTGATGCGCAGACTAATCTTAGTCTACATCGTCCGCAAATGTGATTTGAAGTCGTATGTTCTGTCATTTATAAAAGTTGTGTATAACAGTCGCGTACAGAAGGATAAGGGTTAACATGGTATGTTATTTGGGATTAAAGAATGGAATTATCTGTCACGTTGATATATATGCACAGTGCTACAGTAAAACCAACCACAGAACAGTTACGCCCAGAGAAGACTATGATCACTTTGCGTGGATCCGCACTGTTATTTGCAGACATGTTTATATCTCCAATATGTACAATAATTATATCTTTCTCTCGATATTTTCTTTTATACTTATTCTCAATTTGTTTCTGATATTGTTTTCAATATGACGCCATTGGTTGCCCTCCACGATATAGTATATATTGCAGAGCTGTACACACTCAGCATCGAAATAACATATTGTATTGTATTGTATGGTATTGTATTATATTGTAGTGTATTGTATTGTATTATATTGTATTGTATTTTATTTTATTTTATTGTATTGTATTGCATTGTCTTGTATTGTAATGTTTTGTTCTGTATTGTCTTGTATTGTATTGTTTTGTATTGTATTGTATTGTATAAAATTGTATTGTATTGTATTGTATTGTATTGTCTTGTCTTGTCTTGTCTTGTATTGTATTATATTGTATTGTTTTGTATTGTATTGCATTGTCCTGTATTGTATTGAAGTCGTATTAAGGAAGTCGTCGACATACAGTACATTTATCAAATAATATTGAATGAATTATCATTCAACACGTAATCTACAATGGACACTGGTCATAAACACGTGTATGGAGGTTTTTCACTGGAGCAATGCGGACGTGTGTAGGTCCTGTTGGTTATGTTTAAATTCATCATGCTAAGGGCTTAATTCCAGTGTTACAAAAAAGCTTTAATATAGAGCGGCACGAAGCTACCTAAGTAGGCTTAAACCCTTTTCCATACATGACAAATCTGTATAGCGGACGTTTCGAACCAATCAAGGCAAATATATGCAAATGTTGATCAGATCCCTTTTTCATATCACTTTTGTGGCGTTTTACCGGAACTAGTTTAGACTCCTATAACCACACACAGATGTTTACCGACTTTTCAGAAGCAGACGACGTTTGAAAACATTGTGACAAAAGGAACAATGTTTTCAACTCTATTAAATTATTTTTTATCTTATCTTTCATTTATAGAGATTGTATCGAGATTGTTCACATTTTGCAGATTTATGATTTCCAAGTCGTCTGCTGCAGATTGGTTGTACGTGGGAAAGGTTTAAGATTTGTCTGTGTGTGTAAAACAGTTGTTGTGTTTCTGTTTGTGTTTTCGTACACCTGGAAGAAGTCGAATTATATACAGAGAAAATTGTTTACTTCATTCATATTGATATCCAGAAAAAGATACTAAAAAGATAGATAAACAGAAAATGCTAATGCTGCATGCATACATTGAGATCCAATTATTTAAAGTGCGTTAAAGAAAACATTGTTAGAAGTGTAGTTAATGTTCGAATCTTGCAAAAGTTGACGTGTTGTTTTTATTTTTACTTTTACAAACATTTGCACAAAGGTTCATTCATATGAAATACAAGAATAAAAGGTACCTAATTCAGATAAGGGCTTAAATCGGATTTTTTCACGCTAGGTTTGTGTTATGTGTCACCGAAAATTAGTGAAATACAACAAGAAGGGGATACATGTAGTAGTACGTTATTCACTTCGATTCCCATTTACTCGGAGAGTGTTTTCGCTGATAGAACAAGTTTTTTCCGGGATACGTGATCTCGTTTGTAAATGTATATGATTATTTTCCGGCGAGTGCTTCTCGTATGTGTCGTATTCTATGGCTATAAAACGGGATTATGTGACGCTATAACGAGTGAGTCCATTTACGTTTATTTTTTTAATTTTCCCCGACACTGAAACAAGCGACATTTAGACGCATTTCTATAAGACGTTTCGAAAACGTTGTTGGAAAAGGGGGAAAATTGCTCATAATGAGTAATGTCTCCTTTTCCCACAATGTTTTCCAACACTGTATTCACGTGTGTCAAATATGGAGGTTTTTTTTCTCTTTTTTTTTTTCTAAAGCTGACGTCTCTAAATTCCCATATGAGGTAAACGGTTAGATTAATGTCTTCTCAGTAAATCTAATTAAGGAAATGTATTCCGTGGTGTATAAGACGGCACTTCTGTGTAAATATATGTGTTACTAAAGTCTTATAGTTTTTTTGTCTTCTTTTGCGTAGCTCCCTTTAGGCACTGTAGGCACGTGCCTACACATTTTTTCTCAAAAGGCCCCAAAATACAGCTGTGGCGATAGACATTTGCGTAATGTATCGACCAGATCAGCCTGCGCTGTCCGCGCAGACTGATCCGGCCGACACATTCCGTCTTAGGGGAATAGATGTATAGAGTAGGGTTTCCTGAAACAGAAAATCCACAGTAGGCGAAAAGTGTCTATCCGGGTAGGCCTGTGTGGCATGCTTAGGCTGATCCTGGTCGATACTTTACGCAGAGTCCACACTGTTGATTTTCTCACGAGACGGCCTACATATTGATTATTGCAAAGCTACGCCCCTGTGTTTATGTCTTGATGTTGTTTCAATATACGTGATGGTTGCTCAATGGTCTCCATACAGTGTATACGTTTATGTACCTGATGTAGTCAGATATTCTCGAAATAAAGTGTCATGTCAAAGAAACAATGATCATTACATGCACAAACTATTCACAGAACATGTAGGGCAAGACATATACGAAACTACTAGTACAGAATGTCAGTTAATTAAAACATGTCGAAAACCGTCTATCATAATTATTTCACAAAAGACATTTTGTTGGAAGGGAACCAGCTTCCTTTGATGAATGGCCGTGTGAAGTATTGGTGTGAAAAATCCGGGAACCAAATACTAATGTGAGCTTTCCGTCAAAAAACGACTGAAATGCTGTTAGTTGAAAAACCTACTATACATCGATAAGGAAACAAACTTTCGGCTTATGTTACTCACGCTGTGAGACCTGACATAGTACTCGTGCCGGTAATAGGGAATACTGACAAGTACAGAACCCGATTGTCACGGGATTCGAACATAGAACCTTTGGTACGAGAGGCCGACTGCACTTCTGTTGCAACAAAGTGCTAAACCCAAACAATCAATATACAATCTCAACCATGCATTGGGACGTAATTAAGGCGTGTGCGGATATAGGATTCGAATGTAATGTTATAAGCACCAGATTAGTTCATTGATCAACTTCATTTTACCCTTCTAATCAGAACTCTCAGACAAGCCCTTACACAATCCCATCATGCAGACGTGTTTGTATGCGTCTGCAGCAGACGGCCGCACATAAACGTTTTGTAGATGTAAACTTTATAGATTTTAATTTGTTTGTCAGGCAATAAATATTTTAACCGTTTCCTACTTCACGCTTTCTGTCACCTCTGCAGCAGACAATTCTTGATCACCGGTCAAAGTATACCAACTACTTTTAAAGTGGTTGTAATGGCTTACCCTTCTTGGTGCACAGGGTTGCGACGTTAACATATCGACTCACTGTCTGCATGGTATGAGGACAAATGAACCAGTAATACTGCTAAACTTGATACCGTAATATCACTGAAAAACTGTTGAACACAGCGCAAAATAACAACTGGAAACAAAACAAATAAACATATTTTAAAAAAAAAGAATGATCGTAATTGACATTAATTCTAAAAGCATTTGAAGGTTGGTTTTCGTACGAAATGTCTCAAATTCTAAAAATAATCTATCAGGGTATTGGTTTAAATAGATTTAGATGGTAAAAGATACGCTGTGGAATTCCTTAGGGATTCCCTTTCCGTCGTAACGAATCAATATGGAACCCGTTCCTTTAAACATTTCACAGCATGCATCAAATCAGCAGCGGACGAAACGTTCAAAGCATCCCATGGCAAAATTATGGAAAACATCAATTGATAAAAAAAAAAAAAAATAGAGTTGAAAGCATTTTGGCGTAAGCAGGAATTGCTCATCAAAAGCAAGTCTTGCTTTCGTCAAAAAACAAATTTAAACTGCTCTTCTCTATTTTCTTCAAAACGCGTCTGTATGTGGAAAAGTGTTAATCTCGGAACGTTTTAATAATAGATCCCCATTTAGAAGTTGGGTTAACTCCTTTCGCGTGTAAGCGATCCAAATTGGATTAAAATGTACAGTTTACTTTATACGTTATATTTCCCAGCGTCATAAACCTTTGAAAACATGTATGGAAGGATTGATTGTTTGGCGTGTTATACGTGTGCTGCTTTCAACACTTTCCACGCTTTTTTAGTTATATTACGGCGTTTCTTGGGTTAGTACCAGTACTTCATGTTCATTTATTCTGACAAAAAAAACCAGTCAGTCTTTGTGCTTACCGAGCAACTCTGGGCGCCAAGGAGGTCAGCCATTACTACCATTTAGAAAGTCTTTGTTATAACCTGGCCAGGGATCTAACCCGCAACCTCCCGGATTCGAGGCGAACGCTCTCCCACTGTATTGAAAGAATTATATCTGAAATTAGTTTACATTATATTTTTATATCTGATTAACATACTTCGGGGAAAAGGATTTTAAAACGTGCTTTGCTGCAAACACGTTTACCCTTTCCCTCTTGCTGACACATTTGCTGAAGACGACTATAATGAGCAATTTCTCCTTTTCCACTATCTTTTCATTTGAATCTTTTCAAAATAGTCTGCTGTCTGGGTAAAAAGGTAAACGTTGTCAAAGTGGTCTGCTGCTGACTGTTTGTAGGAAATAAGTTGGAAATAAGTTGGAAATAAGTGGGAAATAAGGATAGGGACTTCTATGAACCTGACACGTACGTCTGTCATTGCTATACCATTATTAGTAATCCCATTCGGCTACATAAACCTGGTTACTCCATCCTCGCTCTATGATGTCGCAATTGATACAATACGTGTGGGGGATTGCTCATCTACCAACTATGGACGATTCATATTTAGTAACAACCGTACTTTGATTCATGGTAACATATGGCGCCAAGGTATCGTAATTGTGTAAGTTCAGTTTCGTAGTCATTCCAATAGTGAATTGTTGGTACACGAAACTTATATAACCTTTATATAACCACAAGCGACATTTTGGCGACTTTGCAGCGGACGGGTCTAGCTAGAGTATATATAGACCCGCTAGTTATATGATAAAATGTCTATAACCCTTTCCCACATACAACAAATCTGCAGAAGACGACTTTGAAAATACCTAGGCGGAAACATGGAAAATCCTTATAAATTAAGGTATGATTACTGGAAAAAGGTTGTGGCAAAAGAAGAAACTGCTCGTTTATTCGTGTTCATCAGAATTGGTTAATTCGTATTAAGTAGTTGTGTGTTTGTATTAAGAACCCTTGTGGGAGAGAATATTCAAGTGATGCTCTTCAATGGTAAACCCTTTCCCACTTACAACAACAAATCTGCAGCAGACGACATTGAAAACATGTACCATAGATTATGGAAATTATCTATTAATAAAAAAAATATATATTTTGAAGTTGAACACATTGTGAATAACAGGGGAGGGGAAATTGCTCATCGTGAGCAATTTATCCAATTGAAACACTGTTTTCAAAAGTCGTCTGCTGCAAATGCATCGAAATGCGCCTGAATGCTGGAACGGGGGGGGGGGGGGGGGGGGGGGGGGGGGGGGGGGGGGGGGGGGGGGGGGGGGTAATATGTTTTAAATATATATATTGTTGTCTGAGGATATTTTAAGTGTTAATCTTAAGATGAGCTTGTTTCTAAAAGTGCTGTTTTAAGAGGTTATGACTGGATATATCAATAGTTGAATGATACTCGTTGGTTATATCGCCTAGTACCGGGGGTCCGTAGGCACCAAACATTCTAAATTTATCCTTATTCCCCATTTCTGAAGAATACCCTCAGTGTAAAGGTAACATAATCTAATCGGCTAAACCATATTGCTTAACCAACCATTAATTGTGTTACTTTGTGAATTTTAAGTATAAGATTTTTTTAATTTTTTTTTAAATGTTTTGTGAAATGATCAAAACAGAACAATATCTGTATTTCTCTCAGGTACACATATTGAGGGCTTGGCGTAAAACGTCTGTAACAAAAATTGGTATTTGTTTACCTAGGTTAATCACCTCGCCATAAAGTCTTTATAACCGTTAAATCAGTTTTCTTTGTAAACAATGGACATTTAGGTGCCATTGCTCGTTCTGAGCAATGGCACCTAAATTTTCATTGTTTACAAACGGGTCAAAATTGCCCTTAAACAAGGGTTTTCAAAATAGGTTTTTAGTAACAACCGTTTCACGCCAAGCCCTCGATATTGTTCAGCATGAGGAGGAATACGAATAAACATATACCGGATTGTCAATATAGAATACAGGAACTACAAAACACGAGGTATCTAAATACCGTTACAATATTAAATAACGGCGCGGTATGCCTGTGTGACTAACATAATCTAGATCTTACTAATGGCCATTGTGTTCATTCCTTTGATCTGAACGTCTCTTCCACTTAATCGATCCTAATCTCATCACATCAGATTTTGTCGTATTAATCCTTCACCTGACGGGGGTATAGTTAGAGGCGTCTGCTTCGAATACATAACAGGATCCATTGCATGAGCAAATCATTTTGAAGTATAGCTGTGATAGAGTTGAAACTATTGTGGAAAAAGTATGCATTGATTGCTCTTTATGATGTTTAGAAAAAAACCTGCTCTAAGTTGCCATTTGTCATTCGCTTAAGAGAAATGATTGATTTCTGTTTAATAACATATCTGGTCCGTCTTATACCCTTAACATCCTATACAACGCGATTTTAAACAACTTTGCAGCAGACGCCTTTTCGACGTCTGTTGACATCGACTGCTTGAAAACACGTTCTGAGAATGGTAAAGTTATATTTGAAAATTCTTTGTGTGAAAAGTTTAAATTTAGTCGTTGCTCGTCTGAGTTATGAAAGTTTTCAGATGCATAAAGACCTGTTATCGCAAGGCGCGGCTTAAATACACTTTTTCATTAAACTAAATGGTTTAATGAAATATCTTTGGAATGCTGATGTAAACAGTGCATAATGAATAACATAATTCATTAGGGGATTATTGGAGGACATTGTTTAGGTTTCTCGCGTCTGATTCGCGTAATTGAATATATATATCATCTACCCATTAGTATATGTTGGTATTCACGAATATTAGTAAACTATATAAATGATACATAGTTTTAACCAACCGCTCCCCGGAGTGTATTTATGGAATGCTGGTGCATTATTATGACTGTATGAAGTATGCTGCCAATTCTGAATACCGTCCGAAACCTTTCCCCACGCATTTTGACGCAATAGCAGCAGACGACTTTTGAAAACATTGTGGCCAAAGGTGAAATTGCTCATGATGAGCAATTTCACCTTTGGACACAATGTTTTCAACTTTATTTAACAATTAAGCTATCTTTTATTGAGATTTTTCAGGTTTTTGTCACTATGTTTTGTAAGTCGTCTGCTGCAGATTTACTGTATGTGGCAAAGGGGTGTTACATGACAAGACATTTTAGTATAAGTACGTACGTACCTGAACACGTCGAATGAATAAAAACAGTATAATTCGAATACTTTCCTTTGGATGAAAATTAAATTTCGCACTGTTTCTAGAAAACTAATTATGCCGGATTTCCTCAAATCTGTCAGATTTTGTAATACTAATTGAACGGCGTTATATAAAAAACAAACCCATGGCGTTTACAAACAGTGAATACCCAATTCCCAGCGTGATTTGGATCTTGACTGTTTACTTATATGTCACAGTCGTATATCAGAAGCATATATCATACAGTAAACATTTTTTAATCTGACAGATTTGGTATATATATGCTTATTTATCTTTATGTCTATTTATTGTCGAAAATACTCGTAAGGTTCGTCTTCCCGGAACACGGCTAAATTAAAGAGAAACAAGTTGTTAGCTAGGAGAAATGAAACAAGAAGCTGAGATTACAACTGGCTTTCGTGATTAGAATATCGACTTGGGGGAATATACGGGACCAGCAAGCATTCCAGATCAGTCTGTGCATTAGCGCCGCCTGGTCAAAGTCTTTTACAAACGTATACGATATGCATAGCCATTGATTGGCAAACATACCGAGGGCTTGGCGTGAAACGGTTTTAACTAAAGACCTATTTTGAAAACCCTGATTAGGGGCAATTTTTACCCCTTTGTAAACAATGCAAATTTAGGTGCCATTGCTCAGAACGAGCAATGGCACCTAAATTTCCATTGTTTACCAAGAAAAATTATTTAACGCTTATAAGTTGATTAACCTTGGTAAAACAAATTACAAATTTTAGTTACAACAGTTTCACACCAAGCCCTCGATACATACATGCAGAACTAACAAACTTGTTGGTTTAACATGAAAATATATTAAAACAGGGAAAAAAGGTTACAATAAAAAGTAAAATATACATATACGTCTTTTAAAGTCATTTGAACTTTTTCCAATTACAACAGTCGCTTATCCCTTTCCCATATGCAGAGACAGTTTAACCCATTACTTCACACAGACGACATTTGACACCTGTCATTGAACATGACTTTTGAAAACATTGCAATAAAAGGTGAAATTGCTCAAAACGAGCAATTTCACCTTTTATTGCAATGTTTTCACCTCTATATCAATATATATTTTTTTTTTCAGTTTTCTATATTGTTGAAATTGTACGTCTGATGTTTGTAAAGCAGACGTAATGTGAAGTAATGGGTTAACCCTTTCCCTCATACGACAATTCTGCAGCAGACGACTTTGAACATATTTTGTCAAATAATGGAAAATCTCGTCTGCTGCAGAGGCGTCAGAAAGCGTCTATATGAGGGAAAGGGTTAACACATCCTCAGAAGTCGACTTTTGAAACGTTTGTAGCAACTTATCCTTTTGTCACAATGTTTACAACTACAACATTCATAGAGAGATATTTGACACCGGTCGTCCAAGAGCCATTCTTGTACGCGGCGGTTATATCGCAATGCATTGTGCATATTTCTTAACCCAAGATAGTTGACATCGGTCGTCCAAGAGCCGTTCTCCTACGCGGCGGTTATATCGCAATGCATTGTGCATATTTCTTAACCCAAGATAGTTGACATCGGTAGTCCAAGAGCCGTTCTCCTACGCGGCGGTTATATTGCAATGCATTAGGCATATTTCTTAACCCAGAACTAGTCTGTCAAGCAGGAGAGCGTGTATAATTGATCAGTCGGAATAACAGAACTACAATGGTTTAAAAAAAACACACCACAATGGTGTAAAACCACAATGAAAGAATCTCCCCCAAATCAGTGTCGGTAATCCAAAAGGAACCAACATGCACTGGTTTTTAATGAAAGAATCTCCCACAAATCAGTGTCGGTAATCCAAAGGAACCAACATGCACTGATTTGTAATGAAAAGATTTTGCAGGAATTCATTAACCCTTTCCCTCATACGACAATTATGCAGCAGACAACTTTGAACATATTTTGTCAAAAAATATAAAATCTCTATAATTGAATGGATAACATATGACTAAAAGTTGAACACATTGTTGCAAAATGAGAAACTGCTCGATTTGCTGCAGAAGCGTCAGAAAGCGTCTACATGAGGGAAAGGGTTTAATACTTGTTACGATTTAGACAAGGATTTAAAAATCCTCGTTCTGAAAGCCCCTTCCGTGTTTGAAAAAGCTCTAATTGGATCAACTGCTTTTGTTAATCGCGCCGTGAATAAATGCTTCCCTAAGACATGTAGTTATCGTACGGAGACAACTCTAAAAAGCTCACTAAGATGTCTAAATAAGGAGAAATTAACCCGAAATATCTCGCCTATAATTGATTTAAATCCCTATGCTGTTGAAACTCACTTTTCTTTTGAGTACCACTAAGAGGAAATAACATGTAATTTGGAGTCCAAAGAAGTTTACTTGACCGTGGAATTAATAGAAACTTTATCTATTGTTCTCACTATTGCGTACTATAGCTTCATAGTTGTGCTTTCTTGCAAATAGCATGGAGTTTCGCCTGATAGAAATAATATCCATGCGCATGAATGATTTTAAGAAACAATGGTATTATATCACTCTCCAGTATCCAGATGACGAATGATGCTGCCCCCAAAATTCCCATTTTGAAATTATAATTTAAAAAAATGGGTGCTCCAAACAATAATTGTTCTTTAATTAACTCTTTCCCACTTGAAGACGCTTTCTGACGCATCTGTAGCAGACAATTTTTGAAATCATTGTGACCAAAGGAGAAATTGCTCATAATGAGCAATTTCTCCTTTTGTCACAATGTTTTCAACTCTATTTAATAATTAAACCCCTATTTATGTATATTTTTTCACGTTTTTGCCAATATGTTTATTGAAGTCGCCTGCTGCAGATTTGTTGTATGTGGGGAAAAAGTTAATTAGAATAATACATTTAGCCTATATTACAAAATGACCACCTGGTTTTTCGAATGAGGCCTCTCTGGAAATATTATGTCGTGTAAATCACGACTCATCCATTTTGACACGACAAGACTCTAATATTTTTTTAATCCTATTTTTTTATCTCTCTCTTTTCAGTAACGCCACCGATTTTAGATCCCCGGCGGGGAATGAAAGACACTTCTGTGCAATTTGGTAAAACATTAGAATTGAATTGTAAATTGAAGAAGCGCAGTTTTCCCGTCACTAAATTCATTTGGTTTAAAGACAGTGTAGACATTACGCATACAAGTGCTAAAGGATTCACAATCAAGGATAATAAGTAAGTAGTCACGTTTTTATATATATCGTTCATCTTCGTTCTATCTTTGTTTAATCGTTAAGTCATTGTTTTGGAACGGTTATTTATCTGTGGACATCACACATTAATCTTTTCAAATATAATATTATACCTTTTCTGACCTCTCTGAAGCAATCGGCTTTTGAAAATATTGTGGCAAATGGAAAAATTGCACATTTATTCAAAATGTGTTGGCTCATTTATATAAAGTTTCCATATTTTGCCATAATATTTATGAAGTCAAATTGCTTCTTTCGGTTTGCATGTCAAAATGTCAAAATTATTAAAACACATACGACATTTGACGAGTATGCAAAATAATAATTTGGACATTGCTATAATGTAACAATATTCTGTTCAATTCTGTATCCTATTTTACACATCCAAAATCACAGATTTTTCTATTATTATAACTATGGTGTAAATAAACAGACGGCACTAGGAATATTAAACAGGTAAATTATGTATATGCATCCTTGGGGGTCGAGAAAAAAGATAACTTATGTAAAAGTCATACAATAAAATAAGTGAGTACCGTCTTGCGATTGTGGGTTTTATTGCCTCACCGTTTTGACATCATTTAACCCTTTCCCACATATATACGCGTTTGACGCCTCTGCAGCAGACGACTTTTGAAAACATTGTGACAAAAGGAGAAGTTGTCTGATTCAGAATTGATATTATGCGGGAAAGGATTAAAGAAACATTGCGCAATATTACTTATTGGGAAACTTAAAGTGAGGTTGCTATATAGAGAGAGGGAGTTGCTATTTTGCTCTATTGAATATAGACCCAGATGAGACTGTACGTATGTACATCATGGTCCGAAGCCACACCGTTTGAAATTGCACTAACACGCGATTTCTACAGGCACGGTTTAAGTATACAACATACAAAACAGTTTAAAAGATTCTTGCATTTTTCTTGATGAATTGTTTGACATTTTGAAATACAAATTGCTTTATTTCCCTAGGACGTCTCACCCACGCACACGCTTAGCCCTAAATCCGTTTAACCCTTTCCCACATACAAAAATCTGCAGCAGACGACTTTGGAAACATGTGGACAAAAATATAGAAAATAAATGAGGGTATATTTACTGAAAAAAAGGTTGAAAACATTGTGTCAAAAGGAGAAATTGCTCTTTTTGAGCAATTTCTTCTCTCGTCACAATGTTTTCAAAAACCCATCTGCTGTAGATGCGTCAAAATGCGTCTGTATGTGGGAAAGGGTTAACAGATCTACATTCTTACATAATAAATGAATTGGTATGCACTTTTGTATGGGCCGTAGCACGTTAACGTCAGAAAGATATTGTATCACTTCAACTTTTCTCAATTTTTTTCTTGTTTTTATTGCAAGGAAAAGTGAATAGACAGTCTTTGAATCGAAATACGTCTCATTTTCTCTCAAAAAGCTTTGTTATAGTCTATTTTAAATGCATGGACATATTTCAAATATTATGTTTCTTTGAAGTAAATGTAAACAAGAAACGATACATGAAATGATTCTAACTGTTGAACATTTGGTGAATTCATTTCGTATTCTGCGGTTTGCTTTTCTAAAACTGCACAATCGCATTACATATGTGAAATCAATCATCTTGTTTTAGTCTGTTCGTTGTTTTCTTTTGTTTGATTGATTTATTAGTTCGTTAAACAAAAGTAATAAATCACTAAAATACGATATAGATATGTGTTAAAAGCTATATATATATGTAGTTTAATCCTTTCCCTCATATAGACGCGTTCTAACGCCTCTGCAGCAGACGGCTTTTTGAAAACATAGTGACAAAAGAAGAAATTGCTCAAAACGAGCAATTTCTCCTTTTGCCACAATGTTTTTTTTCACTTTTAGTCATAGTTTATCCATTTAATAATAGAGATTTCCTATTTTTTGACAAAATATGTTCAAAGTCGTCTGCTGCAGAATTGTCGTATAAGGGAAAGGGTTAAAGCAGACGGCGTTTTGAAAACATAGTGACAAAAGAAGAAATTGCACAGAACGTGCAATTTCTCCTTTTATCACAATGTTTTCCACTTTTAGTCATAGGTTATCTATCTGACAAAATACGTTCAAAGTCGTCTGCTGCAGAATTGTCGTATGAGGGAAAGGGTTAAAACTCACAAAATTAGTCTTAAAACACACACACGTTGAGAATCACTGAGTGCTGTATTTTATTTTACCACTTTTAACAGTCATTTTTTATCACAGCCACCAGTGCAATGACGCATGCCTCCCTCGAACCAGTAATGTTATGCAACAGTTTCGGGAGGTCGAGGGTTCGATTTACGGCCGGGTCATACCAAATACTTTGAAATTGTAGTCAATGGCTGCCCCTCCCTTGACGCTCGGGGGTCGCGGGGGTTAGCAATACGACTGTCAGGATAATTAGACCAGTAGTACTGGTAACTTACCCAGGAAACGTAGTGATATACCTGAAGAAATATTGAAAGCGGCGTTAACCCTTTCCGTCATATGACAATTCTGCAGCAGACGACTTTGAACGTATTTTGTCAAAACATAGAAAATCCCCATAATTGAATGGATAACCTATGACTAAAAGTGGAAAACATTGTGACAAAAGGAGAAATTGCACGTTCTGTGCAATTTCTTCTTTTGTCACTATGTTTTCAAAACGCCGTCTGCTTTAACCCTTTCCCTCATACGGCAATTCTGCAGCAGACGACTTTGAACATATTTTGTCAGATGGATAACCTATGACTAAAAGTGAAAAACATTGTGATAAAAAGGAGAAATTGCACGTTCTGTGCAATTTCTTCTTTTGTCACTATGTTTTCAAAACGCCGTCTGCTTTAACCCTTTCCTTCATACAACGATTCTGCAGCAGACGACTTTGAACATATTTTGACAAAAAATTGGAATATCTCAATAACTGAATGGATAACCTATGACTATAAAAGTTTTTATAAAAGTGAAAAAATATTGTGTCAAAAGGAGAAATTGCACATTTTGTGCAATTTCTTCTTTTGTCACTATGTTTTTAAATAGCCGTCTGCTGCAGAGGCGTCAGAAAGTGTCTATATGAGGGAAAGGGTTAAACACCAAACACGCAATCCCCTACAGCTGGATGTATTCCCACTACATATTATGACATTTGTAGAAGACGACAAGCATGGGCTTTCGTTAATAATTGGACAAAATATGGACCGGACCGAGATTCGATCCTAGATTCCCTTTGATCAGCAACTAAAACGTGTTTCCATAGTGTGATATACTGGGCATACACACAGTGTTATGTCATGCCGTTATGCGGATGCATTAGGACCTCATTTCAAATCACGCCTCTCATAAAGTGTCCTTTTTTTAATACGTCTGCAGCAACCGAGTTTTGAAAACATTGTGACAAAGGAGAAATGGCTCATAATGAGCACTTTTTGCTTTTGCCACATTGTTTTCAACTAAATTCAGTAATTATACTTTCAATTATTTAGTAACCATTTTCCATAATTGTCCCTAATTTTGTTGTAGATATTGTGTACATTTATGTGGGCAACTGGAAAAGGTTCTTTCAAAAGTGACTTTTCAAATCAATGTTTCTTTGTTCACAGGAAAGGTTCCGTTTTAAGAATAAAAAAGACTGTTTTATCCGACAATGGGACATACGAGTGTGTGGCGAAAAACGTAGCGGGCGAGATAAAGCAGCAGGCTGTGATAAAAATTACCGGAGGTAAGCTTCGTATAAGATCGGATCCAACTCGGCTATTTCCGGAATAACTCGACGAGCCTTTACTCCCAATGTTTTAACCTTGTATATACAAATAAACGTTCAATGTATAAACGTTTTTTATGTGTTTTTAAAGTAGACTATTCGAAAATGAAATGTCATAAATCAGGTAGACCTAAACGTTCCAAAAATCAACGACAACACAATCAGTGATGTAGAAAATTGCAATGAATTTCGAATATTTTTATTGCATTCCATAAACATCCGTACACAATATGCTTTCATATATGGACTTATTCTGTGTAAAATAGGTTTCTTGTTTAAAATGTTTAGTTTATTTTTGTTTATTTTCAATGAATACCACAACATTTGATTGAAAAACAAAAAGAACAATAAGGATTTTATAAACGCGATGTAGGTCACCTTACCAAGAGTGCAATAACTACACTCTTAACCCCTTCCCTCATATAGACGCTTTCTGACGCCTCTGCAGCAGACGGCTTTTTGAAAACATAGTGACAAAAGAAGAAATTGCTCAAAACGAGCAATTTCTCCTTTTGCCACAATGTTTTCAACTTAGTGTCGTATGAGGGAAAGGGTTAACAGGATAACATCAAGGTCAAACCTAGAGAATAGTTATTTCTCGTTTTACGATCTTTTAAAATCAATTCAAAATATTTCACCAACAGCGTGTTTCGCTGAGAAATACAATATATATATACTGCGAAGAAAAGAAAGGACGAGTTTATTTTCCTTGTCGACCATGAATTCTCCGATGGCATGATGGCCGATGAACCAAAAACGTCAGAATAATCTTACTGGAATTACAAGTGCAACTTCAGATGGTATTCGTGATATATCTGAAACTCTGTTGAAAGCGTCATAAATTTTCTTTTTTTTTCTTTTTTTTCTTTTAGTGAATGCTCCACAAGCAGGATCGGGCAGTATGAAAGATAAACGACAAAAATTTAGAGGAACTTTAAAACTCAACTGTAAAATAAAACGAGGGGCGTTGCCCAAGGCGGAGTTTTTCTGGTACAAAGATGGTCAACTGATCACTACTGGCTATAGGAAGGGATTATCGATACGGAACAGGGCGTAAGTTGACGATTTTATACCATCCTCAAAACTTTCTTACTAACTATCGAAACTGACTAATCTGAAGCAGACGACCTTTAAAATCATGTTGACAAAAAAAGTGAAATTGCTCATAATCAGCTATTTCTAATTTGGCCACCATGATTTCAATTCTCAACAAGGTTTGTACTTTCATTTGTAAAGAGTTGCCATATTTGTGACATGATGTCTCCAACGTCACCAGCAGTAGATTTGCTGCATGCGTAAAACGGTTAACTTGCTAATTTTACATCAATTGCCATACAGGTTATTATAAATTATAGAATTAATTCTGCTTTCTTGATGATCAATCAGTACTTGTACCAATCGGTGTGTTGGGGTGCCTCATGTCGCCAGCGCTCTTACAAGATTCGAACTCAAAATGAGCACTATGAGCCACTGTCCTGTCTCCGACACTATTAGTACGCCCGAATAAACTGTCTAGTCCCACAATAACCTTCACCCTCGGCTTATATCAAGGAGACAAATGGTTTGGCCTTTTCCCAAACATATGGTGTACCCCTGTCCAAGGTTACACATCGTACACTGTTCACGTTAAGTTGAAACGCTAACCACGCTATACAATAACATCTATGATCATAATGGTTCTCATCTCTTGGATACTTTTAAGTCCGTATCGCGATTAAGGAAGATATTAATTTGATATCGTACGAGCGAGCTGATCTGGATCAACATCGATCACAATGACCGTTAATCGGTTTTGCAATGGCACGAATAATAAATTTGTCAACAGTCGACGTGCAATAAGAGGGAATAGGATATATTATTGGATGCATTTACTGCGACCGACCACTCTTTCGCAATACTATTGCCAAGTCACATGTAACATGACCATCGGGTGTTAGTCAATGGTGAAGATCATGATCAGTCAGCTTCTTCTCTGAGTCAGATCAGGATCTTTCACACTCGTACTCTCTTAACAGCCACTGTTGAATGAGCCTGCACACATATTCAGTTTGATCGTACTTGTCATTATTGTTCGGACACCTGAATGAGGGTTTTCGAATGACGAGCTCTTATAGCAGTGTATGATATAAAAAGAGGATGAGACACCTGTTCACAAGCTATAATTTTTATTCCTCATATTTGATGACAGTTTGACGGATTGTTGACAGCTCGATTTTAGCTATAAATATCATAAATCTGTAAATATCAAATGTGCCAAGTCACACGAATATGTGTTTCTATATAATATGTTTATATTAACCTCACGTACGATATCACACTGCACTGATATATACTCGAATACATGGCATAATGATTCTACAGAGGTTATAGCGGGCTTTATTCTCAGAGGTACATGCTGATTTTGGTCTTCGCTGAATGTTAGACCCCGAAGGAAAGGTGTTTTGTGTTATCATGTGGCTGAAATAGACCCCACAAGAAGTAAAATGAGCCGAAACAGAACATCCATAGGAAGCGGAAAGTGTTTGTCCGGGTTAGCCTGCGCGGCATGCTAAGGCATATCCGGGTCGATACTTTACGCAGAGTCCACAATGTTGGTGCGGCGATAAACATCTGCGTAATGTATCGACCAGATCAGCCTGCGCTATCCGCGCAGACTGATCCGGCCGACACATTCCGTGTTAGTGGGATAGATGTATAGAGTAGTTATTCCTGAAACAGAAAATCCACAGGAGGCGAAAAGTGTCTGTCCGGGTAAGCCTGCGCGGCATGTTTAGGCTGATCCGGGTCGATACTTTACGCAGAGTCCACAATGTTGGTTTTCTCGTGGAACGGCTCAATTGGCAAACTATCATTTTCAACACCGTGTTTTCAACCAGAGGGTCGCCTGATGATGGGCATGCTTTCCACCAGAGGGTCGCCTGATGACGGGCATGCTTTCCACCAGAGGGTCGCCTGATGATGGGCATGCTTTCCACCAGAGGGTCGCCTGATGATGGGCATGCTTTCCGCCAGAGGGTCGCCTGATGACGGGCATGCTTATCCAGGCAATTTAGTACAAGTTAAAGGTGCCGACCTCCAGATGGAGATCAACATTTTGAAATATTGAAACTTCTGCAAATAATGCTAATAGTGACAACAAAGTAGGAACTAAATAGTTCAAAACTATTTTAGCAATAATGTTGAAAAACAGTCAATTGAAAGTCATGAAAAAGTACAAAATCTGGCTTACTTATAATTGAAGCATAAACGATCACTATGTAGATGTTTGTTGTACTGGAAAGTGAAACGATTACCCTAATGTTATACCAGAGTTATGATTCTAATATTTCAAGACGACTTTTAAACAGTTTTAAAACTTTGACTAAACTATCTTTAATCTGTAGTTCAGCACCTTTAGCTTCAATATCCGTCATTAGATAATATACCTTTTGTTTAAATCATTTCTCTTTTATGTCTGCTCATAAAATACGTCTATGAACCTCCAAATCGCCTACACCTTATGATACAATTATCGTTGATTCTATACTAAATGGTTGTATCTGCATTTAAGGTACATGCGATAAATTGAATGAAACAATTTCAACTTGTAATTATTCTTAAAAAATATAATTTATTTTTTATTTAAATACGTGTAAGTTGTTTGCGTTGTAATATGAAAGAACTTACACATAGTTTATGACCAGTCTTCGCTTCACGCACCTGCGGTCGATTATATAAACAAAAAAATGTGATAACTCCGGGATATAAGAAATGATTCTCAAATGGGTGATAAACGAATGTTAAGACATTTTCGACGTATTTATAGAAATATAAGATCGTGAACCACATTCTAATTCGGGTTCTCGTGGCATCTTCCCAACCCCTTTCCACGTGCAGACACATATGCAGCAGACGATTTTTTTTTTTAAAAAACGTTGTGGTAAAGGAAGAATGGCCCAATATGAGCCGTGTTCTCTTGAACTACATACAATCTGAACAACTCAATACAATATTAACGTTTGTGAGATTAAATGGTGTTTTATATTGCTTTCAAAATTATTTTCGTAATATCGCGGCATTTTCATGGTTAAATTGGCAGTACCACCGGCCAGTTACAGTATCCTGACACGGGTTCAGCAGTCCGTGATTGCTTACCCTGTAATTATGTTGTGTCAAGAGGGAAAGTCCCATTCTTAACCCATTCCCTCATATAGACGCTTTCTGACGCCTCTGCTGCAGAAGACTTTTGAAAACATTGTAACAAAAGAAGAAATTGCTCAAAACGAGCAATTTCTCCTTTTGTCACCATGTTTTCAACTCTATTCAATTATTTTCTTTCATTTTAAAACGGAGTTTCCAAAAAAAACAAATCGATTATGTTTTTTAAAGTCGTCTGCTGCAGATTTTTTGTATGTGGGAAAAGGTTAGTTAGTAGTACTTAGTTCAAACTGAATTAGGATTCTCGAGATTGGTTGAATGTCAATGATTGACATTCAAATGATGCCTCTTAGACTCGCGTTTTGGCAACAATATGATGTTAACCCTTTCCTTGATGCAGACGAATTTGGACGCCTGTATAGCAGACGAGTTTTGAAAACATTGTGAGGGAATAAGAGACGACCCTTTTTACCAAAATGTTGTCAATGATATGACTATATATCAATACTGTAGCTCCAAATATCTATATATCAATACTTTCACTGTTTTTACCCTAGTAATAGTACACCTCGAAAGGAAAATCACTACAATTTAAAAGAGGAGAGAATGGATATATAAGTCATTGAATTTCTCTTCGAACCGAAACCATTTCGTACATTTTATATGTAATTTATATAATATATTAGAGCCGTCCCGCAATAAAAACCAACAGTATGGCATCTGCGTAATGTATCGACACAGATCAGCCAGCGCAGTCCGCGCAGGCTAATCCAGGCCGACACATTCCCTCTCTGGGAGATAACGGTATGGATTAATGATTCCTGAAATAGAAAATTCACAGGAGGCGAAAATTGTCTGTCCGTGTTAGACTGCGCGGCATGCTTAGACTGAACCGGGTCGATACTTTTGATTATATTGGTTAATTGACGTGAAACTAAAGGGGCTACACTTCTAGTAGTTTGTCAAAACTGGCATACATATATGGCTACATTACATGCAGATGGATAGTGACGAATGTAGTGAGACTTTGCGTTTGTGATATTATAGTGTCGTCTACTTTGACGACAGCAGAGGAAATAAACGGAAAAGCGAAAGTATTGTTTCGGTACAGACATGAAAACATTGAGGGGAAAAGCAGAAATTTGCTAATTATATGCAATACCTCCTTTCCATACAATGTTATCAACATTTTGCCTCGAGTGTCTCAAATCGACTGTATCAGGTAGAGGTTTGGAAGCATTATACTAATCTTATCAACATCATATATTTTCAGGACGAATTCCAAACTGAGGAAAAAACCCTTCTTGCAGTCCGACGCGGGCGTCTATTTATGCAAAGCGAAAAACGCATACGGGGAGATAAATCAAACCTCAAACGTAACTGTGATAAACGGTAAGTCAATCCCGTAGATCATGTTAGCACTGTATAAAGACAATCATTCTATTTAATTTTCGTTGAGTTTGAATGTTCGTGATATTTTTGGCATGAAAAACCCACTCCACATCCCAAATTTAATTGGAGTTAACCCTTTCCCTCATATAGACGCTTTCTGACGCCTCTGCAGCAGACGGCTTTTTGAAAACATAGTGACAAAAGCAGAAATTGCACAAAACGTTCAAAGTCGTCTGCTGCAGAATCGTCGTATGAGGGAAAGGGTTAATCGTTCACTCTGATTGAACTTTGTGGAAGATTTTTGTTTAGAACAACTTTAACATTGACAAATTGAAGTCGACAGAGTTTTTTCATAATACAGAGCTGTAAACATTGCTGAAAGAGTATTTAACCCGTGTCTCAAAATGTTAATAGAAGTTGGCTGCTATAGAGGTTTCGGTGATTCGTAATCCTTTCGTAAAATACAATAAATCTGAAGCAGCCTTTTAAAACATCTTGGCAGAAAATGGAAAAAAAAACTCTAAAAATGAAAGTGTTGTTACTGACAAGAGTTGTAAACATTGTGATAAAATTAGAAATAGCTCATCGTGAGGTTTTTTTTTTTTTTTTCTATGTCGCAATGTTTTCAAATGTTGTCTGTTGCAGATAAGACAGAAAGAGTTTACATATGTGAAAGGGTTAAATCAGTCCGTTTTATTGTTGTTCGAGGGCCAATTACTGTTCTCAATAAATATCTGTTTAAAAAGATGCCATTTGGCACTACTAAGCACGTGCATTACACTCATCGAAATCAAACGAATTTGCAGTTTGTCAACACTTTATATTTGTATTGTATCTATATGTACAGTTATTATATCATATCTATAGTTTATGTACAGTAATTATATTGTATGCCTATTGCTTTTGTTGGCCTGTGTTTATTATAAACATATTATTTGCCCTACCTAACCCGGAAGTTGTTTGTTTCGGATCCCCTTTTACATATGTTATTTTTATCTAATGATGTTTTTATCTTTTAATTTAACGATATCATTTACAGGGTTATTTGTGTAATCTTAAGTCCTTAATTATCATGCTTTCATATAATAATGAATTGATATATAAGCGTACATTTTTACTAATGTGTTTCGTGACATGATTTGATAAAAAACGTGATTGTAAAACGCATCATCCGATTTTGAATACGATTTTCTCACACATAATTTACCCGCAATGTTATCATTAGTTTAAATGTTTAAAGATTCCTTCCCACCAAGAAGTGTTTACGATACGTATAAATATTTGTTTCAAGGAGCTATCAATAAGATAATTTGTAAAGATATGTAGTATTAAATTCTTGAATTTTATTCAAGTTTTATATCTCAGTTACATTTAATTTATATTTACGATCAAGGCCCCCCCCCCCCAAATATCATGAATTGCTCTCGTGCTTGTTAATATACGACTCTTCTTCATTCTATATTGAAACCATTCCTAGACATGTTATGACTAAACAAGTTAATAACCAAACTATGAAGATTTTTTAGTCCCAAGCGAACGGAGATTAACTAGGCAGTCTGAGACAAAATGTATGTTTAAATTCAGCTTTCGTAAATTAAAAACAAAACAAAACATCTTTAATAATATAATTCAATCTTCAACGCATTACTTGTGAGTTTATTCTGTTCCGAATTATAAATACCATAATTCCAAAAATGCATTTTCATCATAGTTCTAGATCAATTCAAATCGTATGTAATATATTCTATAATGTGTTTTTACATCAAACAAATCACACGTGTGATGAAACTGCGTGTTTTGTTAATAAACCGGTTTATCTCTTCAAGACGATAAGTGCAGGTCAATTCGTTTAAGTAATATAAAACATGTTATACATGTATTAAGCTATTTCAAGCATTATTACCGTTGCAAAATACTCGGTAAACACTGAACAGAGTAAAGGGTTAATTATGTCTAAATGGCATTCTAATTTGTTAAAAATCAATCAATGAAATAAACATAGACACACGTGCTGTGCTGTATACTTTGAACCAACCAAGTGCATTAAACCGCGTCCCATAAACAAACTCATGTTAACACATCTTAAGCAAACAACTCCTGAAAACATTGGGGCAAATGTAAGAATTACTCATAATAAGCTGTTTATACTCTTGCCAAAATTTAGATATTCCATATATATTTACTTATATATTTTCTTCAAAGTTGGCTAGTGCAGATATGTTTTATGTGGGAAAGGGTAAATAGAGACCCCCTGTTGGTGTTAGGAATCTCGAATTACAGCGTAATGATCTTGGTTCATAATCGGGTGTAAAAAACGTATGAAATGCGATATAGAAAACCGAAAGTCGAGACATGATCCACTATCATATTATGAGCCGTGTCCCGCGAGAAAACCAACATTATGGCCGCTGCGTAATGTATCGACCCAGATCAGCCTGCGCTGTCCGCGCAGACTGATCCGAGCCGACACATTCCGTCTCAGGGGAATAGAGGTATAGAGTTATGATTCCTGAAACAGATAATCCACAGGAGGCGAACATTGTCTATCCGGGTTAGTCTGCGCGGCATGCGTAGGCTGATCAGGGTCGCCATTTTACGCAGAGTCCATAATGTCGGTTTTCTCGCGAGACGGCTCTTGTACAGAGTTGTTTACATGGTGTTAACAATGTTTCAGTTAAATGACGACGTTCCCTGGGTAGGTTACCAGTACTACTGGTCCTTTTATCCTGAAACCAGCGTGTCAATCGTAATTATAACCCTGATCGTCAATGAAAGCCATCACTAACATTTGTTAAAGTCTTCGGTATGACCCAGCCGAGTATCGAACCCGCAACACACCCCACCCCTATTTGGACTGATTCAGATACCATTGGTCCATGCTAAAATAGTTTTCACTTTAACCGACACTCATCTTTAACCAATTCAATACCCAGATTTTCAATATAATCATAAACTACGTTTGAGATCCAATTCGAATTGACGACTTTAGCCATGGAGATCCGAGTTTGCCAGATTCTGGACTACTTTTTTTGGATCGGTCGCATCATTTTAAGTGCCTTTAGAGATATGAGCCGTTCAACGAGAAAACCAACATTATCGACTCTGCGTAATGTATCGGTCCAGATCAACGTTCGCAATCCGCGCAGGCTAATCCGGGCCGACACATTCCATCGCAGGGGGGTAGAGGTATAGACTAATGATTCATGAAATAGAAGCTCCACAAATGCACGGATTAACCTGCGAGACATGCTTTAGGCTGACAATGACAAGAATTCACAATGTTGGTTTTCTCCCGGAACGACTCATACTTGAATTGCGTGATGCGGTTGTCTTAACCGTTCACCCCAAGTGGCGTTTTATAGTCGTCTTCTTGGACAAAAACACAATATAATATTGCTATGTCTAGGACCTTTGAAACACATTTGTAATGATGTACTGTTAACGATGTGCGACAAGAGAAATTGCCGGGTTTTAGCTAGGTTTTACCATAGTTTTTCAAAATAGTTTTACAAATAAATGTCGTCTGGTGTAAATGCCACCATAAGTCGTCTGTATCGAGAAAAGCGTTGATGTATTAAAGAATTTGATTAGGAATACCTCTGAAAGGAATGCCCCCAATTCATACAAAATGCATAGAACTGTGCAAAACATGCAAAATGCAACTAGGATAATACAAAGACCAATGCATTTGGCGCCAACCGAACAAAACCTACGACAACCAACCAATCATTGATAAACCCCCGGGCGTTCGACCTTCGATTAAAATCTTAGCTTCGTTTACAAAAACACAATACATAACAAAGGTGACCCACACGATCGGAAGCGCATATTTAACACTTTATCAACTGATATTGACAAATCGGCACTATATGTCACACTTTCTTTTTTAAATTATCGGGGCCTGTTTAAAGTTAAGTCCTACCGCGTTTTCCGAGTGGGGGTCGACCTCAAGTGGTGGAAAAAGTAATCCAGACCGTGATTTTATAACCTTGACATTCATTGATATTTGAACCGAAATACTAATTCGTATTTCTCTGTTACTTTACACTTTAATTAAACAACCGCTGTTTCATTCGCTAGCATCCCCGACCAATGTCAATCTTTATGAACGAACAAGAAATGCTTTATAGTTCTGTGTAAAACGACAGTAAATGAATCTGTTAACATGAAATAGTTACAACAGTTTAGTGTGAAGCTCACGATAACGTTCTTTGCGCTTCTTCCAACGGACAACTTGGATCACATTCGGGTCGACATGGATTTAATTCATGACAATGGGAGTTATGTACATTCTTTACGTTAAAGTCACACTGGCACTAGATTTAACGAAGCAGGAGGCCAAACGTGCAGCTGAGAAACAGACCACCCGCTGTGGCGTACAATTCAAAACAGGAATAAATAGTAACTACTCACCGACCTTTTTGACAATGCCGACACATTCTTATATTGTTAAGGAATGATTTGTTAATTTGACGTACTTTCTCTTGTCGAGCCTTATCGTGAGTAAGGGAAATACGTGCAGTGCGTGGTGAATGATACATCAAAAATCGGGGACCCATTGTAATCAATGTATTTTCTCAACGAAAATATAAGTACGGTTTCACACACGAACAATATACGTGGAACAGTTGCATCAAGTGCAGATCCAGTTCAGAAGTCACATTATCGCACCCATCTCTTTATATTTTGTTTATGGGTTGCAGACGCTGGACTTCTGACAATACATGTCCACCATTAAAGATACAACAGTATTGGTGCGAAGTTTGATAATTATCTTAACTATCACAAACGTAATCTTGTTTTCCTCGTTCACAGCATACATTTCTTTCTTTCTTAACGTACTAGCTTTTACACACATCACCTGCAATATCAACGCTTTCTATACATGTTTGACAATCTGACTGCTAACCGTCCGTGCTTAGATACTTTGTATTTTGTAAAACGTATGAAGCTATGAAGTTATACATTTAGTAACTGAACCCGGTCAGTAAACAATCAAACTGTCCGGTTAAAGGTAAAGGGTTACACCTTTTTATATCAGGGTGATTAACCTTAACTCACCCGGGGTAGACGTCTACTGTCGTCTGTCTTATCCTTACAGACAGAAACCATGTCAACATTACATAAACGTTCACCGAAGGAACACTCGTAGAAATCCATATTTATTGAAACGCAAATCACCTTGTGTTTTAATGGTTAGTCTGTTAAACGCAATGGCTTTATGGTACAGGTAAGGTAGTTATACAAAGCAGGCAGCAGGCGAACTAAACTTTCCCCCAATGCAGAAGGCTTGGTAATTGCGTGTAGTCCTTATAACATTCGTTATCTAGGTACATCTGTCATAAAAAGACAAACAAAAACACTAAGACAATAATGTGTTGATTTTTAAAAACATCCGTGTGAATGCCAATCACCTATCATGTACCACTTAGATGATGGTCGATTGCCTTTGAATAAGATTATTAAAAAAAATGAAAAAGGGACCGTCACATGAATCAGCGTAATACAAAACTGTTCCTAGCCGTTTGGCTTATAAAGCGACTTATAGATGCATTGTTAGAAACAAAAGAAAATGCCTCAAACGATAAATTTCTTCAGTTCAAACAATATTTTCATCCAACTCTGTATCAGTTGTGTCGTTCCGAACATAATAATGTTATCACAGGTTAACATATCATACCATGTAACCGGTTACTAACACGTTATTGACGTTTTGGTTATAAACTGTTTGTATAGCCAGTAACAATGACGGCATTCTCAATACCAATACAAATTTACGCGAAGTAAGCATACATTGCAAAGGGTATAAGTGATACTATTTGTAATTCTATACACGTACTAATTGACATTAACAATATAACCCACACAAATGATCATAGAACTTTTAAAAACAATAAATCATTCATATAGGACACTAGGCAAATCATGACTTAATGAAATACGACATACCTTACCATTAAGTCTTCATAAGTAACGGAAGAATTATAATCTTTTAACGTTTAAGAAAATATAAGAGCTCTTCTCTTTGACGACATTGACAACATTGTGACAAGTGCATATCCACATATGGATCTTCACCTTTTGGCAAACAGTGTTACCACGAATCAAGTAGCATGGATGCGAGCAATTTATCAATTTCCCATAATCTTTCAAACAATGTATCAAAACAACGCTCAAAATCAGATAGTTCGAATGTTTTCCTTATATGTCTTGACAGCACAACAAGGACATACAAGAAATCGGGCCACTAATATTGATAAAATACCTATGTTAGATTTAATCATGTTTTTGTTTACCCCTTTCATTCATTCATCTTTCAAGAAACGGAGTTGTTTACCCTAAATATTTAATGACCAAAAAGCGTTCTTTAAAGGAAATGTGGTCACCTTTTGACGGAAATAGCTTGAAATCAATGAACGCATTTCTTAGGTGTCTCTGCAATTCCCAAACAGTTCGAAACTGTAAGTTTTGATGGAACGTATTGAAATCCCTTTATTGTAAGATGTAATGCTACAGGACGTAATGTTGGCGTTCTACAGTGGACTCTCTATAACTCGAACACGAAAGGGACTCATATATTACTTCGAGTTATCGACGCGTTCGAGTGATCACTGGACGTATGCTAAATTCATATGTGTAACAGAACTCTAGATAAGAAGAGTATTTCACATCCCCAACTTCTTATTTGACCCTCAAACCCTATGTTGTGGGTACTCAATAGAATTGTCACAGTGAGACGATTCTTTTGAGTACCCACAACATAGGTTTTAGTGGAGTAATAAGGAAGATATGGATGGCAAAAGACCAGTTCACACCTCCTTATCTAGTCCTCTGGTGTAACGTCATCTTCAAAATTCATTTTAAAAACAAAAAAGAGATCCATTCAAGGAACTTCTTGGAAGGATATATTCGAATGTTCCCACGCTCAGGTCGGAACTATTCAAATCTTTCGATCCAAGTTGAAATAATTTGCGTTATGATGATGATGGACGTCAAATATATGCATCAATATCAACAGTTGTTTACATTGTTGCTGAAATGTTTATCGAGAATCTTCAACAAAATATACCAAAGAAAATATTTCTTGAAGTGAGCTTTTAATTTCGATGGTACATCGGTAATAATCTGACTATGTCTTATATAACATAATGTTTGCTGTTGCGTAGTTTGTAAGAAAGCATGGTCCACATTTTTTGTTTAATTTATTATTTTAGCTTTTACTTAGTTATTCCCTTTTTTGTTAAAATATATGTCTTGTAAAATATTTTTGCTGATTTCATTTAAGCAGTTTACTCTTTAGTTTTGTTTAGTTGTAACATAATAAATTATTTACTTGCTTTGCATTGAATAATTGAGCGTTAGCAGTGGGTAATGTCTTGATAAATTCAAGGATGCAAACATTGAGTTTGATCAAGTCATAATCCTCATTGTTTACTCCGTCTTTATCCGACCTCAATATGTCTTTAGTAAGGAAAAGCATGACATAAACATTGCTTAGTTAGAGATATATTTCCGTAATGAATACCAAAAGGGCTTGTTTCCTTAGTGATGCTCATTAACCCTTTACCTCATATAGACGCTTTCTGACGCCTCTGCAGCAGCAGACGACTTTTTGAAAACATAGTGACAAAAGAAGAAATTGCACAAAACGTGCAATTTCTCCTTTTGCCACAATGTTTTGCACTTTTTGTCATAGGTTATCCATTCAATTATGGAGATTTTCTACTTTTTGACAAAATATGTTCAAAGTCGTCTGCTGCGGAATTGTCGTATGTGGGGAAAGGGTTAAGTGAAAATATACCTTGATCTTACACCGGAACAAAACAAAATTATTTTTTGTAAATTTTAGTGTTGCATGCTAAGACTAGTTATTTATAATTTCTGTATTCAGAACGAAAAAAAACAGGTAAGCTGTACATATTGTTTTTATTTAATACTTTGTGACATTCAACATATGTGCGATTTGCCGATTATAAACAGCACGTACTCGTTGAACATTATATGAAATGTCTGTTACACTTAAACTATTCACACTGCAAACATTCCGAGGCTTACAAGGATTCTGTATTTTCTCTTCCGATTAAGAGGATTCCCACGCAATGTATTTACGCTTAGCACGTACTTTTGTTCCTTGCTGAATGCCAACAGCTCGAGATATTGTTTACGCTCACATATTGCTTCTGCCACAGCATTGGGGGCAAGTAAACAGACAAGAAAAGCAAATCAATTATACTGCATGACATGAAGCAAGATGACGCTGCAGTTACCGCTACATCTTTAGCAATATCGCATGACTTGTTGTATAAGTTTGTTTATGTACGTTGCACCTCTTCCATCAAGTTATTATCACCGATGGTACATTAAGATGTACATCTCGCGGACTGCATGTCAAATGGTTTAACCTACTTATAATATGTAGTTTAAACATTTTATGTATGCATCCATTTATCTGGAAAAGAATAGCGTAAGGAACATTGAATGAGGAAGAAACATGTTATTGCTGTTGGTTTCGTTATATGCTGGACCACTGCTTTATTCGTCGAACATAATGCGCTGGCATGGTAATCCTTGTGCTACCGTGTGCATGGCCATGTGTCTTTTATATCACCATTGACTGATACACGTGAAGCACTCGTTTATTAGACGATAGCAGTATAAATACCACTTGGGAATGTTAAACACACACGAAAATATAATTGCGTCCTACGTTTGTTTCATATGAATATCTAAAAAGGCATTATTCTATTGTGAAATTGCAGTAATCTGGTGTATAGCGTTAATTATCATATAAAGCCTCGCTTTGCAGTGCCAACAATATACCGAATAGTGTATAACATTCCATTATATCAATCACTTTTTAATATACCCCTGTTTTACATTGTTCTAACAATTTACCATATATACCAATGCGTGTTTACATATCTCTCTGTTAAAATATATTAAATGGAACTGTCTTCTTAACATTTTTTTTTAAATAATTGTTACCGCTTTCCTTTCCTGTTGTTTCTTTTGTGGTTAAGGAGTCGCATTAGTCCATGGTATTTTGAGTGTTTGGCTAAGGCTCTGTATCCTTTAACAGTGTTCACTCATGGTATCGTCTTATTCGATTTTTATTTCTCTTATTTCAGTTGACATGCAATTTTACTATCACAGAGTTTTATCTTTTAGTTTAGAAAACTCATTTAATTCCACGAGAGCATTTGAAGATCACCATTCACTTAAATGATGATTAATTCCATTTTGGCACAAGTACCCATAGTATATACTTGGTGTATATATATATACTAAAGAACTGGTAGTCATCATACACAAATTGTACTCGGCAAATAGAGATGATGATTGAAACAATTCATCAAGGCAATTTGCAAGGAACAAGTGTTGGATTAAATTATGTAATCGGGTCCGTACGTTAATTGCATCAAATCTCTATTTTTAAAAATGTGTATGAGTGTAAGGATAAAAGCCACTGTGAAAACATTACTCCTGAACGGTTCTGTAAATGCTTCTGTCGGACAAAGAGGAATAATCCGGCTTGAAAATATGCAACAAATCACTAATGGCAAATAAGTGTGTCTTTATATTTGAGACGCGCCTAGCGCCTTTGATCTGGTTTCATCTGCCTACGTGAATGCTTTGCCGAACCTGTGCTTTCGCCCAGACTCACCAGAGCCTACCATGTCCGTTGAAATATTAGGAAGTCCTGGATGCAATCTTTTGAAAAACAATATAAATATAGCCAGATTAGTTTACGGCAATTTACCTTTGAAGGTTTCCGTTACGTTATTTTTCCAAATCAAATGAGACATTTTCCTATATCTCTCACGACTTCTGTCGTTTCAGTTTAGTTTCTCTTTGTACTTCATGCCGCTTTTTGTGTAATCAGATGTTACCGTTTCGGTAGAGGGTAGATAATTCATATTGCTATCCTATTTAGCTTTTATTTGTATTTTTTCTCTCATGTTTTGAGTCATTGCATCAATAACGAGTCAAAGACATAACACAAAAGTGGAACCAAATTATAACTGGTCACATTCAACAGCAAAGCAGTTGGCCGTTTATCTTGAATGTTAATTATATATTATCAATTAACAATCGAATAACGAACAATCTCAGAGAAGTTCGAAAACCACGTAATGTTTCTCAAGCTTGTTGATAGTCTGTCCCATGGGAGCTTATGTTGTCACTTTGACGATGACGTCGACGTTCATGGCCGTTTCGGCGTTAGCAAACTGTTAGAGATGTGCGTTGCAACTTTTGCTTGCGATGATTTCCTTTGATAGCCTTTGCTTGAACTTGAAAGGCATCTCCATGAGTTTGAATCGTTGACGTTGTCATTGAAAAGCATCGGTTGGATCACTTGCTTTTGTACTTGTGTTTGTGGTAGCATATAAACTTTTAGTAGATGTTTTATTAATGACATTGGTGTGACGTTTATTTCACCATTAGATGTTTTATTTCACAAGATATAATCTAACCTAGCTATCCTTTGTTTAACCGGGTATATGACGTTTATTATGGTTCGGATGCTTTACAATAGATGTAAAATTATAATTTTATTCTAAAACATTTTAAATTGTTTAAGGCTGGTTTGTTTAAAAAAAAAAAAAAAAACCTTTGCAACAGTGTCACCTCTTTTCTTAACCTTTTCCCACCTGCAAAACCCTTTTGAAGCATCTTTAGCCGCCGAATTTTGAAAACGTTGTGACAAAAGAAAAAAGAAATCGCAATTTCTCCTCTAGCTACAATGCTTTCAAATGTATTCACTAATTACAATTTTATTTAGAGAGTTTTCGTATTATAACGCAAAGATTTTCAAAGTCATCTACAGCAAAATACAAATTGGTGTATTTTGGTAAGGGTATAAAACCACGATGCAGTCAAATAATATGTACGAAGATGCAATTTGAATCACAAATATTGGATTCAAACAATTGCACCCTGTGTTTTCCCTCTGAAGTGTTATGGGAAACTTTCATCCGCTAGAGAAAAAGTGTTTTGTTTTAACCCCCCATTCCTGCATACAATAAATATGCATCAGACGACTTTGAAAATATCCGTGTCAATGCACAGCAGACGACTTTGAAAATATCCGTGTCAATGCAGCAGACGACTTTGAAAATATCCGTGTCAATGCAGGAGACGACTTTGAAAGTATCCGTGTCAATGCAGCAGACGACTTTGAAAGTATCCGTGTCAATGCAGCAGACGACTTTGAAGTCAAAAATGCATCTGCATGTAGGAAAGGGAACATCATAGAGTGAATACATCATTAAAATGAACTGATCTAGCTAGATATGTCTAATTTGTGAGTTTATTGCTTTGCAGTGGAAAGTAGATAGACAACGGTTTTTGTTCTGAATAAAGCTTTGAGAATCAGATAGACATATTTATCATGGCGTTTTTGTAACACATTGAACTTGGCATTGCAGCACTGAAATTTATATTATTTTCTATCCCCGTTGTTATCTTATCTTTTAAGTCTTTGGTGTAAATCAAATGTTCAGGGCGTTACATAATATGTAACGAAAATGCATTATAAAACATTGTGATGAAAGAAGAAATTGCTCATGATGAGAAATTTTTCCTTTTGCCACAATGTTTTCGACTCTTTTCAATAATTAAACTTCCATTATAGAGATGTCCAATACATTTGCCTAGATCTTTTCAAAGTCGTCTGCTGCAGATGTGTTATTTGTGGGAAAGGGTTAGGTAAATATCTGTCTTGAATGAATATGTTATATTGAAAACAAGATTCATTTGTGTTATATTGAAAACAAGGTTCATTTGTGTTATATTGAAAACAAGGTTCATTTGTGTTATATTGAAAACAAGGTTCATTTTTGTTATGATTAAAGGAATTAACTATCCTACATGTAGATGAGGTAACTTTAAAATTGAATATTCATCTTTCACATTGAAACGTCGAGGTCACGTGACTATGTCTTGTTTTTGTCAACGCCTTTGCACGTAATCAGCATACGATAGTTAAACAGGCAAGGGTTTTTACTGATATGCATTTTCAATTCAATGACCGATATAGACGTTTTAACGAATGGTATTTTGAAACGAAGCGTCTTTTGTGTATGCGTTGTTAACAAACGAACTCGTTTATTTAGATCGAAGATAATTCACAATGACAGACGAGTGAAAATGAAAGAAATACCTCCAAGTCACCTCTATTATTCTGAATTGCATAACATGACTTTGCACATTTTCTCTCAAAATAGTTTTGTGTTATCAATGGTCCGTTCTTTTTTGTTGTCTTACTATGGGAAAACCAACCATCTCACATTGAACACTGTAGATCTAGGCATCATCACGTTCTATTCTTGTTCGTCATCGTTCGACAGTTATTTATAAGATTTAACTCTTTCAGCGCCAAAGGCAATATTGATGTTTTTTACAAACAATGCTGATTTCAGGTGAGCCAGCTCGTAACGAGCTGTCTCACCTGAAATCAGCATTGTTTGCCTTTTCGTTATCAAAATAGTCCAAATTTTTATTACATGAGAAATGAAGACGCCCAATTTTGAACATGGAAAAGTCTACTTTAAACAATTCGGCGCTGAAAGAGTTAAACCTGTTCCCACATACGGATAATATGCAGCAGACGATTGTGAAAGCATTTAGCAAAAAAAAAAAAAACATAGAAAAACTGAAAAAATGAAGGTACAATTGCTGAAAAAAAGTTGCAAACATTGTGTCAAAAGGAGAAAAATGCCCGTTTTAAGCAATTTCTCTTTTTCTCATAATGTTTTAAAAAGTCGTCTGCGTGAGAGGCGTCAACAGGCGTCTTTATGTTGGAAAGGGTTAAGAAAGGTCCGATAAATATTGGCCAAAAGGATCTGATAATATAAATTCCCAGACAGATTGTTATCTGTATTGATAACAAATATGCCCAGTTTTGTTTATATTTAAGATTTTAAAACAATTAAAAGTGTTGGCATGTTACAGCCTATATTCCTGTTATACTATATATCTGTGTTTCCCTACTTCTTACAGCACCAAAGCGGACGGAGCCATGCGAAGTAAAAGACAAGAATTGGTGCATACATGGAACATGTATGGTGTATGTGGAGCTGAAACAAAAATATTGCACGTAAGTTTTATCAAAACACAATAACTAACATAATAAGACAGTTATTACGAAACGTTTCAGTATTTTTTTTTTTTTTTTTTTTGTCTGGCTTTGAATTGACAAATACATTTTCAGCTGATTTCAATAATTCCTTTACAGAAACTGTTTCAGCATTATTTTTATTTCAGCAAGATTGTGGACACGTTTTTGTTTTTTTTAAACATTCATGTATAGGGTTATTTATCACATAAAGCCCTCTCTGGGAGTGTGAACAAATCATATGACAATACGAAATAGCGTATGCCACTACTTGTTTGGTTTCCAGTCTTACGCTCGAGTCTTTGTAACAACGCGGAAACCAAACTATAAAAATGTCGTCACTTCAGCGGGTTCACGTCATATCATTAGTCACTTTGGCGCCCAAACTGGCACATTTCATGTAGAAATATGGTAGACGTTAAGAATTCTTTTTTCGAAATAGGCCCCATCAATCACTTTATGTGAATAATAGAATATCTAATTCTTGTTTATTCATTATCATTTTTTATAAACTCGTTAACTAAGCTGAGTATGACGTTCGCCAAGGCTCGCGGAAGATCATCTTAGTAAACTCGTTTAATAAAAGTGTTAATAAAAAACACTCATGAAACATCCTCTATGTATGTTTAACCATTTTCCCACACCAAGCAAATCAGAAGAAAACGATTTAGAACTTTTTAACAAAATTTGGAAAAGTTCTATAAATGAAAGACAATTATTGAATATAATTGAAAGCATTTGTTTGTTACAATGCTTACACAGAGAGTCTGTAAGTGGGTAAGGGTTAAGTAACGAAACGATTAAATATTGTCCGTATAAATCGAACAGACATAAACAAGTTACGCCATAATCTACTCTTGTAAAGATACCATCTATTTAGTTTTGCTGGAGAATCGCTTAACCTTTTTACCTGACAATATAGTGTAAGGTCGACTGATAGGAACTAATGATAAGAGAAAAAAACATTCGGAATATCGCAAATATCATCTCGGAACAGGGTTGCAAACTTTGCGGGGGGAAGGTAAAGCATGCACCATTTTTTGAGCTTTTTCTCCCTTCAAGTACAATATTATTTTTATACGTCGTCTAATGTAACAGCGTCATTCATTATCTGCAGCAGGTTAAGGGATGATTCTTGCTTTAATTATCCCCGTGTGTTTTACTCCCTGGAATAGTTCCTGTAACTTTTGTTACGATATCAGAGATTGTCACGCCTTGGCCGTTATACTGTTACAATTGTCGGCTCTGGTTTTTGATTTTTTTTTGCCATTTTATCATCGTATCATCTTGGGGAGAAAATCCAACAAAAACAGAAATGCATTAAACCATTTAAGACGTTATATTAAACCGCCTCAATGGTTCTATGGTGGTAGAGCGTTCGCCTAGGATGCGGGAGGTCCCGGGTGCAAGTACCTGGTCGAGTCTTTCAAAAGACTTTAAACCACCTCGGTACGGTAGAGGTCTCGGGTTCAGTTCCTGGTTGGGTCTTGCAACTTACTTTAAAACTAGTAGAACTGGTTTTCCCTCCTCGGTCCTCGCGATTGTTAGGTTAGCCTCACGACTGACTCGCTGCTGTCGGGATAAATGGGCCAATACTACTGGTAACTTACCCTAGGAAAGGACGTGATATATATGAAATGTTTATTGCGGCGTAAAGCAACATACAAAACAATTGAGACATGATAACTTAAAAGAAATGTTATCATTGTTTTCATAAACACACCGACTTCATAATAGAAACATGATGTGTTTGTGAAACACTGATGCCCCCGAATGGCAACATCTAGGTCAAAGGTCAAGGTTGCAAGGTCAAAGAATTTGGTACTGACAGAAAGGTCATGTCACAAGGAATACACATGTGAAATATGTCGACAGACAGACAAAGAGACAGACAGACAGACAGGCCAAAAACTAGATGCCCACCGAATCGGTGATTCCGGGGGCATAAAAATACGCTATTTTAAAAGTACGTATTCCCTCTGTTGTCATGGTGGTGTGTCTTTGGAAATGGTACATTTTAAAGCTTACTGGTCAGACACACAGTGATTGTTAATATGTGCCATGTTGCCTTGATATAACTGAACTACTGTTGAAACTGCGAAAGTCCCAAACAAAACAAACACACAATTGCTTGAACTAATACCTTTGACCTTTAATGCGTAAAAGTGAATAGTTTTTGATAATAATGATAAAATAAAACAGTGGGGAATTAGGTAAATCTAGGATTGTTTCGTGCAATTTCACAGTCTAATCTTGCTTGAAAATATATGGAAATATGAACACAACTCTAATGCAGGAGACACGATTTACTAAATCCTTAAATATTAATTTCGGAAGTGGAAATTGCTCAAGAGATCTATTCATAGCAATAGAGATTTTCCTCTATTTTACCAAGATGATTTCGAAATCGTCTGCTGCAGATTTAGATTATTTATTCGGAATCGCGGTGCAATGCAAAGCCGAATGAATCCCCACAGTATCATCAATCCGACAAGATATCCCGATATTCTTGCACACTTGAACGCAATTACCAGATCTCAAAATATTAGAGAGTTCCCGACATGCGGCTGTAATCTTATTGTTCCCCATTGTTACTCCATAAAACCTTATGTTAGTTAAGCTGAAACTTTTATAATCGTCCATTAGAGACGATTATCATCAAACAAGTACCCACTACATATAGTTTCGAAGAAATAATGAGTCTACTATATAACATGATTTGCTATGTCTGGAACTGTAATTTGGAAATATGTTATCACGGATTGGAGGTCGCGTTCTTTCTGATTTCCGTGCCATTTGGTGCACAACAGTCTGCGTGCGGGTCATCCCTTTTTCACGCAGACGACATTCGGACGCCTCGTGGAGCAGACGACTTTCGAAAGCATTAATGGAAAAGAATAATATCGCTGAAAATGAGCAATGTCTACGTTTCTATGATAATTTCTACTCGTTATTAAGAACCTTGCATCTCTTTAATGTTTTTTTGGTTTTTTTGCGTTTAAATTATCAATATTTTTAAAGCAGACGGCTCTCAAAATGTCAATATCAGGGTAAACGGTTATCGCATATTTCTTCTGAGATTTGGCACTGATATATATGATTCGCCGCCATGGAAATATGTAAATCCTAATCTCTCGTGACCTACTTTAACCCTTTCCCACATACATCAACATTTAAATCGGTAGCAGCTGTGGAATGTATTTGAAAATATAACTAGTGCACATAATTGGAAACATTGCAGCAAAAGGAGAAATTGGTCATTATGGACACATTTTGAACAAATAGCGTCAAAAGGAGTAATTGCCCATAATTACCAATTTCTCCTTTTGACCCTATTTGTTCAAAATGTGTCTGCCAAATATCTGTTAAAATGCAAGTTTGGAACGTGTGAAGCAAGAATTTAGATATGATATTTTAACATTTTCATGTTTCAGGATATAATGTAGAACATTAATAGATAAGTTATTTTTACAAATTTATCGGTTATCTGCAAGTTTATAGAAAATGGTGTAGGTTACCGTAATTTGTATAAACTTTAAGTTTATTTTGAAAAGTTACAATTATAAACATTGTATTTCATTATTTAATGATGATAATGATGCTTAATTATTTTTATTTCTTTTTTATCAACATTATTATAATTATTATTATTTTGATTGGTGTTGTTGTTACAGAAATGAGTATGATTATAATAATTATAAAACATACTTCTATTTTCTTTCAAATGAATATTTAAAATGTGTCATTATATTTCATTTCATGTTACCATTATTATGTAGTGAATATTTATTTAATTTTAATATCATACGGGCTGGTATTTTGGATGAGGTGGCTCATAAATGACATACATACTAGCATATTTCCTTGTTTGTTGTAACATTTTCTAAGCTAAAGCTTTAAACTCATATTTGGAATTCGTCACACGAAAATCGACCTTCGGAATGTTGCGGACAGTGGACACTCAAATCAGCCAGCGCATCTGCGCAGCCTGATCAAGATATTTACTGTTAGCCATTCTAGTCTAAGTCGTCTCGATGAAATTTTTGAGAACGGCTGTGTCCAAGAACCAAGTGTGCAGGCGTACTCGCAACTCCTGATTTGAGTCACCAAAGGTAGATTGGTTACCTCCCCTGATATGTCGCTACAGTATTAGATAAGTATGATCAACGAGGAACCAGTAGACTCCAAATGTGGGGAGGAACCAGTTAACTCCAAAGGTCGATTTTCCCCTGACGTTACTCATTCCAAAACGCCATATTTCCATCTCATTTGGTTTAACATGATAATAGTATCTGTTTTGTTTTTAAAACTCGTATTCATTTTTTCATAATTAAAACCTATCAGCTGAGTTATGTTCTACGAAAACAGCCTTAACCCTTTCCCTCATACGACAATTCTGCAGCATACGACTTTCAACATATTTTGTCAAAAAATAGAAAATATTTATAATTGAATGGATAACCTATGACTAAAAGTGGAAAACAGTGTGGCAAAAGGAGAAATTGCTCGTTTTGAGCAATTTCTTCTTTTGTCACTATGTTTTCAAAAAGCCGTCTGCTGCAGAGGCGTCGGAAAGCGTCTATATGAGGAGAAAGGGTTAATTAAATGCATATCTGATCAGTGTTAAGCCGGATCAATATTCGCGTCCGCGCATTTTAATCCGACTCAGCACTGTACACGTAATGTCCGCATACGTTTTTTATGACAAGTCTGAGAACATTGCGTATTTGAATCCGATTCATAGGCTGAACGGTAAGATATTAATTATTTCCCACCTACAGACGCATTTTGACGCGATTACATCACACGACTTTTGAGAACATTGTGGCAAAAGGGGAACTTGCTAATATCGAGCGCAATTTCTCCATTTGTCACAAGGTTTTTCAACTATGTTGAATAATAAAGCTTTCTTTGAAAGAGAATATCCATTAAATCTGCCTAGATGTGTTTTCAAAAGACGTCTGCTGCATATTTCCTGTATGTGGGAAAGGGTTAATATACACTATTCTAAGATACGCTAATGCTGGTCTACCGGGAGATCCACTCGAGGTTTCATACTGTCCAACCATGTCATTAATAATACTGTATTGTAATATGTAAAACATAGGACTAGACAAGGGGGAGTAAACTGGTCTTTTCCCGCTCGCTATCTCTCTTATTACTCCACCAAACCCTATGTTGTTGGTACTCAAAAGAATTGTCTCAGCGAGACAATTCTTTTGAGTACCAACAACATAGGGATTGAGTGAAAAATAAGGAATTTAGAACAGGGGAAAATGCCCCCTTGTCTAGAGCTATACTATTTTAACCAATTTTAACCCGGTGCTGGTTTTAATGAAACAGATGTCCACCAAATTACAAAGGGGAACGCTGTGAAGAATTCACCATAATAGATATCAAAAAGCTCACAGAGCCCACAGATGGTAGGCCTGTCTATTTATAGGAATGCAGTCTCCACAAACCCCCTTTCATCCGTTCATATCATCCAAACAGCATGGGCATGCGCAGTATCAGTATTTTAAAATATAGTCCAACATAAATTGAAAAATGAAACTGTCTTAAATTTTATATAAATGCAGTTAGATCTAGTTCAAGAGCCGTATAGGACCTGAAGTTCGGTCTGATTTTCCAAAAGGTGTTAGCAATTTGAGCATTTGTGTTTAAATTCAAAGATCTTTGATGTACTGTTTGACTGTGTAGTACTAAAATGTACAATATTAAAGTTAATAGTAACAGTTTATAAAAAATATTTTTCCGAAATTTGAACATGAGAAAAAGGACAATTTATAAGGAAATAAATTAACAGGTACATTTCATAACGAAATAAATAAACGTGAACATAACAACATAATTATGATGAATTTATCTTAACAATTGCATAAATTCATATTTATAAGAATTTAATAGATTTCATATTAACTCTTTCAGCGCCAAAGGCAATATTGGGGGTTTTGAAAACAATACTGATTCAGGCGAGTCAGCTCGTAACGAGCTGTCTCACCTGAAATCAGCATTGTTTGCCTTTTAGTTATCAAAATAGACCGAACTGTTTTTACACGAGAAATGGAGACGCCCGATTTTGAACATGGAATAGTCTACTTTAAACAATTCGGCGCTGAAAGAGTTAAGGGAATCATAGATGTATTATGCAATTATAATATTACTTATTAATGAATATAATACGACTACAAATATGTGCATGTATATATGCTAACACTGACTCACTGACATCGAGCTAAATTGTTTACTTAACACGATATGTTGGAGAATTATCTGCTTTTAAAACATCGTGGGGGAAATGCAACACCTGGACAATCGTCAGATTGATGTTGGTAAAGAATTGATCATCGCTCCCACAATGATTGCAATATAAGTCTCCGTAAAAAAGTGATATCATCACTCCCACAATGATTGCAATAGTAGTCTGCATCAAAAAAGTGATATCATCGCTCCCACAATGATTGCAATAGTAGTCTGCATAAAAAAGTGATATCATTGTTCCCACAAACAATGCAATAGTAGTCTGCATAAAAAAGGTGATAACATCACTCCCACAATGATTGCAATAGTAGTCTGCATCAAAAAAAGTGATATCATCGCCCCAACAATGATTTCATTAGTAGTCTGCTTCAAAAAAGTGATATCATCGCTCCCACAATGATTGCAATAGTAGTCTGCATAACAAAGTCAAAAGACGTCCGTATCACGGAACAGATGAACAACGCATTCAACAACTCTTTCTGGCATCGATATGCCCGCACAAGTGGTTAATACATTTGAGCCGTCCAGTGAGAAAACCAACATTGTGGTCTCTGCGTAAAGTATCGACCCGGATCAGCCTAAGCATCCAGCGCAGGCTTACCCGGACAGACACTTTTCACCTCCTATGATTTTACTGTTTCAGGAATCATTACTCTATATCTATATCCCCCATGAGGCGGAATGTGTCTGCCCGGATTAGTCTTCGCGGACTGAGCAGGCTGATCTGGGTCGATACATTACGCAGAGACCCTAATGTTGGTTTTTTAATGGAACGGCTCATTTATCTTTGCACATTTAACATTAGAAGTAATACTTTGAAAGTATAGGGAAATAAATATAACTTTCGATATCACAATTCATTTTCTGACAAAAAAAGCACGTCTAGATACATATAGATGAATAAGTATTGTACTTGTTCAATGCACGTAAATCAAACGATAAAAGTTTAACAAATGCATGATGTACTTTCTGTCTAACAAGCATCGGCTAAAATCACCATCATTTTTCGACCATCAGTAACATGTCCAAACATGCAACAATAACCGTGGAATTACACGATTTGCATGTTTTTTTCTAAGTAAAACAAATAACCATGTTCATGCAAAATGCTAGATAAATCTGTAAAAAGAAAGAACAACAAAGACGTGCTATGTGCATGTTATGTTTACTAATTACCTAATTCAATGAATGTTCAATACATTTCAAAAACACATCAATACATTTCAAAAACACATCAATAGTTTATTGTATATAGATCTTAAAAAATATATTGCTATTTTCCAGTATACCTCATGCATATTCAACTATCACATGTTTAATATGTTACTAGGTCAGTATACAGGTATGTCACATTACAGTGACAGTTCGATATGCATGAGTAATACCAACTTGTTTTCAGCTAATGAACATCATCACCTGAAAACCAACCTCCAGGAAAAAATCAGCATCTGTCTGTTCCTCCGCGCAGTCAGGATCAGGATTTTCCCTGTTCGCCACTAAGTCCCAAATGCACCAAAACGCATGGGTTTTGGAGACTAATTAAGACTAAAAGCGACCGAACGACTACACAGTTCGGACGTATTTTTGCTATCATCTTCAAACCCGAGGGCACTCCACCGCTGTGCGGCGACTGGTGTTCGATCCCCAGTGGCGGCACGGCGGTCATGGTGGAGTGCCCTTGGGCAAGGCACATTTCCTAGCCTTATACCTAATACTGGTTTCTTTACCCAGAAATTCTATATGAATAAGTGCATTGTGGCCGTGAAATGACTGACATACTATTAAAAACGGCGTAAAACTCCAATCAAACAAAGCAAATCATCTTCAAACTCTTTAAACGTCTGTTTATGTAGTTCGTTGTTTACATAACCGTTTTCAAGGTTTATCTCTGTATACACCTGACAGTTCTCTTTGTTTAATAAACACAATGTTCAGTCAACTGTTTATTGGTCCACTTAGTACAATGCTGTAAACAAAGTTACAAACATGTAGCTATTGATCGATCTGCTAAATGCCCATGCAATTGTATGATATGACCTGGACACCCAGGAGAATGCTGCTGCTTTATTTTACCAATCAGGTTCTGGGTCTATCCACTTCTATTCCCCACTAGTGTTATGTAGGATCGATTGTGCATATCCACCAGTGTCTTCCATTGCCATCTTTATTATCTGTTTGATCTGTCGATTGATTTATTTCTGCTGACGAATTGTCGTAACAAAAGAAGCAAAAAGACATTGGTTGAAATATTATTATTTGGACATAAGATAGGTACATGCTTATGAAGAAATTATTGTAGAAGTACAAGACGTACAGAGTTATTAGAAATTTAATTAGCAAAAACATAAGTATACGTGTACGGAAATTTCTTTACACGTAAATAATTACATACTTAAAAGGATATTGGCTTAATACAAAACCACTTTATTTATTGGTAATATAACAACACGTGTTTGTTATGTAATTGAAATATTTGGACACAAAGATGGAATATGCATATGCACAATCGTTACATCATAACACAAGTACTACACTGCAACTAAGCTTGCAGCCTTTAGCAAAATATTCTACGCTGTAGTTTAGTCTTCCTTTCGTCCTCGTTGGCTGTTCTATTCACAATAACCCCCCACGATATGACAGCCAATGAGGACTCTTGATACTGGTGATTGGTGATTGGTCTGATAGGTCGCACACCCATTCCCTCAAACAGACGACATTTCATGATTCAGCAGCAGGGGACTTTCGACAACATTGTGGGGAAAGACGAACTTCGTCAACTCAAAAAAAAGTTTTCCTTTACCCACAATGTTTTCACTTTTGTATCAAATGTTATCTTCCCATATTTCCCCCATTCTGTTTTCAAAGAAGGCGACTCTAAAAACGTCATACGGTAATGGGTTGACGTTGAACCAAAGTTGAATCGTTGTTGTTGTTCATGTTGGGCTACATTCTTACTTTAACATTGTCGCTTTCTTAATATCTGAAGCAAAATTGGTTGTGGGTTTCTTTACGAAAAAAAAGGGGTAAAAGAAAAACACATTTCAGGAAACTGAAATAGTTCACGATTGGCTTAAATTTAAGCATTCAATTATAACACTTTGAAGGGACTTGTAATTTGCACTGATATATCCCTCGCACATTCCACTTTCACATGATGAATACGTGAAACGGTCTGGGAACACAGATATTCATAGTGTTCACTCACATATCAGTCAAATGACAGCGACATTTCAATGTACATGAAGAATATAACTCATGAGTAGTATAAAGGCCTATTCAGGGCCAATCAAAGATGGCGTATGTGCAGTATCATACCATGTATATAGCGCTACAGACAACAAACTATTCGACCTTGGTTCAATGTCACAAGACCATCTTCCTCCTATTTATTCTTGAAGCTGTGACTTATCTTCTCCTTCCTCTCTCTGATATCCCAATAGGTGTGAGCGAGGATACGGCGGTAAAAGGTGTGACGAACTGATCTTCCCCGACAAAACCAGTATGTATCCGAAACATCTGCAAACATAAAGTAGTAAAAAATACCATCGTGAATTTGACTTTAACAGTTTTTCTTGATACGGAAGACATTTAACGTGTCATCAGAAGATGGTATTTGAAACAATCGTGAGAAGATGATGACTTGCTCGAAACGAGCAGTTTCTTATTTTCTCATAACAATTTATATCTTAAATGAAAGTAGACCGCGTAGTTGTCTTCTCCTAAGGTTATCAAAGAAGACAACTATTAATATACCATATCGGGTGACGGGTTAATATGTCATATCGGGTGAACGGTTTATAAGTCATATTTGCCGCAGTCATTTTGATCATAACACCATTGTGGCAACAAACGAAAAACTTTCCTCGAAACGAGTGATGGTGGTTTCACATGATGGTGTGATGATGTTTAGGCTTTTTTTTTTTTTTTTCGACTACAATTTTAGAAAAAGTTTCATTTTTAATGAGGGATAACCTTAAACATTCATACGTTGCTGTCAATTATGTACCACTGCCTCGTTCTGGTTGTCGAGTATGTACCACTGTCTCGTTCTGGTTGTCGAGTATGTACCAATGCCTCGTTCTGGTTGTCGAGTTTGTTCAGAATAGGAGTAAGGGGATTATGTCCATATTGACGTTGTCTTGTTAGAGTATATGACTGCAAGCAACGGAATAGAAGCCATTGTTGTCATACACTAACTGATAATATTTCTGATCGCAAATGTAGGATTCTAACGACATGGTGTAACAATGCTATGTCAACACCTGTTAGTATACGCGAAACAATATTCGTAATAAAGTATGTCATGGTGCCAGAAAATAGTATTCATCGAAAAGACATTGTTCCTTATGGGAGAACAACGTCTCTGGTTTCTTGCGTTTTAGAAATACTAAATGTCCTTGTACTATGGGTTTCAGAAAGTTCTTGATTTACTTGTAGTTAGTAACTTTTTTCCAATGCTATACTTGTTCAAACTAATTATATGTTCATACTTGCGATAGGGAAGTAAGCTACCTGTCTAGCAGTTGATCTTCAGTCGTCTTATTCGAATACTGAGAAACAAATATACGTTCATAGTATTTAACAAATATAATAAATCGAATTAATAGTCTAATAGAGCAGATTCCAGATGACATGTAAATTGTTGCAAATCGAGAATGTTGCCATTTAGCAACGACATGTAGTGGAAACGTCATAGCTTTACATTTTTTTCAAATTTCATTTCTTCTGAGCTGCTGATCGCGGCGGTCATGGTGGAATGCACTTATACAAGTCCTAGAATTGGTTAGTGACTCGGGCATAATGAATAAATATACTCATATAGAGGAATTACTGCTTAAAACAGCGTTAGCCACAATTTAAGTAAGACAAATTTCGTGCAGCAATAATGTCCTGGGCGTGGCGGTGGTACACACTTGATACCTAATTAGGTAAATTGCATGATATGTATACTTTATTTGTTAGATTGATACGAACATTTAAAATGATGATTATTTGATTACTGGTAACGAACAGCTGAGAATCACATGAAAAACCTATTTACTGCCACATTCATGGACTAATCGGTTTTAAAGTGTTTAATCAATATGAAATATTAAAGAAAGAAATTAAAATCATAAGCGATCACGTGTCCCCTCTTTCTACAAATAAAACGTCAATGTAAACAATTAACATCAAAATTGTTATTGCAATTAACATCAAAATTGTTATTGCACATATCAAAGGAGTTCTCAATTAATTCATTAGCAGATTTTAATAACATGCCTTTCTGATGAAAGATTCCCCGTAATACGGAATGTGGTTAAGTACACAACTCAAGTATCCCATGCAGATATTAAGAAGAATACACTCAGAAATATTAAAAGTCTGTCTTGGAATATAAACCAGTTTCGTGTGCATATTCATGCAGCCCAACACAGACATTTTACTGGGCAATCAATTTATAACTGACCTTGATCGATACAATTTGTTGTCCATGTTAATCGAACAAGAGCCAAACATTTGTTAATTTTTTTACTCTCATAACACCGTCATACGTCAAGTTACATTGTACTTCAGTTTTCCGAAGACAATTTATGATTTATAATCACTATTTTCTTTTTAATATGGAAACACCATTTATAATAATGTTTCTAAATAAAAAAGCATCATCAATTTCATAACGTGTTACATGTTGTTGCTGTTTATAGCACAAATAAACACCGAAAAAGCAATAACATATGACATAGATTAAATAAATGACATATAATACCGAAAAACTTATGACTTGTTCATAATAAATAATATGATGTAAACGAGCACTCTGCTCTAGTCAACATAAAACATTTGAGCCGTCCTGCGAGAAAACCAACATGTGGCCTCTGCGTAATGTATCGACCCAAATCAGCCAGTGAAGTCCGAGTAGACTGATTTGGGCCGACACATTCCCTCTCAGGGGCATAGAGGTATAGAGTAATGATTCCTGAAACAGAAAATCCACATGAGACGAAAAGTGTCTGTCCGGGTAAGCCTGCGCTGCATGCCTAGGCTGATCCGGGTCGATGCTTTACGCATGGTCCACAATGTTGGTTTTCTCGCGGGACGGCTCATTTACTGTCATAATGTGATCGTTAAGTCCGTGCTATTAACACACAGATTGACGTTATTGTGTGTGACACTGGGTCGATTTTAGATCCACACATTGGTTTGGTTGCACCAATTATTTTTTTCCAGCGGAATGTCGTTAAGTACTATGTTAGCGACGTCAAGCGAAAATATACTTCAGAAAAAAATCAATCCTTTCCCACATACAGCAACTCTGCTGCTCACTCTTTGTAAATATCTTGACAAAAAATGCTCAGAGATGCAGAGCGATCTTGAATTGTGCTGGCCGCAATCTCTCGAAGAGCGATTCTCGTTTGTGGTGGCCCATTTTTTACTTGGATAACGTAAATAGTTCATGCAATACTTTCACACATCAATGTTGCATTGTCTCTGTAATTCAATTTTCATTAACGAAGACATATCTCTCATATTCTCAGTATTACTATTAACACATTCAAAATAAATGTGAAATGCTATTTGAATGTCCAAGTTACCTTTCCATAAACCCATTAGTTAGACAGCGCTATTTATACAGCTTCTTTCAATTTATAATAACTGTATACATATGTACCTTATATTTGTATAAAATGCAAGCATAGCAATTGCTATTTCCTATACTATGTATTAACATTGGCAGCTATTAATAGTTTTATAAATTATTTATACATTTGGATATCTCCGGACACATCTATATACTGTATACAATTCAATCATTGTAATTTTTATCTGATTTCTTCTGATATGTTTTAACATTGACAACTATTTACTTTTTTAAATTAACAAATTCCTGTATTCCCCGATAAGAATAAACCAATAGATTAGATATGTAACTATGGAATCAAAATAGGGCCGTTCTACAAATGCAAACTCTATTCATAATGCAGTAAGGTAGAGACTGCATTTAAAATGGTCCTTATTTGATCCCATATTTTTCTTCTCTTTCATTTTTATCCTCAAAGAAGATTGTATACCCGTCCAACGTAACATAGCTAGTTTCTTTATCAGTCTTCAATTCCTACAGTTCATGAAACCCAGCCTTCTTGTCTCTCTCTTTCGTAATTTGACCGATATAATTTATGGGTCAAGTCTTTGGAATTCTATTAATCTAAGACAGTGAAACGGTATGCTGCTTTTTTGTCTTCATATAGCGTGCCTTTAAAGATTATCTTATCGTGCATGATACCAAAGGCATATTGGTATGTATTAAGCTAACTGCACTGAAGAAAAGGAGCTAATATTCAATGTACAATACGGTCGCGATCTGCACTATATTCAAGTTTTAAACGATTAGTTCAGAAATGTAACTAGTGTATCTCAAACGTTACATACGTTGCGACTTACTAATAGTTAGTAAAATAGGAGTACCAGACATGACATATAAGTGAAAAAAAAAGACAATTACGATAAAAACCTCTGAGAGCAACCCTTCCTATTTAAAGACAAAGTGTTTGTACAAAAATTGACAGCATTGTAGGGTTGCTGTCAGAGGTTTTAAGTAATATTTCATTTTTCAATAATATTTCAAAACCTCGTTTACTGCTACAGAGTAAAATGTCGTCTTAGTTTAAAATCATTTGAGATAATAGATAAAGGACACGGGTTTTGAATTGTTTCCCGTGTAGTTTAGAATTATAGCGCCAGAGACAATAAAAAATAAATGGATTTCTGAACGATATTTACATTTATGTAGGTTTTAAGGCAATCATATCGGCCCCCATTACAACGCTATCTACTTGTTACTAGTTCTTCAGATCCTCACCCTTGTACAGACAACGCTGCTTTATGCAGCTGTCGACCTTTTAATTAAATGGTAAGATCGACCATAGTCGGAGATCCCCTGGATCAATCCAAGGTCGAGTTCTGGATCAATCCAAGGTCGAGTTCTGGATCAATCCAAGGTCGGGTTCTGGATCAATTCAGGATTGGGTTCTGGATCAATCCAAGGTCGAGTTCTGGACCAATCCAAGGTCGGGTTTTAGATCAATCCAAGATCGGGTTCTGGATCAATCCAATGTCGGGTTCTGGATCAATCCAAGGTCGGGCTTTAGATCAATCCAAGATCGGGTTCTGGATCAATCCAAGGTCGGGTTCTGGATCAATACAAGGTCGGGTTCTGGATCAATTCAAGGTCAGGATTCGGATCAATCCAAGGTCGGGTTCTGAATCAATCCAAGGTCGGGTTCTGAATCAATCCAAGGTCGGTTTCTGAATTAATTAAAAGGTCGGGTTCTTAATCAATCGAATGTCGGGTTCTAAATCAATCCAAGGTCGGGTTCTGAATCAATCCAAGGTCGGGTTCTGAATCAACCCAAGGTCGGGTTCTGAATCAATCGATGGTCGGGATCTGAATCAATTCAAGGTTGGGTTCTAAATCAATCCAAGGTCGGGTTCTGAATCAATTCAAGGTCGGGTTCTAAATCAATCCAAGGTCGGGTTCTAAATCAATTCAAGGTCGGGTTCTAAATCAATCCAAGGTCGGGATCTGAATCAATTCAAGGTTGGGTTCTAAATCAATCCAAGGTCGGGTTCTAAATCAATCCAAGGTCGGGTTCTGAATCAATCCAAGGTCGGGTTCTAAATCAATCCAAGGTCGGGTTCTAAATCAATCGAAGGTCGGGTTCTGAATCAATCCAAGGTCGGGTTCTAAATCAACCCAAGGACGGGTTCTGAATCAATGCAAGGTTGGGTTCTGAATCAATCCAAGATCGGGTCATGCAGCAAAATACCTAAGAAATGGAAAAAAGTGGCTTCCCTACTTCACTCTCAGAATTTCGGGGATAATTTAGCATCACAAAAGGATACATGTGATGCTGCAGTTTACTGAGAGAACGAGGTGATGTGACCGACTGACCTACTCACGTAATCATTCCTACGGTGGTGTAATGGAAGAGTGACCGCCGTGGGTGTAGGCGGTCGCAGGTTCGATCCCCGACCTGGCCATAGTAATACCTTAGACTAAAGACATTGTAGTAATGACTTCCCCTCCACTTGTCGCTCAGGATTGTTGGGTAAGCATTACGACTGGTGTCAGGATAAATGGACCCGTAATACTGGTAATTTACCCAGGAAACGCCGTGAAATACCCGAAACCTTGTTGAAAGTGCCGTAAGACACCATGCAATCAGATACTGACCTAATCGTCATATATTCCAATATGTCAATTCAACTGTAAAACTATTCCTGACATCGAACCGTGACTCGTCTTCGAGTATTGTGACCAGGATCCAATTCAAACTTTAAAAAGTTCAGCTTTTAATTACCGCAGAAATCTCGTTTGACAATGATCGTTATTCGAGGCCTAGTTACTGTCAAAGTTAGAACATAAAACCTGTCAGAATTATGATTTAACCCCCCACCCCTTTCCTACATACAAGTAATTCTTCAGCAGACTTTGAAACATGTATGCAAAATCTGTGCTAGGAACAAAAAAATGTAAACATTGTGGCAAAAGGAGAAATTGCTCATTATGTCTATATTAGGGAGAGGGATGAGGGTTGAGGGTTGGGAAATTAAAACAACTTTGCAGGGAATAGAAATGTAAGAAGCGTTCAGAGATAATGTGATGTAAAATCAATAAACGGTAACGTTTTAAAGTGTTTGGTCTTATTTTTCGAAACATTCAAATTAAGCAAACCAGAAAAGCAAAAAAATACTTTTTTAAGTGATATAAATGAATATAATAAACAGGGAACTCAAAATCATCTAATGTCTTCGCCTGTTTCTAAATCATGACTTTAACAGTTACACTACTTTTGAAAGGCATATTGCAGGATTAAAGAGACAATCAAAGATATTTCTGAGCAATTAAATCCAAGATCAACAACTGCAAAATGTGCAGACCGATTTGAATCGGTATTGTAATCTTACTCCTTTTTCAACGATAATAAAAAGAAAAAATCCTGAATATTTGTCTATTTGAACTCTCAAAACAATCGAAATTAAGCGATCCCCTGTTTTTTAGATTCAGACAAAAGAATGATAAAAATGTCTAGACAAAGAATTTTTCTTTTCTCGAAATAAAACAATAAATCAACACCATTGTATATCCCCCTGCTAGTTTGTATTCTGTCTTCGTTCGATTCAGGGATTATCAAAGACACATATGGGACAAATCAGGAAATAAGTAATAACCTTCATAGATATACTTAAACGGCTGAACATTACATTCGAGGTCAATTACTTTACTTGTCATATAACATCTCAAGGTTTGTCTAGAATTCGGTCGAATAGCTTTAGTCTCAAAATATTACATTTCCCCCCCATCCTTCTCATTGGATAATGACGGAATTGTCGTGTGAGGGGTCGTTGAGCTCGAATCTCGACCTAGCCATTCATTGATTCTGTTGTGGATTCGAGTTTAACAATATATGAGCCGTCCCGCGAGAAAACCAACATTATGGCCTCTGCGTAATGTATCGACCCAGATCAGCCTGCGCTGTCCGCGCAGACTGATCCGGGCCGACACATTCCGTCTCTGGGAGATAGAGGTATAGAGTAATGATTCCTGAAACAGAAAATCCACAGTAGGCGCAAAGTGTCTGTCCGGATTAGCCTGCGCGGCATGCTTAGGCTGATCAGGATCGACACTTTACGCAGTGGCCATAATGTTGGTTTTCTCGCGGGGCGGCTCTTATTCGAATTACCACCTGTTCAAATGTTCGCGAGTCCAATGTATATTATTATTTTAGGTATCATCAACATACACGTGTTACCCTCTTATAACGTACATTGTGAAGTAAACTTATTTTAAAAATATTAAAACATACATAATTATTCGAACAGTTCCAATTCAGTTTGTCAAATAAATTTTGTTTTCCATTTCATATAATCACTACGTTTCCAATTTACAATTGTTTTTGGTTTTGTAATATTTGTGTTTATATTAATAAAATTGTCTGAATGACTTGTATTGCTACAATGACTAATGTCTCTTCCACCCATTTTGTAGGGGAACACAAACTTGCTCAAGACAGAAACCTCGTTATTGTTGGAATCATCAGTGGTATATTACTTTTTATTGGCATCTGTGTTGCGTCGTACTTCTTGGCCAAGTAAGTAATCACTTCTTTATCACAGTCCCGAGTCTCGACACTAACGTGATAGGCCTTTTGGACATTCGAGAGAAGTATAAATCCTGATCAACATGGTCTGTACTGGTTTTTTCGTTTTTCGTTCAGCTAATGAACAATACACGAATAATCTAGCGCAGATTCGAAATCATGATTACTGTTTGACAATGAAAGCTGAACTTAAAGTTCAAATCAGGTTAATGTCCGAAAGCCCTATATATTACGTCGAAACTCTTACATACAAATATATAGTATAATCATGATTGCCTTAAATATTAAATGGTGATTATGATTATTATTCGACAATGAGGTATAGCTTTTCTCTTCTGTCTCTGAAAGCGTTTTCTTTACCCTTTCCAACGTATGACAATTCTGCAGCAGACGACTTTGAAAACATATTGGCAAAAATGTGAAACATCTCCATAAATAAAAATTCAATCATTAAAAAGAGTTGAAAACATTGTGGCAAAAGGGGAACTGCTCATCATAAGCAATTTCTCCTTTTGCCACAATATTTTCAAAAGTCGTCTGCTTCAAATGCGTCGGAGTGCGTCTGCAAGTGGGAAAGGGTTAACTGTCTCATAGCCAAATCTCTGCGATTTCTCCCGATTTCTCCGGTCGAAGGGCAGACGGTTTTCATTAGGAAAGGTCTTAGTGACATCGCTATGTGATCACTTACATGACACGAATTTAGATTATTTTTGTTTTCGATTGAAAGAAGAAATAAGCCGTCCCGCGAGAAAAGCAACATTATGACCTCTGCATAATGTATTGACCCAGATCATCCTGTGCAGTCCGTGTAGACTGATCCGGGCCGACAAATTCCGTCTTAGGGGGATAGAGGTATAGAGTAATGATTCCCGAAACAGAAAATCCACAGGAGGCGAAAAGTGTCTTTCCGGGTTAGTCTGCGCGGCATGCTTAAGCTGATCCGGGTCGATATTTTACGCAGAGTCCACAATGTTGGTTTTCTCGCTGTCGGCTCAAATATGCTACTGACTTAAAACGTTGTAAGGATGGATGCATTAATGTTGCTATAGTGTTGCATAGTAAACGGCTTAGCAGCATTGCAACCGAATATTGGAGTATTTTGAATAAATAATTTACGCTGTTTGATACTTTCAGAGTCTATTGCAATGAAATCTTCAAAGTTGAAAAGAAGTGTACAAGGAAAAGTGAAACTTAAATATTGATACAGTCTTACTTACCTGGAAGACAATGTTTTTGTTTTTAAATTTTGCCAGATAACTTATTTCGTATACAGTACACCAATTGCGGGCTTTCATTTCAGTAAATACCTGATTTAAACCTGATAATTTTTAAACTGAGGTAACGCAGAAAAATAAAACTTTTACAAAACAACTTTGTATCAATTAAGGTAGGACACCTCATTATAAGTTCGACAACTTCCGTACAATGTCGGCGATTTTCTGTGGAAATTACCTACAAGCCAACGATAAATAACGATCTCTAACGACCTCATACGGAAATTACCGATTATTAGAGATGTTCTTCATTAATACTATGTTTCTCTGCTTTGACTTTACAGACGACGTCGAGATCAGTTCTATCGACGCAGACGACAGAGAAATAATGGCAACATCGAGGACAACATTCCACAAATTTATAGACCATTAATAGGCTGTGATGATATTGATGGACTCAAAAAACAAATGGCTGGGTTCGGTGTACCGAAGGTAAGGTTCTTAGATTTAATATCAACCCGCGTCTGACGATTTTGCGTGGGTGGAGTTCTTGTCGCACCTTCGTTCAGTGAATAACCATGTGTGTCTGTGCATATTTTGACCGCTTCGGCGGTATGGTGGTATAGTGGTATAGTGGTAGAGCGTTCGCCTCGTGTGCTAGATGTCGCGGGAGCGATCCCCGGTCGAGTCATACCAAGGAATATATAAATGGTAGTAATTGCTGCCCCTCCATGGAGCTCAGGGTTTCGGGGTTCGCATTACGACTGACTGACTGGTGTCAGGATAGATGGACCAGTAGTACTGGTCACTTACCCAGGACACGCAGTGATATAACTGAAACATTGACATGTCGGATTCGAATAGAATATCCTGATACGTCATAAAAAAGGATCTATCTATATCGGACAATACAACACTCTGAAATCGTTCTTTGTGCTCAGAAATAAATTCCGTGCTCTAAATGAGACTTCTGATTGCTTAATTTCGAGAAATAATTTACGTCTGAGCAATCAGATCATGTATTACAAGTTCTGAGAACAGAGGAAGCGTTTATAGGTTTGAAGATCGCAGTCAGTTTATCCTTGTGTGTTTGTTTGTTTACTTGCGGCTCTAATGGACGTCGTATACAGCTAAGCAACGATATCAGACCATGTACCTATTTGCACGCAGGAGCCAGTCACTAGAATTGCTTGTGGTCAATATACTTCCTATGAGATATAGTTTAATAAATTAGTGCTCCGGAAAAACAACCTCAGTGTATTTATGACCAGTGTGGTTGCAGGTCAATCTCCACGTTTCAACTAGCTCATACAAACGTTCGCTTCTTTTAAAAGAAATTGAACGCTTTTGTCACTACTGGGCGAACAGTGTTGTTTCCAGATTGGGCTTTGGGAATGGCATCTAAGGTTAATATTCATGGAGCACCGCGCATACATGTAACCTATCAACAGGAAATGACGTCATATAGGACATATATGTTGACATAAAGAATACTTGTGACTGTATCCTGTTATAATTGCGTGTTGTTTACATTATCATTCTCATCATCTCCCCAGTCGGACCATATCTACTATCATATGTCGGTATGTGAGGCAAACGGCTTTTGAGGCAAATGCAGAAGGCTTGAAAACATGTGAGGGAAGAGAATTGCTCAAATGAAGCACACCATTTCTTTCCTTACAATGGTTTCAGTTTTATATCAAAATTATGCTTTCCATTATTCCAGATTGTTTCGTCTTTTTAGCTCACCTGAGCTTTGCTCAAGGTGAGTTATTGTGATCGCCTTTGTCCGGCGTCCGTCGTCCGTCGTGCGTCAACTTCTTCTCCTCAGTAACCAGTGGGTCAATTTGGATGAAACTTCACAGAAAGCATCCTCTCAATGACCTCACCAGAATTCCTTCAAATTTTTGGGATCCATGCAAAATTCTGGTTTCATGGCAACGAAACCGAAAAAACTTCAAAATTCTTCTTCTCCAAAATTGGGTGGCAGATTTTCAAATAATTTTGTAGAAATGTTCCTTGGATGACCCTCTATCAGATTCCTTCAAGCCGTGTTGATTGGTTGCAAAAACATGGCCGCCAGGGGGGGCGGGGCTATTTTGCCTTATATGGCTATAGTGCAAACTTAAAAAATCTTCTCCTCCAAAAGTGTCAGGCCGATTTTCAAATAATTTTGTAGAAATGTTCCTTGGGTGATCCTCTATCAGATTCCTTCAAGCCATGTTGATTGGTCAAAAAACATGGCCGCCAGGGGGCGGGGCTATTTTGCCTTTTATGGCTATAATGAAAACTTAAAAAATCTTCTCCTCTATAAGTGTCAGGCCGATTTTCAAATAATTTTGTAGAAATGTTCCTTGGGTGACCCTCTATCAGATTCCTTCAAGCACTGTTGATTGGTCGAAAAACATGGCCGCCAGGGGGCGGGGGCTATTTTGCCTTATATGGCTATAGTGAAAACTTAAAAAATCTTCTCCTCCGAAAGTGTCAGGCTGATTTTCAAATGATTTTGTAGAAATGTTCCTTGGGTGACCCTCTATCAGATTCCTTCAAGCCATGTTGATTGGTCGAAAAACATGGCCGCCAGGGGGGGGGGGGCTATTTTGCCTTATATGGCTATAGTGCAAACTTAAAAAATCTTCTTCTCCAAAAGTGTCGGCCCGATTTTCAAATAATTTTGTAGAAATGTTCCTTGGATGACCCACTTTCAGATTCCTTCAAGCCATGTTGATTGGTCAAAAAACATGGCCGCCAGTAGGCAGGGCTATTTTGCATTATATGGCTATAGTGAAAACTTAAAAAATCTTCTCCTCCAAAAGTATCTGGCCGATTTTCAAATAATTTTGTAGAAATTTTCATAGGGTGACCCTCTATCAGATTCCTTCAAGCCAACTTGATTGGTCGGAAACTATGGCTGCCAGGGGGCGAGGCTTATATAGCTAAAGTGAAATAAAAATAAAAAATCAGGTGAGCGATTCAAGGGCCATCATGGCCCTCTTGTTTTAGATTCGCATGGGCTATTTTTAAAACTATTTGATAGTATATGAAATATCTAATCAGTGCAACAGTTAATAAAAGGTAGAAGCAATCCATAATGGAAGTATGTCGGTTTCTAGACGTAGGTATTATCCGACAAGGTCAACCTCGTTCTGACATTTATGCATATTGTTTTCTATTATGACGCATAATTATGTATTTGCATTAAGCTGTGTGCAACTAATATCATGTTCGTGTTCATAAAATAAATGTCAAAGTGGATGAAAACACATTTGCTATGTCATAATGAGGTTGTTGTTAGTATATAAGCTCGGTGATTTCCGTCCGAAGTCGAAAGAGAACGGAAATGACCGACAAATCCACGAACTAGCCGATCTCTAACGACCTCGTACGGCAATTGCCGAAACCATTAGGGATTTACCTTGATATACGTCTTTACACAGACGTTCAGTATCAAGTTTATATAGTCGAGTAATATCGGAAATATCTACAGGTACTCCCCGATGACAGTTTATCAGTAAGTATTTTGTCCGCTTTCTCGTTATAGTATTTAGCGAAGAAATAGACCATTGTTATTATAGCTCGTTGGTTGGTTACAAATGTACCTAACATGCTGTTAGGTTGTTCTCAAAACAGATGTTCGCTGGGTTTATAAACTATGAACGGTGTGTTAGGCTAACATATCGTTTATATAACTGATAAAACTAATAACCACCTAACGAACACTGTGTTAGGTAAATTTGTACAGACCCATGTGACAAATGTATTGGCCAATCAATTCCGATGAATCATTGTCGTATTTGTCGACCATATAAATACAAGTAAACAGAGAACCAGCCTAGAAGCGACTCATCCCATTTGCCTTGATAATTGCAGGGCTACAACTGCATCCGTTATTTACTCCCTGTACTATATTGACAAATTGTATTTATATGTAAAAAAACAAACAATCAGTTGATTCATTGATTGATATTTTGATATATATAAGGAACATATTGTTGCGAGACCAAGTGTCCACGCCCCCGAGTAGACAATACTGGTACCTGTATCACTACTTCAACATAATTTTTCTTATACTATATACCATGTATAACTTTTAAGACAGAATCAATAAAATAAAAGTTATATTCTAAATAAAAGAAATGACATAATTTATACATGAACTATATAACTTATGATTGTAGTGTGAACCACGCCCAACTACCACAGTTTAAATGACGTAAAAGCTTGTTACATCTTATTTCTGTGGTGTACCATTACCCTATTCGATACCGTACTTTTCACTGACGTATTCAATACGGAATTTTAATATGTCGTGTTTGAACTTCCGCATGAACATCTGCATGCATACATGTACAGGTATATAATAAATATATATATATATGTGTGGTATATGATACCAGGTAATGTGACTAGAAAAGGAAAACGCTCATTAAAATCATTAGCACATCTGATTAACTAATCGTTTACATGTCCAGAGTGAAACACCTTTAATCCACAAGAGTTGCTGATTAGATAAAACAGGATATGTAATGATATAATATGATATGTAATGATAAAACAGGATATGTAATGATATAACATGATATATCTACGTAGTTGCGAGGGTGTGTCTCGGGGATCGAATATCGCTTAGTTACCCTTGTCCTTATTCAGACGGTGTTCAATAAATTCTAAGCAGCAGTCAGATTTTAACCCTTTCCCTCATACGACAATTCTGCAGCAGACGACTTTGAACATAATTTGTCAAATAATGGAAAATCTCTATCATTGAATGGATAACCTATGACTAAAAGTGGAAAACATTGTGACAAAAGGAGAAATTGCACGTTTTGTGCAATTTCTTCTTTTTGTTACTATGTTTTTAAAAAGACGTCTGCTGCAGAGGCGTCAGAAAGCGTCTATATGAGGGAAAGAAACTAGCAATTTCGCCTTTTACCACACTGCCTTCAACTGTCTCAAGTTGTGCTCAAAACCTTCGTATTTGTTTTCACTGAAATGTTTTCGAATCAGAGGACTCGTAAACTATACTTTCAGGTAAAAACAGATTAAAGATTATACTGATAACAGTGTACCGACCTTTACGCATCAAAGACGAGACTATATCACACATCAAAGTGTTTAACCCAGAAATATCTGTTTGAAAAACGTTAACCCGCTAATGTTCCAATGGAGTCAAACCACGACAAAACGTGTTTTCGATTTTAAAGGCAAAGTGCGACGATCCTGATTCGTCTGCGTAAATGTACCGTTTAACCGAACCGTTATTGTTCGCTGATGCCCCATGTTACACTCTAGAAAGGCGAACATTGAGCTGTAACGTATTATTCCCATTTAAAGAAATGTGCGATTATACATGTACCATGCGTATCATTTATAACGAACATATTTTAGGTACATTTTCAAGCGGCGTGGCTTAATTGATGGTATTTATGTTCTAATCATATTCTAAGACGAGCGCCCCATTTGATTATGCCATTAATCATAAATCAGTACTTCTGTTCGTAGCTGCGATAAGCCGCTAAAAACTGCGTCTGTTATTCATTCCAAGGCCAAGGTCTACGGAGGGTGTCTTGTCTGTATCGAAATACCTCGTGAGAGGCTGTCTTGGAAAACCAAACCTTGGAAAGGATATGCGACCAGTGTAGATTCAGATTACCCTGCGCATCTGAACATCGTTACTCTTTAGGTCGTATAGCATACATACGAAAGTAGTTTTGTTTTTCAACATTTGCAACTACTACGCAAAGGTTGGTTTTCCCTGACCACTCATTAAGTATATCAACATATCTTGATAATTTACAAACGTTACAATTTCTCCTTTAACCACAAACTTGTCTGTTGTAAAGATGTTAATAAGATAATTGATTTACATTTGATTTCAACCATTATGCAAAATATATATTGTTATATAAAATACTTGTATTTGAATCAAATTCTAACTCTGGTTCATTTAGTTCCCTTCGTGGTCTTTTGGCGGGGTTTTCATAATAAAATAAAAAATAAAAACAATTGACGATTTATGTTCATTCAAATTAAACAGGCGACATTAGCCCGACTATATTCATAGCTTAAGAAAAGAACAATATTTCACGTCCCCAAATCCTTATTCGACCCTCAAATCCTGTGTTGTAGGTACTCAACAGATTCGTCTCAGTTAGACGATTCTTTTGAATACCCGCAACATATGGTTAAGTTGATTCATAAAGGTGATATTATTGTGAAAAGACCAGTTTAGTCCTCTGTGTTTAGTATTCTGCCAAATTCATTCAAATGGACGTTTTTCTACTTTCAGGGAACCCAAACAATGGAGACATGTTTCGTAGGTGAGGATAAGAACAATTTACACCTGTACATAAACCCTATGACCGGCTATATAGGAAACAAAAACGAGAGAAAGACGGCGGTTTCGATGGAGAATACTCCAAGACCCACGTACAACGGAAGCAACGAGAGTCTAGAGAAACAGAAGAACGAACACCCGGAGAGCAATAGTGACAACAATAATAAATCTAACCCAGGTAGTAAGAGAAACAGTATAAATAACTCGGCATCGGACGGGGGGCCTAGTGAAATATTCAAACTCATGAATGACCTTAACCCTAAAAAGAAATCAGGTGGGACGGATAACCCTGCAAACACTGGTGCTAATAAACCTAATATTCCAACCGCGGCAAGTCCGACGTCAACCATCCCGCCAGCCTTGCATCTGGACACGGATAGCGAGGACGAGGTTCTTAATGACGACGTACCACTAACGCCGCTGCATATAAGTGAGGACGATGAAGATAACAATGCTACTTTTCCAAAAATGAAACCCAAAACTAACAATGTAAATGCTGGGATTACCCCCGAAAAAAAATTGAACGAGACGCCTAGAAATAATAGTAGTAGTAGTAATATAAGGAATGAGGCTAAATCAAAACAACATCCCCCTAGACAGCCCCCACCGCAATCACAACCTAGACACCCTCATCCAAAACAACAACCACATCCAAGTCACCATCCTAGACAAGATCCAAGACAAGATCCAAGACAAGAACCAAGACCAGAACCAAGACAAGAACCTCGTCATGAACCGCGACAGGATCCAAGACAAGAACCGCGACAGGATCCAAGGCAAGAACCGCGACAGGATCCAAGGCAAGAACCGCGACAGGATCCTAGACAAGAACCTCGTCTAGACTCGCGACAAGAACCACGTCAAGAATCAAGGCAAGAACCGCGACAGGATCCTAGACAAGAACCGCGACAGGATCCAAGGCAAGAACCGCGACAGGATCCAAGGCAAGAACCTCGTCTAGACTCGCGACAAGAACCACGTCAAGAATCAAGGCAAGAACCGCGACAGGATCCTAGACAAGAACCGCGACAGGATCCAAGGCAAGAACCGCGACAGGATCCAAGACAAGAACCTCGTCTAGACCCGCGACAAGAACCACGTCAAGAATCAAGGCAAGAACCAAGACCAGAACCTAGGAAAGACCCAAGACAAGAACCAAGACCAGAACCGAGACAAGAGTCACGACAAAATCCAAGAGAACAGCACAGGCAACAACCTAGACCACCGCATCAGCACCCATCCAAGCCACCACAACAACAACAACAAAATACAAATTCCCAACAACACCCAGTACCTAAACACCCAAACCCCCCTCCTAGGCAACAACAAAATCCCAATAACAAACAAAACCCACCTAGACAACAAACTCCACTTAAGCAACCACACCACCATCCACCAAGACAACATCAACAACACCCAAAACATCCCCGTCAGCCTCGATCTGACAATAAACCAGTAAAACAAAACGAGGCTCTTGAAGCACCTGGTGACAAACTTTATGCAAGCACGAGCTCTAGTGGGTACAGTGATTCTGATAGTTCAACTACGACGGAAGGCTGTGATTCGCCGGATACCGCATTTGTCAATTCGCAGGATTTATCCGAGCAGGCCGCCTTTCGTGAAGCAACACCAACAACAACTACACCGACAACTGAGACCAATTGGAACGAGCAGGGGTCCCCGGAATCGCGCCAAACCAAAGTTTCCTCAAAGTATAAGCCACCCCCGGATATTGGGATCAGTCGTGACCAATACTATTCAGCGTCGGGACCTAATTCACCTGGCAGAAAGGGAGCTGGAGTTAGGGACCACGGTAGAAATCACAGACAATCTAGATAAGAACAATACAATACTATAATGCCAATATCTCAATGGCTAACAGTGTAGAGACATAAGGACCTCTGTGGCTTCGCATGTTGCTCTGGATTTAATGTGGTCGCAAATGCTGTTTCGACTGATTTTCTAGTGCCAAGCTCAAACTCAAAATGAGTGTTGAATGAAACAAGGTTATAAAGGGCTGTTGCGTATGGCCTGGTCGTTCTAGCATCGTTTACTTTAAAGGGACTGTCTATCGATTTAAATGATTAATTGGTCAGAAATGTTATATAAGTACGTAGGTATATTCGCAAAACATACTGCTTTAACATAGAAATATGCCCATTAATTGCAAAGTTTTATCTAAAACATGCTTTTTCTGGTAATATGTGACCTAGTAGCCTATTATACCTATTTTTACTATTTTGTTGCAGATATGCTTTTCTATCGGCTGAATGGTTCAATAAAAAACTACTCGAAAAGGATAAAGTTAAATTGCTTTGCTTCATTGATAGTAGTTTTAACTGTTTGCAAATTATGACCCATACATCGTGAGACAGTCCCTTTAATGTATTCAGATTCGCAGGACGAATGTTACTTAAAGTTACAATGCCACAATTAAACTGACATTTGAAGAATCTGAAGTACGATTCAGATTAGTTTGCAGAACTGTATGGCCTCCCGGGATCGTAAATGCTCACCAGTGACTACCTTGGTGCGTATACGAGGACGTAATATGATCTGGGTATTCCCTAGTCGCCATTTTTTTTCGAAAGTCAGTTTTCAAATTGCGTTACTCGAATTTGACCGGGTTATTGTTGTGTTGGGTAAAGAAACAAATTATCACAGAGTTAGGTTTGCATTTAAGGGTTCGTTTTTAGTGTACAGATGATGATCAAATGATGCCACAGGCTAATTATTGTAAATGTACGTATCTAGATCATTCAAAGGGACATAACCTGTATTAATGTTCTAGACAATATTTCCTTAGTTAATCGAACCTATTTTCTCGTTGTTAACGGACAGTGCAAAGATACACGACATAGAATGATAATAAAGCCAAGATTTAAGGAGACCGCCCGTAGGACGGTTAGAAGCAATGTCAATTCAAATACAGCAATGAACATGTGATAACTCGATGTCTGAAGGGATCAATGCATTTGTTTGAGTTATCGACGTAGTTCAATGAACTGTCGATTTATGTTTAACTCATTTATGTTTGTTCTGCTTCGCAATTAATTTGAACGTAAGTGGTTAATTTTGAAAAGCAAGTCAGTGAAAAAATTGTACCAATAAAACAGTGCAGCAGCAGTTCTTATTGTTCGTATGAGCAATCAGAACGGCCATTATGGTGTTTTCAAGACAGATTCATTCTTTGAAATAATTCGAGTTAAATGAAGTTAACAGATGTTCGAGTTATCGCAAGTTCACGAACATACGTGTTTAGTCATACCAGATCTTGAGAGATGATCCGACTTCGTCGAAGCGCAAACTGATCTGGATGTTCGAGTTATATTTTGTGTATCGAGGTTATTATTCCTTTGATGTTTTCCGTCCATTTGGTTCAGTGAGATCTTGAAACAGGAGACGCTTGCTATGTTGAATCGAAATGGTACAAATGTCCCTTTTGATTTGACGTCGATCAAACCAGTGGGAAATAAATACATTCGACTTCTTAGGAGTATTCAAGTAATGTGTACAGGTTACGTCCCTTTAAAAAAATAAAATTGTGTCTCATAATTAACTGCTTAACTCTTTCAGCGCCAAAGGCAATATTGAGATTTTTGCAAACAATACAGATTCAGGTGAGTCAGCTCGTAACGAGCTGTCTCACCTGAAATCTGCATTGTTTGGCTGTGAGTTTTAAAAATATTCCAAAAATCCTATAACATGAAAATAGAGTCGTCCGAGTTTGAACGTGGAAGAGTCTACATTAAACAATTCGGCGCTGAAATAGTTAAAGTTAATTAAAATAGTGCTCTGTCGTAATCGATCGCTTCACAGATGTATATTTCGATTTGTTATTTTGAGTCTATCATTTTATATTTGTCAACGTTGAATTTAATAAAACATCACTTTCTTTTCGTAATCAGTAGTAACATGTAGTTCCATATATTTACATTTTCCCCACAGACATGAGTGTATAGTCAAAGAAGGGAAAACAAGGGAATATCCCTATCAATCGAAGTATATTGATTGGAAATATTTGAAAGTCTTGTGACAAATGTAAAAGTTTCTCACCAAGAGCAAATTTATAACAATCCTTTTTTAATAAAAGAAAACATGATACTGGCGTGTCCAAAAGCCTATGCATTTTTGGAAACGTTTTTCTTCCAGCGTGTTGGACTTGTTGGTAGAGTATGAGAACGTCCCATCTAATCGGGACCTTTATCTCAATTATCACGACCCAACATTTCACATCACATATGTAAACACGTATATGATTAAGGTTAAAACGTTTTCAGAAAGTAAAATCTTTGAAGAACTTGGAAAAGTCACTATTTGCGAAAATTAAGTGTTGTTTGTTTTTATTCAAGCGCGAGTAATCATTCCAAATATTTTCAGTGTAAATAAACATTTTATTTATGGTGAACGTTAGTTGTATATAATGAAACCTTTTTATACAGGTATTATTTAATTATGTATTTATTTGCTTATCGCTCTCACTATTACAGAGGACTGTTGATGTCTTTGAAGAAAGACAAAATTAGAAATCATTTTTGAAATAGGAGAACATACTAAAAAGTGACAAGTTCACTTTCCAAAATGTTGTCCAATTTTTTAATTATAGTTTAAAGTATTTTATTTCATTCTCCGATGTTTTCAAAACACCTTCTTCTTTAAGTCGAACTTTCGTCATCGTCAATGAAGAATTTGTTAAATATACAGTACTATTGTCTTCTGTTAAGTATTAATTTTGTAACTAGTTGCTGAAGCCTTTAGTAAACATTCCATTTTGATATAATTCATGTCAAGTATATTGCAACATCTGTATTCTACACCACAGACGAAAGTAAACCCTTGCTCTTGGTGCAGACGACAGTGTATAGTATTGAAGCAGACGCCATTTGAAAACGTTGTGTAGAAATGGAATACTGCTCGTTCTGACATTCTTTCCCGACTTCGAGTTGTTACTCCAAATTGCTCAGATGATATCAGGGGAGACGACTCTGAAATGAAAAGTCCCGCGATAAAAACCAACATTGTGGACTCTGCGTTAAGTATCGACTCGGATCAGTCTAAGCATGCCACGCAGGTTTACCCTGATAGACAGTTTTCCGCCTTCGGTGGATTTTCTGTTTCAGGAATCATTACTCTATACCTATATCCCACTGAGACGGAATGTGTCGGCCCGGATCAGTCTGCGCGGACTGCGCAGGCTGATCTGGTCGATACATTACGCAGAGGTCATATTGTTGGTTTTGTCTCGAAGTCGGCTCAAATATGAAAGCATGTGTTTATTCAGGACCATCTGACTGAAATGGGTTAGATGTTTGTTAGTTTTAACGGTTATCTAAAAGATAGTTTAGCCTAACAAATCGTTCATAGTGTGTAGACCCGCAGCGAATAATGCTACAGTTATGCTATAGCGCTTAGCATTATGTTAGGCAAATCTGAATATTCCCTTGCTAACGGTCAAGGACACTTATATGATATAAGTAGTTTCCAGTACAGCCAATGGTTACTTTACAAGCGTCTTAATTATATTTAATTTCTCGACTGCTATATCAAAATAAGATAAAATACATTGGACGGAATGAAATACTGGTATTCATATGTAAAAAGTATCATTTTGAAAGACTCTAAGAGTATAAACACACCACTGGGATTCACTAGGCAAAATGGGATCCCGTTGCATCCCGATTCTGGTATCACACAGTATGGCACGACAGTGACCCAGTTTTCGGCTGCACTAGTAGGTTCTCGCAAGGTGTTAAATCGTTAACCTTTTCAAAACGTACATAGACAGACAGGACTTTGGCGAGACGTCGTTTGCATACAACTCATCAAAGTCTGCGATATTCTCAGATGGAACGGAACCCTGCTTGCGTGATGATACCCCGTCACATTAACCCTGTTCCACATATAACAAATCTGCAGCAGACGAAGCTGAAAGGACATTGGCAAAATATTTAAAAGTATTTGATAAATGAAAGTTTCATAATCAAATAGAGTTGAAGACATTGTGGCAAAAGGAGAAAATGCTCATGGGCAATTTTTCCTTTTGTCACGATATTTTCAAAAGTCGTCTGCTGCAGAGGCATCAGAAAACGTCTCTATGTGGGTAAAGGTTTAAAGAACAATTTATGTTGTGAACTTTTAATATATAATTTAACTGTAAAATGTACCTCTAACTAGTTTTGTAAATTTATTTCAGAAGACATACATGATCATTATGATAGTTATGTATGTTTATGTCGCTAAAAGTATCTGTAAATTTATGTTGATAATATTATATGTACATTTATGTTGAAAAAATTATATGTACATTTTGTGTCACTGCCATTGTGTGTATATATAGCTATATAATATGTATATAGTGATATGTAATATATGTGTATAGTTAACCCTTTCCCTGATACAGACGACATTATACGCGTTTTCATTTGAAGACTTCTGAAAACATTACGGAACAAAGTGAAAGGTAATCTTTACCCACACCAATTTACTTATTAAAGTAATAATTCCAATGTCCCAGATGCTGCATGGTTTTTCGCAAGATGATTCCAAAATCAGACGATTCCAAGATTATCATATCAGGTAAAGAGGTTAAGTCCAATATTAAAGGCTTCAATTTTTATGAAGGCATATTGTTGTTTTAGGTAGGACGCGAAAACTGTTATGCAATGTTTGTACAAGAACGTCTGCCGATTTACAAGGTCGAAATGTTTTTTAAAGTTCTACTGTTGTAAAGAAAATGTTGACGCCTCTGCAGCAGACGACTTTTGGAAACAATGTGACAAAAGAAGAAACTGTTCTAAATGAGCAACTTTTCGTTTTGCCAAAATGTTTTCAACTCTTTTCAATAATTTAAATATCTATATAGAAATATTTCCCATTTTTGTCGAGATTATTTCAGAGTCGTCTGTCGCAGACTTTGTTTTTGTCAAAATGTATCTTTAATTATTGTTCTCAAAGCGTTTTTGGACAAAAAGATGTACTCAAATTGCTGAGTAATTTTTCTTTTCCCGTAATGTTTCAAAGAGGCGTCTGTTGCACTGACTGTTAAAGCCTTAAGCATAATGTAGTTTTTTTGACAAATGGCTTTAACATGTGAAATATTTTCTTAACATGAATGAAAATGCACGAACTTTTAAAAACTACCAAGCCGTAAACTCTGTGTTCAATGAAACAGCTTTTTAACTCACGATTTCAAATCCACCAATCAAATTACAGCTTTTATTAAGTGGATGTAAGTTTATTTGTTGATTGCCAACCATGAGCTACCAAACTGTTTCAAATCCACCAATCAAATTATAGTTACTTTAGAGTAGCTGTAATTTGATTGGTGGATTGACAACAGTCAGCTTCCAAACTGTATTAAATCCACCATTCAAATAACAGTTACGACAAAGAAGCTGTAATTTGATTGGTGGATTGACAACAGTCAGCTTCCAAACTGTATTAAATCCACCAATCAAATAACAGTTACTACAAAGAAGCTGTAATTGGGTTGGTGGAATGACAACAGTAAGCTACCAAACTGTTTCACAGAACACAGGACAGGCTGCAGAAGAGTCGGCAGGTGTTTAAGGGTACAAAGGGAAATAACTGCTGATTTATCAGTAAACATTTATATAACCATGATGATGTTGTGTGTATGTATATTCGGTCGACGTAGCTTATTCGTTATTTCTACTGGAATATCGTGCTTCAGAAAACTTTAGACGCATTTACAGCAATCGATATAGATTAACACATTGTCGAAAAAAGGTGAAATATATTCATTTACAATTATGTTTTCAACTCCTGTTGTAAAATTTGTCTTCTTATTTTCCTGAAATAGCACATTTGGCGTTCGATATTCCTTAACTAGGCGATTCCATAATGGTATATTCGTTAAACAATAAAATAAAATAAAAGAATACAGATTTTTGTCGATATTCTTCTGTTATTTTATTTTGTTCAATCTTGTGACATACTTTATTTTGCTGTAAATGTATCATTAATGAATTCAAATTAAATTTGAATTTCTGACAATTTCTGATTATTTATTTACACATATTACTTACAAAAGAGTGTGAGAAGAGTCTGTCGACTGATGTAGGATCGCATCGGTGTTGTAGTGGTACAGCGTCCGCCTCGGTGGTGTAGTGGTACAGCGTCCGCCTCGGTGTTGTAGTGGTACAGCGTCCGCCTCGGTGTTGTAGTGGTACAGCGTCCGCCTCGGTGGTGTAGTGGTACAGCGTCCGCCTCGGTGGTGTAGTGGTACAGCGTCCGCCTCGGTGGTGTAGTGGTACAGCGTCCGCCTCGGTGTTGTAGTGGTACAGCGTCCGCCTCGGTGTTGTAGTGGTACAGCGTCCGCCTCGGTGTTGTAGTGGTACAGCGTACGCCCCGGTTGCGGGAGGTGATGTGTGTTTTACATAGGCAGGTTCATACCAACAACTTTGAAATAGTAGTAATGGCTGCCCTCTTTCGCACTCCGGGTTGCGGGGTCAGCATTTCGACTGACTGGCTGGTGTCAGGAAAAATGGACAAGTATGACTGGTCACTTACCCCGGAAACTGGAACACATGTTGAAAGGGGCGTAAAACACAGAACAATCAAGCAATCAGCTTGTGTAGATTCTGATGAGACTTAGCAGGTGGATAATATGAGCTGAACATACACTCTTCAGAAATGCCAATTTGTACATTTGTTCATGTACATGTTAAATTATGAAGTTATAATGTTCTTTCGATCAAGTTCTGCTTTTGCCAGTGTTTACATCTATATTCAATAATTAGACTTTAAAATATCGAGCTTTGTCCTGCTTTAACCTAGATGTTTTCAACGTCGACTGCTGCAGATTTTTGCCTATGTCGAAAAGGGTTAATTCGTCGGTAGCTAAGTAACAGTTTACTGACAAATGTCGATTAACAAAGATCCATGTCAACATGCGCCTACTTACAGTCGGATCCCGGCCCTCCCTGATCTCTATTTACTTTCTTTTTTACAAACAAACAGCAATATTATATACATGTGTATTTGCATGGATTATGGCAAGATTATTTGTGTGAAACGGTAACATTTCTATTATAAGGGCAATACTTAGTTGTATTTCTAGATCACGCGAACAGTATAGAACGTGATTATACCACGTGGAGGCGTATGCAGATCTATATCAATATTGGCTTATTTCAGAATTATTGAGGTTGGTTTAACCCTTTCCCACATGCAGACGCATTTTGACGCAATAACAGCAGACGACTTTTGAAAACGTTGTGGCCAAAGGTGAAATTGCTCATGATGAGCAATTTCTCCTTTGGACACAATGTTTTCAACTTTATTAAACAATTCAGATGCTTGATCTTTTATGGAGATTTTTCAGGTTGTTGTCAATATGTTATCAAAGTTATCTGCTGTAGATTTGTTGCATGTGGGAAAGGGTTAACAGTGGCATAACATAACGTTGAGTATAAATGATTTTGTTTCTATATTTTGATGCATCCTTTTAAAACTGTATGGCACCACATTGAAAGCCGTGTATGAAAAAGAAGAAATTGCTCATCAAGAGCCAATTTCTTCTTTTCTAACACCGTTTTTCAAAAGTCGTCTGCCGTTGATATGCATCAAATGTCGTCTGCGAGCTTTGATGCGAAGCAGACGTAACCGCACCAAGAAGGAACTCCATGCCCACCTATAATTTAGATTTACAGTGTAAGGGGACGCTTACACAACTGAACATTTTAAAATGTTATTTATGTATAAATGCTGGCATTATAGAGGTGACTAAATTATTGTTTTTCATTTGTAAAGTACAAAGTGCATTGTTTCTTTTAAACTTCAGAATAAATTGTTTATGTTTTAAAAATGTTTGCTTAGTAACAAATCTTTTAAAACTGTTCGTGAAAATAGGATGGAAATTTTTATAACAGAAATGACAGTGTTTCTTATTCTTTGAATACCGTCAATAACCCCATTTTAAATTACGTACGTTGTATCTGGTAAAAAGACCGGTATATGACAAGTATGATACATGTATTATAGAAGCATGTAGATTTTATTCGTGGAAGTGGGGAAAATGCGTATAACATACCCACACACCTTCAACCCATTGCTTTAAAGGGACTGAACACCATAATGGTCCAAAATCGTCATATTTTATACTTATTCTAATTAATCCAAAATACGTCGATATATATGTAACGGAATGTTGTAGAACGTCGTACAAGTCTTGTTTTTCATTATTTCATAGGAAATAAGCAGTTAAAAAAACGTCCGCTCCGTGTTTTCCCGTTTAAAAATACCGTGGATTTTCCTCTTGCTCATTTGAATTTGTGGATTCATTTCGGCATTCCCTAACACTATCGACTCATTACATTCATGTATGCGTGAGTGTAAGGAACGACAACTCTGCGATGGAAATTGTCAATTCGGTTGTAGTGATCACGTGATAAATATACAGCGATATTTTTAGATTTACTGGGTTACTACCCCAGTAGATTTTACAATGCAAAATAACGAAAAATCTCCGCAATATTAATAGTGTGCATATATTGTAGTACATCAGTCAGCAAATCTCAATGCCTTACATGCAAAAACATCAAGGTAATAGCAATTTTTAACAATTTTCTTTTTTTTTTCGCCTTTTTCTCATATGGGATTCAGTCCCTTTAACCCTTTCCCACATGCAATAAATCTGAAGCAGACGACTTTGATATATTTTAGGCGAAAATGTTGAAAATCTTTATAAATAAAGGTATGATTACTGAAAAAAGTTCCAAACATTGTGGCTAATGGCGAAATTGCTTGTTTTGAGCAATTTCTCCTGTTGTCAAAATGATTTCAAAATCCGTCTGCTGAAGAGGCTTCAGAAAGCGGCTATATATGGGAAAGTCTTAACGAAGACAAGTATCGGACTCATGCTCAAGGAAAAGTTATATCAGAAAACAAGATAAGTTTTATAATAGTTGTAGTTGTTGCAGAGGAGAATGGCATATAAACGTTAATCGGAAGTCATAGTAGAAAGTGACAAAGTTACTATATTTGGATAATTTTAACCCTTTCTCTCATATAGACGCTTCCTGACGCCTCTGCAGCAGACGGCTTTTTTGAAAACATATTGACAAAAGAAGAAATTGCACAAAACGTGCAATTTCTCCTTTTGCCACAATGTTTTCCACTTTTTATCATAGGTTATCCATTCAATTATGGAGATTTTCTATTTGTTTGACAAAATACGTTCAAAGTCGTCTGCTGCAGAATTGCCGTATGAGGGAAAGGGTTAAGCAACTTCCACATTGATTACATCTTACAGCTGCAGGTAAACCACGGATGACCTTATATACATCAATAATGCATGTTTAATATACACCAAACACCGTTCCTGCATCACTTGTCGCGGTTAGGAGGCCGTAATAATGTTAACTGAGCCGTCCCACGAGAAAACCAACATTGTGGACTCGACGTAAAATATCGACCCGGATCATCCTAATCCTGTCGCGCAGGCTAACCCGGACAGACACTTTTCGCCTCTTGTGGATTTTCCGTTTCAGGAATCATTACTTTATACCTCTAGCCTCCTGATACGGAATATGACGGCACGGATTAGCCTGCGCGGACTGCGCAGGCTGATCTGGGTCGATACATTACGCAGAGTCCATAATGTTGGTTTTCTCGTGGGACGGATCATGTTATGACCTCCATGAGCGGCACTCTACGAATACAAGCCGTTAGACATTTAAGACCAGCATTGGCGCAGTCTGATCATACTCTGGACCGTTCACAAATCAGTGAAAGAAGATTTACCGGAATTGTCTGTAAAGCAGTAAAGATTTGGATCCTTTAACATGGAAGCGCAGGCTGTTCTTTTTTCACAAGTGTAACTTTTTCTATGAGGTTAAGATTCAGACTTAACTTTTGCGCATTGCCAATTTACAATAAATCATTCGAGTGCAATGGAGTCTTCCAGAACGGCATGTAGTTCTAATATAACCAGACCTTATTTTGTAGTGTCAATGTCCCCATCTTCAGGGTTTATTAAGATTCATACACCGATCGACCCTCCGTTCTTTTTTTGTTTGTTTCAAGTTCCCAACAGAGCTGACATTAGTCATAATATAGGGAATATAATGTTGCAAAGCATACCTAAAATAATGACTGCAGGAAATGTTCAGTCAGCTTTTCGGAAAACAGGAATATGTCCATTTAGTGAAAAGGTAATCTCAGATAATAAACTTTACACCGCAGAGGCTTTCAGGGAAGAGACTCTGATCAACAAAGTTCAGGCAATGACACCCAGAAAGGAGGAGTTGAGGAAACATTCGGAAGAAACATTGGAGAAACACGAAAACATTCAAACAGAAAAGAATCTGACCCCTGCTTTAAACGCAAAGATCAAAAAGAAAAAGAAACCAATGCCAGAAGGTCAAGCATTCACCTAAGAAACCTTTCCAAAAAAACTCAAATTATATGTTGAAAAAAACAGTCAAACTAAAGAGAATAAAGAACCTGAACCTTACTTTCAACAAGTGGGATAACCATACTACTGTTATTCATGATGATGAAAATGGTGTTGATGTGTTTGATGATGATTGTAATAGCCCATTGTTTGTGTTTGCAAAATGCGTTCCCAAGAGGAGTAAAATTTGCCTTATAGGGTAATTGTCAATTAGGCTAAATGTGACAACATCCATTGAAGCCATTGGGTACACCTTAAGTTCTGTACCGACATAAAGGTTGTGAGAAGGCATACTAAATGTTATGCCCTCATTGCATTGAGGAATAAACATGGCACAAAGTAAATTTCTGAAAAATGTTTTTTAAATGTACACAAGTTTTAAGAAATTAAAGAAGTTTAAAAAACAATTAATTGGCATTTGAAATAATTTAGACGTTAGTACAACAATTGTGATAGACTGACTAGAATGTGTTCATGCATTATGATGAAAATAAAAACATTGCTTGTTTTTTTGCTTGATTAATTGTTTGTGTATGTGTGAACGAATATCAATTTATTATCAAAATCAGGTAACACTATACCGACCTTGTAATAAGAACAGAAAAATTGAACTACGCTGTAATTGACATTTATTTTAATGATATAAGCGACCTGCCCAATTTTAAAATGAGGCACGTTGTCATAGGAAAATGGCGACTACAGTTTTAAGTGTTGTGTAGTCTAAATCAATAAAGTGTTTGAGTTTGAAAGTGTTTACAATCGTCTGGGATTTTTTTTTAAATCAAAGGTATGATATTTATCTCATAGTTGATAAAAAAAAATGTTCTGAATTTGACTTAATTCCTGATTAAGACAGAAATGCGCATAAGAATCATAAAAATATAGGAATAGGGCATACGGGGTTAAGAACAAACAATATTTTGTATAAAACTACATTGTCTTTACACAAGAAAAACATACTTAATCTCCATGGATTGCTTTTGTTACAAATATATTAGAATGTTTAGGTATGTCCGAATATTTCATTAATCAAAGTCTAGACAACATTTATCATTTTAAATATATTGTTAAAAAAGGACAGGATTAGAAACGCACTGTTAATGCCAATGACATTTTCTCCAAAATTCCTTGTATATCGTTTGTATGAAAAATATTATTGTTTTGAGGAGTATTTAAATATATTTTCTGCTATTTTAAGAAAATTTCTTTGTAAATTTAGGACTATGAACAATTTCGTGCCATGAAAAGGCAGTTATCTCGGACTTGAACGTCCCCAGCGATAATAATCTCTGTAATAAGAATAGTATTGGTGATGTGTTTCATTGGAAGCCGCCAGGAGGCGGCTTCCTGTAGAGATGCTTTTAATTTTCGGTCAAGGAGAATATTTAGACCTGCCAGCGTGACCACCTATCTTGATTTCTCTTTGTCCTTTCTAAGTACATTAATTTAAGGTAATGACTTTTAAAACATCCCTTTTACACTCTATATACATGTGTGAGTTTTACAAATTAAAAACAAAATACAAAGGCCAGTATATTAATTGAATGTATGTACATTTTTATTTAAGCGAAATTCATACTGTATCTACTCTAGACAGTAAAATAGATAACCCTTCTATTGAATTTGTAAATGTAGTCTGGTTCATTAACATTACATGCTATGATATATTACGCATTAATTAGACGAAGAAGCCTCGTCCCGTATTCACTAAACTTTTCAATTTAGATATTTGTCTAAATCTAAATCTTAATATTTAGTCCACGTTTTAGATTTAATCCGTATTCACCAACGCGTTTTAAACCAATCTCAATTTGGTCTAGTGTGTAAATGTCGTAAGCGGCCACGCAGCGACTCTGGTTCCCGAATCAAGTTAAGAGCTAAAATAAAAGACAGTACCATTCATCTATAGTCTATTTACGGATTTTCATTTTTATCGCAATTTCACATACATTTTTCATTTGCTTTGCTTTTAATAATCTGACTTTCATGTTCAGTACATACTGGATTCTAAGTTAACTTTGAGTACAATTGTCATCGCAAAATGCAGACATGAAAAAAACACAGAAATATCTGTTTCAAGATCAATTTCGTTCTTTTTCGCTGTTGTAGTTCCACATTTCATGAATATCGCGGTAAACACGATATCGGTGTATTTTGCCTGGCCAACAACATGTTTTATCACGGATGCGATGTGAACATCCAGAAAACTTAAATGAAATGAAATCTTCTGGTTCTTACAAACAAAGTGTGATCGGATTAACTGAACTGTATTTAACTTATCACTGTAAATGTAGACAGCATTTCAAGTCTTTTATCAACTGGTAAATTTACAGTTTGAGAAATAAATTCAAGTAAATTTTCAAGCACTGGTTTAACGTTTTCAAAAAAATTGAAACTAGTTCCTATGTTAAGCCTTTCCCTTATACGTAGCACTTTAAGTAAACATTGGAACATCTTGCTAAATGAAGGTATAATTTATGGACATAAAGTAGAAAACATTGTAGCAAAAGGATATATTCCTCGTGATCAATTTCTCTTCTTGTCACAATGTTTTAAAAAGTCGCTGCAGCTATTGTCAGTCTTTCGGATTACGTGTACATAGACATACGTTTACTTGGTTTTCTGAATGCTAATCACGACACGCGTTCACATCAGTTGCGTCAACTCGAGATTGTGCGTTTGTAATCCGACAGCTTTGATTTTCAATTGCTCAATTTGCCACAATAATTTCAACTCTTTTCAATTATCTTACTATCATTTATAGAGATTTTCTATGTTTTGTACTTGATAATTTTAAAGTCTGTCAGAGTAAAAATCATTGAAATCATTGTGGCAAAAGGAGAAATTGCTCATAATGAGCAATATCTGCATTTGCCACAATAATTCAACACTTTTCAATTATCATACGATCATTTATAGAGATATTTTTTTTACTTGATAATTTCAAAGTCGTCTACTGCAGATTTGTTTTATGTTGGAAACTCTTATCCATTATCATGACTTTCCGATACAAACGAAAAACAGATTTTTCTGTCTGTCAGTATTATTTGATAAAACATTATCATAACAGGGCGTGTGTTCAATACAAATAGTTGATTGTTTTTGGTACTAATTTAAATTTATTATAACCTCTTGTCCATTTATCTTTAGTATTATATGTCACTTTTTATGATCAGCTTAACTCTAAATTATCTCATTCACTTAAAACACAGACCCTGCCAGGTTAAATATCCTACATAAAATTTATATCTTCAATAATCGATATAGCCGAGCCCCGGTAGCTCAGTCGGTAACGACGCGGGCTGTCAATCCAGGGGTTGTGAGTTCGAATCCCGGCTCGGCCAACTTTAGTTTAAACTTATTTATTTTAAATCGATTGCGAAACAAGCTTTAAGCTTATATTAATCACGCTCGATGTCTGCTTCCTGGATACTTAACCAGTACTCGCGCCGATTGTGTGGAAAAATCCCAAAGTCAGGACCCGCTCATCACGGGACTCGAACCAGGGACCTTTGATGTGAGAGGCCGACGCTCTACCTCTGCACCACTGTCTTCCACTGCACCAACTTTCTTTCCAACGATTGACAAAAGTCAATGCGACATGCGTCATTCGTCTTCCACCAATGGGCTAAGTCTATGTGGAAAAGCAGCCAGTTGCTTGGGAAGATTGTTGTGTGGAGTACTGGTGTGAGAAAACCAGGAAATGCATGAGTAGGTGAACTGGCCGCCGTGATATAACTGAGAAATTGTTGAAAACGGCGTTAAACCCCATTCAATCAATCAATCAATCAATAATCGATATCAGCATTACTGACTACAGATTAAATTGTTTTAATGTTTGTGGATTTAAATGATCTTTTTTCTTATTTCTTCATGTGAAACGAAATATTGCGGCTTCTCTTTGATGCTTTGCATCAAACATCCGTCTTGTTACTTGTTTGAGTGTAATCATTTCAATGAAGAAAGAATTAAATATATTTTCCAAGATGGCCCTAGATCACCTGAGTGATAGTATAGTAGCAAATGCTACTGCTAATAAAGGTGAAAACTTGATCTAGAGTGGGAATATTCTGCAAATGAAACAGCTTATCAGTAAAGGACATTTGTAATAATTCATTATATATTTGAACAATTCCAAAGAGTACCACCGCAGGATCATGTCTTTGAAGTTTGGTTGATATTGGTCCATTATTTTAAAATTGATGCCCACTGGCAGCTATCTTTTTCAACAATTCAATTTAGCTCGACCAAATTGTGTACAGTGTCAATAAAGGAACATTTCTGCTAAATTATCTTGAAATCATAAAAACACTATAATAAGAATGGAATCTTAACGTTTTGCCATTTTACCCCTTTTCGGATGCCATCTGGTGGCTATCCTTTTCAACCAATCAATATGGCTTGAACAAATTTCGTAGAGGGTCAGTCACTAAAGGAACATTTCTACCAAATTATCTTGGAACCAGACAAGCTGATTCAGAGAAGAAGAATGCTAAAGCTATGTCATTTTTCTCCCTTTCCAATGCCGCAGCAATCAAAGGTCTGTATATAATTCATATAATTGAACAATTTTGAAAGATAATTCCACAAGTAACATTCCTATTATGTTTTTAAGTTTGGCTGAAATTTGTCCAGTGGATAAGAATGAGTTGTCTTTTGAAGCTTAACGTTAATTTCATTTCTGATGACAGAGGGTTACTAAAGGAACATTTCAACGCATTTAACATGAAATCAGAACATCACTTTCATAAAAATTAATTTTTCTTTTGTAATTTTGCCACTTTTCTGATTCCGCACGGCTGCCATTTTTTCAGCCCATCTACTTTTTGTGTATAGGGTCACCCAAGGATTGGCACTTTTTCCCCCTATCTGATGCCGTAGCATTCAAAGTTCTTTATTGAATTTAAAGCTTTGAGCAACTTTGAAAAAGGACCACAAAAGGAACATTCAAGTGAAATTTGGTTAAAATTGGTGTAGTGGCTTAGGAGGAGATTAAGTTAAGTTAAGAACGACGGACAGGAGAGTAATAAGAATAGAAAGCTCAAGGTGATCTAAAAATAAACTGTATGACATTTGCAGGGTCTCGTACATGAACCATATTAACGAACACTTAAATGATAATATTAGTTATTGGGTTTGTTACTGACCCACTACGGAAATATAGGGGGTCTGTAGGATTAATAGGGGGCGAGGCGATAGCCGAGTCCCCCTATTAATCCTACAGACCCCCTATATTTCCGTAGTGGGTCAGTAACAAACCCAATAATTGATTTATTTCATCGACCACCTTTCATGAGCAAAGAAAATTGATATTGTTTCATTTACATTAACGTTTACAATATGTCTAGAAGAAATTTACGGGTTTTGGCGCCAAATGACTAGCGTTATGACGTCAAAAACCGCTGACGTGACGTCATTTTCCTAGTATTCGGTCCCAATATTTTTAAATTATTAAACCCACTTTAATAATAAAATGAAACTTGGTCATGAAAGGTGGTTGATGAAATAAATCAGTTATTTAGTCTGTTACTAACCCTCTACGGAAAAAATATTGTGTTCATTTTCATATATTTTATTTTTTTGTGTGTTCATCACTTTTGCTTCGCGATTTCATAGAGAGTGATCAGGTTTTTTTGTTCATACCCCCCATAAAAACGAAAAAAAGGCTCTCCATTCCTTAAAAACACAATTTACAGTTGTAATATTGTTAGTGATTTACGTCATTTTGGGATAGAAAAAGGTGATTTTAAAGGAAGAATGGATGAATGGCGGCCATTTTGTCGACTACTGACCCACTATAGAAATTTACTGACCCACTATAGAAAAATAGTGGGTCACCACGTGACTTCTCTTGTCCAATGAAAAGGCCAGTTTCTAGTGGGAGGTGAAATAACATGTGATAGTAACTATCATGGTGTTTAAATCTATGGTATTATGGTATTATGTGTGTTCCCTCACAAAAAAACCACGCCAAGATCGCTTTATCTCCAAGATTTTTCAAAAGATGTTATTGTGAGCACAGGGTCAACATTATAAAAAAAACTTGACAACATTGATCCCAACAGGATTCAAGAATAAAACAGAAAGAAAATATTAAATTGAATCATATTAGGTGGCCTATATATGTGCGCCAAGTTAAATCTCATCGATCAAACTGTGCGCTCTGTTTTTCAGTAATATACGTGCGATTGCTACTACAGTGACATTTTAGGTCTGGTGTTTGGGATATGGACCAAACACTGTTTGCTTTAATTGGTCAAAACGTCGTTTCTGTTTGGCAGATTCATTTCAAAGTGGTAACACTTATACATTGTGCTCAGGAGAACGGGAAAAAAATAGGAATATAACTCTGGTCTCCTTAATTTAGGAGTTATCTCCATTTTTCATTATTTAGTTCGGCAATTGTCTCAATAAATTTCCGTTGTATCCATTTCAAACTGAGCGTATAGGTAACTTATGAGCCAATTAAAATTTGTTTCAAACATTTCTGGTTTGGTTTGTTTACAGGCCAATGAAACATTGTTCAACAATGTTTTCCCATATAAACTATGCCATAGTCTTGTCACCTTACATATGCTCCTATACCAACAGTACTTTCAGCGCTTTGATAATGAGATTCGCGGCAATTCTGCGTGGCAATGATTGACAACCCACCCCAGTGTCGTAAATCACACGTGAACAAAGCTTAACGTCGAAGTCAATGTGGCTTTAGTTATGCGTGTCAAGTGCGCTAACTATGCGTTACAAGTGTTCGGTTGACAAGAGTGCCACCTTGGCACGCCAGTCGGGGCAGTGTTAGACCAATCTTCCTGCAGGAGTCAATATAACATTTCACCTAATATAAATACTGCATGCCACTAGGTCAAATGGCACTTACTGG